>CM053029.1:477024652-477039926 GCA_028564925.1 Lithobates sylvaticus
CTGTGTGTATCCCCAGAGAGATCTCTGAGGCAGCGGCGCCACGCGTCGTCCCGCACTCAAGGGGCGGGGCCGCGCATGGCGTCACTGCGTCACCGACGCGGGCAGAGTGTCCCCTCCCCGCCCGCTGGAACGCAAGCGGAGGGCGCAAGAAGGAAACATGCGCCTCAGGGGGTAGAGCGCGCGCATGCGCGGAACGGAGTCTGCGCATATACGCGCTGTCTTACCCGCGCCGGGCAGCCGGAAATCGAGTCCATACAGAGAAGCCAAATTAGGATTTGAGATATAAAGTGTGATGAGTAGTAATACCGTGCAATGGGTTTAGGCAACGGTTTGACAATATATTGCAAGTAACTCCAGGCACATATAGACGGATTGGGCACCCCCTATCGGAAAAATGTTGAATAGTACATTATTGTAACATATACATTGACAACCAGGTGTAATGGTTATGCATATAAAAAGATAAACATACAGTTAGACAGCTTAAATAGCAGTATAATGATTACCACAAACAATAACAAGGTTGGGGATATTGTCCTAATGTAGAAAAACTGTCATATAGAGCTGAGAGGATATATATTGGGATGAATGACAAAGTGAGACCCGGGAGTTGGGGGTTTGGGTAGAGGCCCACATTCGACTCTAAAAGATTTAGAGGTCAAGTTCACATACCCCTGATTCAAAGCCTTCAAGATATAGTGGGGAGTCCATGCATGAGAGTTCAAATGCAGCAAGAGGTGTGTAGATGGTCACAGATGGGCTGACTCTGGATTGGTGCCGGCTCATAACAAGCTAGAAGGGGCTCTGTAGACAATCTAAGTGCAGCGTGATAAAAACATTTTAATATAGGTCAGACTATTTTAAACTCACAAGATTGTAGAGATTACAGCGCATGTGAAATGGTATAGGAAGTTCATCCACCCCTGGGGGGGAAGGCGGTCGGCTCGCAACACATCCTGGTTCTCAGATTCGGCTCAGGGGCGGCTGGACATGTCACTTCCGAAGGTGAGAGAGTGGGGAGGAATGCGCGTTTTCCACTTGCAATACTCCAAACAGCACAGAGACAAGCCACAAACCTTCTGACAGGAAGTCATTTAGAGTGATGAGACCAAAATTTAGCTTTTTGGCCACAACCATAAATGCTACATTTGGAGAGGAGTCAACAAGGCCTATGATGAAAAGTACACCATTCCTACTGTGAAACACGGAGGTGGATCGCTGATGTTTTGGGGATGTGTGAGCTACAAAGCCACAGGAAATTTGGACAAAATTGATGGCAAGATGAATGCAGTGTGTTATCAAAAAATACTGGAGGAACATTTGCATTCATCAACCAGGAAGCTGCGCATGGGATGTACTTGGACATTTCAACATGACAATGATCCAAAACACAAGGCCAAGTCGACCTGTCATTGGTTGCAGCAGATTAAATTGAAGGTTCTGGATTGGCCATCTCAGTCTCCTGACCTCAATAACATTGAGCCACTCTGGGGGGATCTCAAATGTGCAGTTCATGCAAGACAGCTGAAGAATTTACAGGAACCGGAGGCTTTTTGCCAAGATTAATGGGCAGCTTTACCATCTGAGAAGATAAAGATCCTCATCCACAAATACCACAAAATACTTCAAGCTGTCATTGATGTTAAAGGGGGCAATACACGGTATTAAGAACTGGGGTATGTAAACTTTTGATCAGGGTTAATTGGGTAATTTCTGTTGCCATTATGATTAAGAAAGAGTAAACACAGTTGATTCATAATAAAAAGCTTCAGCCAAACACTAACCATGAGTAAAAGAAAAGCTTTTGTGTTATCATTCATATTCTGTGAAAAATGGCCAAGAAATCATAAATTCTATAAACTTATGAGCACAAATGTATCTGCAGCAACTGCGTGATGCTATCATGTCAATATGGACCAGAAGCTCTGAGGAAAGTTTCCAACACCTTGTTGAATCTATACCACAAAAAATAAAGGCAGTTCTGAAGGCAAAAGGGGGTCCAACACGATAATAGCAAGATGTACCTAATAAAGTGGCTGGTGAGTGTATATAGAAAGTGAACTTATAACCATACCCGTGGTAGTTATAGATAAGTGAACCAACCTGTGCCAATCCACAATTTACTTACACTGGACTGGGATACCAGTATAAGAGATTTCAGAGAGTATAAGAGCATTTAAGAGAGACAATAGAGTAGAAGAGGCAAAAGGGGGTCCAACCCGGTACCAGCAGGGTGTACCTAATAAAGTGGCCAGTGAATGTATATTAAACCCTTCTCCAGCTTACTTCATATTATGTCAGTTCAGAATTTATATTTGTTCTCTCTATTGAAATATTTCTTATGGAGTTATTTCTAGAAAGTTGAAAGTTTGACAGAAGATATAAGGATATAAATAAACAATATTTCATCATTTAAAAATACCTTCAAAAGGGGCCCCACCGAAGCTAGCTGAGAACTATTTAAACTATTTGAGATATTTTATAAACATTTTAGTTCCAGAAAAATTATTAAATTAGAAGCATCTAAGGGTAAGGTAATAAGCTTAAGGTAAGTCTAACTTTAGTACTAATCTTAAAGGGAAGTTCAGGGTTTAAAAAAAAAAAACTTATACTCACCTAGCTGGATGCAGCATCAATCCGATATGCCATTTGTCCACTGCCGGCTCTGCAGAGAGAACTAAGTGACCAAACCCTGCTGATCGCTCAGTTCTCCCCTCTAGCGCCCACTGGAGCACTAAGCTGTAGAGGGGGCAGGAGGGGCTGGCTCAGGGTCTCAGCAGATTGCTGAAACACATAGCATGACCGCGCAATTGTCAGTGAAAGTGCGAGAGCGCTGAAAGCTGAAAATTGGTCTGGGAAGTAAGGGGGTGAAAGTGCCCAATATTGTAGTGGTTAACTACAAAATCTTGGACATAAGAGATACTCCTTAAGAAAATATCAACACAGTTTCTGGAGCATATCTTTTACTCCCTGCACCTTTCCCCCTGCCGTCACTATTACCGGCAATTCCCAGCTGTAAAACAACAGCCGGGTGTTGCTACTGTATGTATTATGTAGCAAGAGCAGCTGCCAAAATGCACAGTAAAATGACACTTGCAGATAGTCTCCCATATAAAATGACACTAAAGCCCCATACACACGGTCGGATTTTCCGATGGATTCTGTCCTATCGGACAATGTTGTCGGAAATTCCGACCGTGTGTAGGCACCATCGGACAGTGTACCTCGGATTGTCCGACGGACAAAGTCCTATCTCCTGCTGGATAGATTTTTCGACAACAAAGTCCGATCACACCAAATCCGATCGTGTGTAGCGTAGTCCGACGGACAAAGTGCTACGCATGCTCAGAAGAAATTCTGTGACGGAAGCGCTCGGTCAGGTAAAACTACCTTTCCTAATCGACCAAGCACATTCGTCACGCTGCAATGTTAAAATGTCTTTAATGCAGCGCATTCTCTTTTTCTTTACAATGCAAGAAGAATGACATCTTTTAGCTGCTCCTATTCACCCGCACTTCTCCCAAACTTAGTTCTTTATTACTTTTCAGGATTTCTAGACTACTTGTTTATTTTTACTCAGATCGTAAAAGAATCTTTGTTATATTTTTTGGAGGATTTGTCATTTGTTTTTTTTTTTTGGAATACATATTTTAAGGAGATTTTTTTTTTTTTTTTTGAGGGGGGTTGTGTGTCTCAACTTAGCAAAACAACATTATTAACATTTGTATTTGTTGCTTAAATTTACTAGGAGTTTGTTTGTTGTTGTGCCCCTTGTTAATTAGACTTTATGATTAGTGAAATGTACCTGCCTACTCACAAATAAACTGTCATTGTAGAAAAGTAAAACACAATAGGCAATGATTATTTCAAATCAAAAATACCTTTATTAGGTCTCAGCAACAAACCAAAGAGGAACGCAGCGATGGAGAAACTTGGGGAATTTGCAAAGCCTTGGACCCCCACGGCAACCATCATTTTTGAAGCGTCTAAAATTGGGGGCCTGAGGAGTACGTATCTTAAGGGGAGTGCTATCTGGTCCTGAAGTCCAAAACATCCGGAACTGCAGCAGATGCCATCTAGGTCCCAGGCTCTGGTCCTACGAGAGGCTCCATCTTCTCTCAGACCAGACTGAATCCAGGTCGTCACTCTCAGGTCTTCCTTCCACGCTTCCTTGCACGCTGTGGCTGTGTTGCTGGTGGGGTGGCAGAAGGAGGATGAGGAGGCGGAGCATGGTCACTATGGCAAACATGTGTGAGTGGGGTCACCCCCCCAGCCATCCCCTTATTTAGGACTTTGAGGATGACATCCTCACACATGTTGCGTTCCTCGTCGGTGGGTGTGGCATGTAGGGAGGCTGAAGCCTCTCGGATCATCCGGAGCGCTGACTCTCCCGCCTCACCCCCCCTTCTCGCCCTTTTTTAGGGAAGGCGGAGGGGAGGGATTTGGGAGTCAGTCAGGCTCCTAGGCCTACCCCCCTCTTGGCTGCCACTACCCACCTCTTGGCTGCCACTAACCCCTTCCTCCTCCTGACTGCCACATTCCACAGCCTCCTCCTGGCTGAGGTCTTCCTGTGTATGAAAAAGGGACATAGTTTCAGTTATTTGTTCATCAAACACACACAATTTTCATCTAGTGACTGTTGCAAAATGGTTACAAATAGAAAACCATACAATTCTCAGCCCTGCAGTTTATATTCTTGCCCCAAATGTCTCCAACACTACTGTCTGTTGATATGTCAAACACGTTAGGAACTAAGCAATAGATTGTGTTGCTAAATCTTCCTTTTGTACTTTCTCATAGGGGAGCGAAAACTTGTGACGTCTGAGGAATCCACAAAACCAACACCTCCCAAAGAAGGCCAGACCAGAAGCAGAGGAGGAGGAGGAGGAAGGAGAGATCATAGAAATTGGAGAACTTGTCACCACAACAGGTGAGTGTGGGAGAACACAGCTACTGGTAAGCTAATCAATGTATGCCTGCCTCATTTCCAAAACACATTTATGTTTTTTTTTGGTTGTTTTTAGGTGACGTGGATGTTGTGGAAGAAGAATCGCACTTTACCACAGAGAGTGCCCACGTCCTCATCGGGGAGATAATGGTCTGCAATCGAGATCTAGATGACATAAAGCAAAACATCAATGATGTTCAACAAAAATTGAAGAACATCATTGATGTTTTAGGAAAAAATCTGAAAACGCACCAAGTAATTACCTCACATTTGTGGCTGTTTCTGAACACATTTGCAACTTAAGAACTGTGTGAAATTTGGAACATGCACACATTGTGTCCACATGTGCTAGCTCCCATCATGGTGGATGAATGCCAACGTTTTTTTGGGGGTGCAACCACTTTCCGAACTACTAAAGTGGTTGTGGTGAAGGGGTTGCACCCCCAAAAACGTCCATTCATCCCCATCATGGAAAATGGCACTTTTGAAGATTCTAGGCATGTGTTTTACCATCTAATGAACATTTTCAGACCCAAATTGTGTGCATGTTCTAAATTTCCACTTTCCAGGGGTGACCCCCCATGTGATGAAGGCAAGATCAAACACACTTTTAACATATAGTCATGTCTGATCTTGTCTTCACTTTAGAAAGTTGAACTTTCCTAGTTCCTATGTTCTGTTTTGCTCCATGCCTTGTTTTACCAAATGCAGAATGTTTGTAAACAATGTTGTCAAGAACCAAGATCTTGTCAGTTTGGGCAAGAAGTTTGTAAATGCACTTAGGAATGTGTTGCAAGTAAACTTTTTAATTTTCTAAATGTGTGGCTTCCTTATTTAAAATTAAAAAAAGCATTATGTATGTCAACTGTAAAGGATTTGGGGGCAATGGGTGTTATTTACTAAAGGCAAGTCCAGTTTGCACTGCAAGTTTCTTTTCCCCAGAGTGGCTCAATGTCATTGAGGTCAGTAGACTTCACTCCAAATGACTTTGTGCCTTTCCCGCAGATCCTTTGACAATTCTTTTGCTTTCCCCATGACTTAGAATCCAGAAACGTCAGAGCAGCACTGGATGAAAGATGCAAGGGTCTGTCAGGAGTTCAGAAACTCATTGACCTTTTATACACACACACACTAATTACAAGCAAACAGATCACAGTAGACCAGAAGTTTTTGAAAAACTCAGATCAGCCCGTCTGGCACCAACAAATATGCCATGTTCAAAGTCACTTAAATCCCCTTTCTTCCCCATTCTGGTGCTCGGTTTGAACTTCAGAAAGTTGTCTTCGCCACATCTAGATAACTAAATGCATGAGTTGCTGCTATGTGATTGGCTAATTAGCAATTTGTGTTACCAAGCAATTGAACAGGTGTACCTAATAAAGAGACCAGTGAATGTAGATTGAATAATGTAATAGTGTCTTAGAAATGTAACATATGGTCAATTATTCCTCACAGCTTGACCAAAAGCTTAAGCGGTATATAAGCTTTTTTTTTAAATAGTGTTACAACTTAGAGCGTAATTTTACTTTTTTTGAGAGAAAAACATTCCCCTCTGGGTGATCTATGTACATTGCAAGAATTATAACAACCTTTGTTGCAGATTCCTACCTTTTCTTATTCTGAAGAAATTCCTGTGTGTTTCTCTGTGCCGTGTGGGAAAATGAATCTAATGGGAGTGGTTTCATAATTATCAATAAGTTGTGGTACCTGCAGAGCACTAATGAGGAAATATGCTGGGCCTGCATCCCTTTAGACGTGATTTCCTATTGGGAGTATCTCACCAAAAATGAAATTTTTGTTCCAGGGGATGCCTGAAATCTGCCTTGTATATTAGTGCAGACTTCTGGGAAAATCAGTGAACCAATCACACAAGCAGCAAATGATGTTTCTGGGGTGTGTTCAGAACACATTCTCCAGGTAGCCCTATTGCATTGCATTTTCAGAAACTTAAAGCGGCTGCAGATTGAAAAGGAAAGGTAATTTTTAATAACATTCGATTACAATATGACTTGTGTCACAATTGTATACGCTATATTATTTTTTCTTTATTTGCTATTTTTTCCCCCCATGTAAGTGGAGTTACCCTTTAAATTCTGATTTATCCTGATTGAATTCTTTAATGCCACAGACTGCAGATTGCTACAATGGCTACTAATTTATCAATGCATCTGATGAAGAGCTAATGCCTCTATAGAAGTGGATGACTGATATATTGTCTATAGTAGCTGAGTGTAAGCTTGTGTGATGTATTTAGTTAATAATTCACCTGAATTAACCAGCTGACAACTTGTCAATAGTACTCCTGAAGTAACTGATTGATATATCAGATGAGATAGCTGGCTGATCACTTGCCTATGGTACCTGAAGAGTTACCAGAGGTAACTGGCTGATGTCCTGTCTGTGGTGACCAGTTGTCAGATTGCCGGTAAAGCCCAGTTATAGTAACCGGCTCAAAGTATGCCTGTGGCATCCAGTTAACAGTTCTGACTGATGATTTGCCTCTGATCTGAAGACTGGCTAGAAGTAAGCAAGATTCCTCATATATCCAATGACTTCTCTCAGAATACCAGAGGCTCCACACACAAGAAAATTGTGTTGGAGATTGTGCAGTTCTTTTCACAGGCTCAGAGCTCCCAGGCAGTACATCCTCTCTCCTGGACTCCGCTCACTCACTCAAAAGCGTCCGAGGTGCTCGCCAATTCCTTTTCTCTGGCTCCTCCCCATGTGGCCAGGAAACCGCTCAAAAAGCCATAGTCTGTCTATTTGGGGGGGGGGGGGTGATGTGTCCTAGAATCTACTCCCACACTACACACATCTCCATCTTCATCCATCTCACACAAACATAGTGTTGCCTAGCGTTTTACATAATAGTCCTTTTGAGTTTGCAGATTGCTGAGATCTCTCTCTTTTTTTAATAAAATTAAACTAGCCTTCAGCTATATACCATCAGGGTTAGCATTAATTTTAGCGCTAGGGTGAGAAGTACTGTTAGGCTAAGCATTAAAGTATAAAAAATACAAACATGCCTATACTTACCTGCTCTGTGCAATGGTTTTGAATAGGACAGCCTGCTCCTCTTCTTATGGAGTGCCCTGCCAGCATGCCAGGTCCCTCCTCTTAATCGGGTGTCCCCACAGAAAGCAGCTTCCGAAGGGGGGACCCGTGCTGGCTTTTTCCTGATTCCCGCTGCTGCATCCATTGGCACAGACAATGGAGCCCGCCCCCGCCCCCCGCTCCTGTGTCACAGATTTTGATTGACAGCAGTGGGAGCCAATAGCTCCTGTTGCTATCAATCTGTCCAATGAGGAGAGCGACAGCGGCTGGAGGCGCTGCGCCCTTGCACATCGTTTGATCGGATTGGGCTCAGGTAAGAAAAGGCACAGAAGGTTTTTCACCTTATTGCATAGAATAAGGTGAAAAATCTTAAAGCTTTACAATCACTTTAAAGCGGGAGTAAACCCGCTGAGTTTTTTTATTTTTTTTACAGCTGTAAAGGAAAAGGCATAATGAGCTAGTATGCACCACATACTAGCTCATTATGAAATACTTACCTTAGAACGAGGCGCCTGCATCTCACTCAGTCCACACCGAGGGAGCTGACATGTTCCCTCGGCGGGTCTTCTGGGTATCGCTGCTCCGGCGCTGTGAGTGGCCGGAGCCGCGATGCCGTCACTCCCGCGTGCATGCGTGTGGGAGTTTTCTTCCCTGCAGGGTCTGGTGTCTGACAGAATTTGAGCCGAGAATCCCTGGTGCGCATGCGCTGCTGAAGTCAGTGCCTCATTGCGAGGGGAATATATCCTAAACCGTACAGGTTTAGGAGATATTCTTTTCACCTACAGGTAAGCCTTATTATAGGCTTACCTGTATGTAAAAGTTACAAAAATTAGTATACAACCGCTTTAAGGTTAGTCCTATGTTTAACACCACTGTTGGGGTAAGCATTATGGTTAGCCCTAAAATTAGGATTACTATTTGTGCTAAAGTGGATTTAAAGGCATTAGGTTTTTTACATTGATGCATTCTATCGCCTGTGATAGTGTTTACCACTGGTCACCAATACAGGGTACAGAAATATACCAATTGTTTGGCATTGTGATGTGCCTTGCTTTCACAATTCCAGCCCTGTCTGCTCATTGGCAAAGCAGAGAGAACTAAATACTGCTTACCCTACACGTGTAGTGCCTGTAAGTAAGTAGAAAATTAAAGAAAAAAGATAATCAGAAAACAAATTAATTTATGAGAATCTTAGCAAACAGCAGCCCTTCCACTGATCTAAAAAAAAAAGGATCCTGGCAAAACTCAGGGTTACTCTAGGTCTCAATTTAGGCAACATTTATCCTATGATGGTTTTCAATCAACTAAATTAACTGTAATTAAATGTGCTACACAAGTAATCTACAGTCACGCAACTGAACAACTGACCTTCTATCGATTGTGCAAGTATCAGAGTTCAGTCATCTCACGCATACTGTAAGTGATTTATCGCCTCCATAGAAATAAATTGGCCTTGGGATTAATCGCGTACATATGTGATCTCCAAGTGATTGAGTACCTGAAATGATTGCCTATGTCTAGCAAAGCTAGCAATTAGTAGTGGGGCAATTACAGGCAATGATTACTGTAGCAAAAATTGCTACAGAAGTTTAGGTTTTGAGTGAAATGTGCATTTATTTCGTTTTACAGAAAACCTGTTGTAAGAGACCTTTGTGGGATGGCATTGCTGGTTATCTCTGGTTTCAGTAGCCTGCGAGCTACTGACTTGGAGCTAGAATGTAGCCAGAAAATTAGAACTCCTGATCTGTGAGCTTGTTCTTGATCAGTGAACTGGACAGTACTGAAAATTCTGTTTCTGCATAATAGCTAGGCAATTAGCATTTTCAGAAGAAGTCAGCAATGGCATCAGCAATTTACCTATAAGGACAGGTTTCCTTGTGAAGTGAATTGATATTTCTAAACAGCGCTAGCAAAAGTGTTATATATTCCAAATCAATCATAGCTTATAAAATAATAATGAGGAAATAAACAGTCCATAATATTAACCAAAATTAATGAAAAAAAGTCCACTTGGATATACACACCCATGCTCAGTGCCTAACTATGACACTTATGGTGTTCCACCTCATGTAACACACACTGCACTCACCAAACTCCAATGTCCCTCCTATTGTACAGTAAAGAGGAGTCACTTTGCAGGTCATCCAGGACCTCTCCTGGCTTCCCAAAGGTTCCTGGCTTGAGTCGGTTCAATGGACAATGGATGTAAAAAAGGAGAGAGGAAGCCTCTCATAGTGTAAAATCTTTTTGTATGTATTAAAATGTTTTAATATTTTTTAAAAACTATGCAGAAATACAATTGCATCGGTCCTCTGTATGTTTTTTAGGATGGCTGCCTCTCGTAGCCAAGCGCGCGTTCCACCCGCAGACCCGAAGTGATGCATCATCGATAATCAACGTCTTCAGAAGCAATGTAATTGTATTTCTGTGGCTTTTTTCAGGTTTTTACATTTTTTTGATAAATACAAAAAGATTTTACACTATAAGAGGCAGACCTCTCTTTTTTTTTACTCTCATTCATTGTCTATTGAACCGAGTGGAGAAGCATTGGAGACCTTTCACAGTAGGGGACCAGATCCAAGCCAGGAGCCTTTGGGAAGCAAGGAGAGGTCCTGCGGTGACCTACAAAGCTTTAGTGAATCCTCTCTACTGTGCAGTAGGAGGGTCATTGGAGTTCGGTGAGTGTGGTGTGTGTTACATGAGCATGAGGTGGAACAGCACAAGTGTCATAGTTTGGCAAAGGTGCACTGAGCACAGGTGTTGTGTACATCCAAGTGGACTCTTTTTCATTCACTTTGTTTGGTTGATATTATGGACTGTTTATTTTCTCAATATTATTTTATAAGTTCTGATTGATTTAGAATATATAACACTTTAGCAAGCACTGTTTAGACATATCAATTCACTATATAGTTCCTATAATGATCACCTACAACAGCTGCATAGTTGTTGTAAGATTTACATATTTTCGGAGTGTATAATCATTTTTAACATTGGAGTGTAATAAGGTTTTATAGTGGCGCGGGTGCTTTAGTATATACTGTATTCGTTTGAAGCTGCAGGACTGCTGTTTTAGGCTCTATATGCATTAGTGCATGGTTTATTTATTACATAGTTTCAGATTACAAGATACATACATTTAGTACAGCAGTAATAGAGATGTATTTGTTGAGTAGCTATTGATTCTATTAACGCAATATTAGGAAAATTTTTTTTTTTTTTTTTGTTTACAAACTATTTTTATTGAGTGCAAAAGTTGGTACAAAAAGAGAACAAAAATATGTCGAAACTTGACAATAATCATATGTTTTACATATGTAACATTGTAAGGAACAAATAATTAGGTAGGTATTCTTAACAAAGGTACAAAAGTTATGGTCTATAGTATATTATAAAGGATAGATTGATGTTTTATGTGTAGACATTCTCAGGTTGGATTAAAGAAGGATATGGAATGTTTAAACCAAGGATCCCATTTTTTATTATATAAATGGATGGTGTTCTGAATGGTATGAAATATTTTTTCCATGAGAATGACGTTGTTAATTCTAGTTTTCAAATGTTCTAAAGGAATTGATTGGAGCAGTCACTTCCATTTAAAACACATAGACCTGGAAGATTCTCCATCAGTAATTATTTGTAAAAAGTCACATTCACTGTTTTAGACCCCATTTTTCATGTGATGGAATTTTTTTAAAATATCTCCTTCCCGCCGACCGTACGCAGATATGCGGCCTCAGCTTTCAGGGGTTATCCCGGGATGATGCATGCAGCTGCACGCATCATCCCGGTACCGTTTTTTTGGGGGGGGTCGGCTCTTCAGGGATAACAACTGATGTGGCTAAAAGTCGCTTGGCTGTTATCCCGGAGGAGCGAGAAGAGGAATGGATCCAGTCTTCTTTCTGTAAACACGGAAGCGACATCACGACGGCGCAGTTTTTAAAGAAAAAAAACGATAGTATTCAGAATTGACGTTTTTGGTGATCTGAATACTTGCAAAAAAGTGCAAAGGAGGGATTTGGGGTCTTTTAGAGTACCTGTCACCACTTATTACTGTCACAAGGGATGTTTACATTCCCAGTGACAGCAATAAAAGTGATGAAACATTTTTTTTTTTTTAAAGTGACATGTAAAAAAATAAAAATAAATAAGAACAAAATAAATAAAATTTTAAAGCGCCCCCGTCCCCGCAAGCTCGTGCAGCAAACAAAACACACATAAGTCACGCCCGCATATGTAAATGGTGTACAAATCACACATGTGAGGTATCTCTGCGATCCTCAGAGTGAGAGCAATAATTCTAGCACTAGACCTCCTCTGTAACTGTAACCTGGTAACCGTTATTTTATTTTATTTTGCCGCCTATGGAGATTTTTAGGTACCGTAGTTTATCGCCATTCCACGAGTGCGCAATTTCAAAGCATGACATGTTAGATATCTATTTACTTGGTGTAACATCATCTTTCACATTATAGAAAATAATTGGGCTAACTTTACTGTTTAGTTTTTTTTTTTTAATTTGTGAAAGTGTATTTTTTCCTAAAAAATTGCATTTGAAGGACTGCTGCACAAATAAAGTGTGACAAAATATTGCAACAATTCTCTAGGGTCTCTGCTAATATATATATATATATATATATATATATATATATATATATATATATATATATATATTTATAATGTTTGGGTGCTCTGAATCATTTTCTAGCAAAACATACAGATTTCAACTTGCAAGCAACAAATGTCAGAAGTAGGCTTAGTCATTAAAGGGTTAAAGCATTTTTTCACATTTTGTATTTATATTCATAGTTTTTCTTCTACATGTCTAGTGACAAGAAAATAGATGCTAGCATAGTTTTACCGATTGAGACTTATATGCAAAAGAAAAAATAATCATATCCATATGAACATAGAGAAAATGTCCTTTCTGAAAAGCAAACATGTTTATATTTGTGAAGGGTCTCATACTATTTTAAACCATTGCAGTATAATCCTGGAAGGCTGGAACTATTCATTGGCATTGTTTTTTTTTTTTTTATATAAAATGGTTCTTCTACTCTTCTCCGGCTGCTGAGTGTCAGCACCTTCCCACATATTACAGAAACTCCTGTGTTTGGAGAAAAAAAAAATCTTTTAGCCTCCATGAGTGCATATGTGCTGCATATGTATTATTATAGAAAATAAATCTGTCTGTATGCATTCTAAAACAGGCGCTTGTGACCTTCAGAAAAAAGACAAAAGGCGCCCCCTAGTGAATATTGATGTGTTTGACACTTCTAATCTTTTTCTTATTGTAAGTCAGGTCAGATTGACGGTTTTAGAAATGTTTATATCAACAAATAAAAATCTAACTTGAACTGGCTCCAGTAACTAAGGCTCTTGAATAAAGTATGATCTGAAAAAAATAAGAGCACCTTTAGTAATTCACACAGAATCATAAAATTCTCTGCTGGGTCTCACTCAGAAAGGGGAGAGAAATAGCAATTGCATCAAAGTTCTACTATATGCAAAACCCAAATTCTATATTTCCCCTCGTGTATCCTGCTTAAATGGAATTTTGACAAAAACAGATGAACCACAAGTCTCCAAGGAATTTTCACCCAAAAATGAATTGGGTATATAACATTGGCAGTGCAGATTCATTATGCTGGCCAATGTATACTACTGTATGTTATCAATATAGCAGGTAAAATATCCTCTGCTCACTCCATGCAGATATTCAACCTAGCTGTAAAATATATGGACAAATTTTGCTTACATTCGCTGCTAGACAAAGTACATATAAGGTACACCACTGAATCGTAAGTCCTCCAAACATGTGCTTTGTATCCACATAGAGATTATGATATATAGCAGTGTTCTCCAAACTGCGGCCCGTAGGGCCAGATGTGGCCCTCTGCTCGCCTTTTTCTGGCCCTTGGGGCACTACTCCTCCCACTGATACGAGTCAATATTCTGCCACCTGACACCAACAACGGGGCACCATTTCTCCCACTGACACCAAAAATGGGGGTACTATTCCTCCCTATGATACCAATGATGGGGCACTATTCCTCCCCTATAACAAAATGTGGCGATGCTTACTCCCACTGATACCAGGAAAATTTCCACTCCCGATGGCCATAGTCTGGGCCCTCCTAGAGTCTGAAGGACAATAAACCGGCCCTTTGTTTAGAATGTTTGGAGACGCCTGATATATAGTATACAGTATCTATTTAAATAATATAAAAATATGTTTGCCCAGTTTTAGGCTGGAAACAGCACTAGGCTTAGAGGGTTGTTGAGTTTTAGGATAAGGTGGTTCTGAACACTCTACAAGTTGCATAAATGTGAAATCCACACAGGTTAATAAAAAGGAACTGGCTCACTTTGAATATGATGACATTTCCACAGCATAGAACATACAAATATTGTCACAGAAATAGTGTCACAGGGGAATTTTTTTCCAACTACTGTAGGAGCAGACTGGCTAACCAAAATTTGATAATAGCAGATGTGGCCAGGCAGTGGCATTGCCCATGGAGGAGACACAATGTAAGTTATGTGAAGGTGAGCGCTATTAGAAGGACTGAGGTACAGGGTCTAAAAAACCTTCTGGTTTTCACCAGAGCAATCCACAAGGGGTGATCAATTTTGCTGCTGACAGCACCCAGGGTTGGTCAGGGTCACGTGGGAATACTAAAGCTGGGCACAGGATCACTGAAACAGAGAACAGTATGGGGCACATGGGGTCACATGAGAGTGCATGAGGCTATAATGGCACAAAACAAGCTAGTGTGCACGGGGTCACTGGAGCAGGCTACAGGCAAGATTGTTTGGGGTCATTGAGCAGGATACAGGAAGGAGCCCATAGAGTCACGAAGCATAATTCAGGCTGGTGTGCATGGGGTTCACTGGTTTAAGGTAAAGACTGAAGTGTTCAGGGTCACTAAAGCAGAGAGCAGGCTAGAGATTACTGGAGGCTCAAAAGGCTTGGGGGAGTAGCACAGAGACAATGGGGGGGGTCTGGCTACTAGCATGTGCGTGTATTGTTGCTCAAACGCACATTCCAGATAGCCCTCCGTGATCAGCCGTGGTACACAAACTAGGGAAGACCCATGGAACAGTTGAACTGTTTTTATTTACTTTTTTTAAAAAAATTTGAAGGATTGACTACGAATGGGTACTCGTACCCTGTACTTATCCCCCTGGGGGGTTGGAATCTGGGGGCTCTTTTATGATAAAGGGTGACCTGATTAGGATGGGTTCCCCCTGAAAATTTTGGGGAACATG
>CM053029.1:477040380-477077351 GCA_028564925.1 Lithobates sylvaticus
ACGCCTGAAAATTTCCAGAGATATAAATGCTAATGACCCTGTGAAAATACTACAAAAGTTTAGAGCAAACTTAGCGACATTTTATTCACCCGAAAGGGAGCTGGATACTCTAAGACAGATGATTTTTTTCTCTCATCTCTCTCTCCCCTTGGTACTGACGCCATCACGTTATCTCGCCCCATGTAACCTTTGATACATGGGCGTTCGTCTTTTTAGCTTTTTTACTTGCTGCCTTTTTTTAAATGTATTACGCGGTGGATGCAAGTCCCTGTGCTGTATCTATTTTTGTGCAATAAACCCCTTTTGTACGGTATCACACCATTTGGAGTTTTTTTTCTTCTTCCCTTATACCTACGGCCCGTTCAGGCTTACGAGTGGCAACTTTAACCGGGAGCCTGCCTTCCCTGCCCTGGATCATCACTGAGACGTGAGGCTACGGACCATCCGGAGATCCATTTCACCCGTGCAGAGGGCTGTATGTGCTTGCGATCCTGACCTCGCTATTTAGGGGGTCCACCGTTTCTGGTAAGGGCATTTATGTGTCTGGAGAATCCTTTTCACACCCCTCTCCCTCCTCCTCTCGGTGAAGGTGGTTGAACTCTGGACATTTACCCCCCTCATTGGATTTGTTTTTTACCACTGTCACAACATTTTTTTAATGGTTTTCATGGACGTTATTTCACTAAGTGTTTGTTTGTTGCTTATGTGGATTAAATTTTGCATCCAGATTAAGTAGCCTTTCATGATTTTTTATCACTTTTATTTTTTGTCATTCTGCAATTTGAATGTTTACACTGATAAGCTTAACTTATTTGTTTTTATGATTACTACACACCATTTGGATATTTGATGTTTTTGTTGCAGCTATATCTTTCATTTCTCTTTGCTCTTGAGTGTGGATCTTAATGTTACAATGTACATTTTTTCTCTTTACTCATTACATTCAATGTTTTCTAATAATCTTTAATAAAATACTTGAAAAAACAAAAACAAAAAAAAAACAATGCCCTCAGGTGATCAATGAACAGAACATTGCAAGGATTTTAACAATTTTTTTTGCAGATTCCTACCTGTTTCTGTGTCTTCTGCATACTGTTTCAAATAGCCCTTTTTTACAGAATAGTACAGTGCTGCTGATTAAAAAGAAAAGGTACCATATTTCTTGGCGTATAACACACGCTTTTCCCCCCTGAAAAAAGAGGGCAAGTCATGGGTGCGTGTTATACGATGATATTTTACCTGGCTGCCTCGGAGGGTAAGGGGCGAGTGAGTGCCCCTGGATTACACAGTCTTATTTACTCTGCGCTTGCAGTCGCATACAGTCCCACCTTCTGGACGGCTCCTAGGATAGACTTCACATGTCCAAGCATTGGACCGGTATTCTGTCTATCTTAGGAGCTGGTCCAGGAAGCTGGACTGTGTGTGACTGCGAGTGCTGAGTAAACAGGAGATCCCTCTGTGTAATCTGGCACTGGTGAGGCTGCATTGATGGGCACTGATCAGGCTGCATTTATGGGCAATAGTGAGGTTGCAGATGGGTACTGATCAGGCTGCAATTATTAGGCAATGGCGAGGCTGCAGTTGGGCATCGATCAGGCTGCATTAATGGGCAATGGCGAGGCTGAAGATGGGCACTGATCAGGCTGAATTAATGGGTAATGGTGAGGCTGCAGATGGGCACTGATCAGGCTGCATTAATGGGCACTGACCCTTATTTTGCTTCAAAGTTCTTTATTGTAAATTTTAGTTTTTTTCCTGAAATTTCCGTGCGTGTTACGCCGATAAATACAGTAATTTTTAATAACATTAAATTACAATATGACCTCTGTCGCAATTGTATATGTTATATTCTTTTTTTTACATTGCTATATTTCTTTACTCTTAACTTGAAACATTTTTGGCTTTAGATATACTATACACAAGATGGAATGAAAAGTTGTAATCTGTGTAAAAAAGTTTTTTTCAATTTTAGATATATCTTATAATGTTTTAAAGAAATAACATTGTGAAGTGTAATTTTAAATGATAGACCTGCTTTGAAGCGCCATCTTTTTTTTCAAAAGGCAAATTTGCCTCAGGTCTTTTAGCTGTATATTGGTTTGAAATTACTGTATACCAAAGATAATCAAGCTTGTTCAATAAAACTGTACAAAGAACAAAGCAAAAAAGGTATTCCAAGCATTTATGTTAATTATTTGTAATAGGAACTGATAAGAGTTGATATGCTCAATAAAACAAAAAAAAGGCTTCAAATAAAAGCTAAAGTTTTCCATTTTTCAGAGAGATAATTTATCTTATTCAGTTCAGACATCTTAATGATGGGTAGCAGCAACTGTTTTTTTTATCACTTTTGATTTTCAACAAGAACTAGGTATGAATATTTTAATATTAATATTTAGCTTTGGTGTTAGAAAAAGCATCAATAATTTTTTTTTGTTAAGAGTATCTATGGTATTTAACACTTGCCTTATCACCAGCATGATGGTTCCAGTCAAGTTTCCGTCATCCATAAAACAAAACTGTCATATTTAGGGGAAGATAATAGCATGCAGGACAGGCTGAGACAGTATAGAATTGCTTACTATCATTGGCTACTGCTGAGTAATGAATAGTGGAAAACCAATGGTTTTGGTGCTTCAAAGTTAAAGCCTTTAAAGCGGTAGAAAACCGCTGTGTGTTTTTTTTTTTTTTTTTTTTTGCAACCTGCAAGGTAAAGCCATAATGTGGTAGTATGCACATAATGTGCTAGAATGTGAAAGCCATAATGTGCTAGTTTGTGAAACTTTCCTGAAAACTAAGCCCTCCAGCACTGCGCTGTCACTGCTGAGACGGCTTCCATCTTCCTTCCAAGTTCATGGACTCCAGCTGTGTGAGTGGCCGATGATGTCACTCCTACGCAACTTATGGCACAGGACTCTGAAGGAATGGCCTGGGTGGTAATTCCTTCAGAGCGCATGCGCCAGTGACGTCACTGGCTGCATGTACAGTAAATATCTCCTAAACTGTGCATGTTTAGGAGATATGTACAGTACCTATAGGTAAGCCTTATTATAGTTTACTCCCACTTTAACTTGAAGGATATATATAGCCAGGGCTGGTAAGGAATAGAGGTAGGTATATCATGTTTTGATAACTAGGTGTACATGGAGGAAAGTACCAACATTAAGAACACCAAGGCCAGATTTCATTTTAGTCATACTCTTTTATCATAAAAATGTGTAGGGGTTTAATGGGTTCACCTTCATCAGGACTTGGTACTGTTGTGCAAAGTGTGTACTGGACTGATAACAGATGCCCTGAGGATCAACTACAATGATTGCGCTAGATGCCAGTTAAGCAAATTGATGAAGATGGATCTTTTAGCCCTCAAAAATGCATTGGATTTTTATGATATAGAGTCTGAATAAAATAAATGAGCCTTATACATTCTGCTTTAATTCTTTCCTTTGTGTACAGTTCTTTTTCCAGCCAATCATCGGCCACCACTTCAGCAGAGCTGTCCAAGGGGGATCATTCCCCCCTTGTAAACCCTCACATATATCCAGGGAAGTGACTATCCTCAGGTGATGCACAGATTCACACAAATCCTCCTACAAAAGTTGTATCTGTCTATCTGCAGTCTTCTGTTCTCTACATCCGTTCAGAGTGCTGAATTATATAGCTTGTCTGAGAGTTCAGGAAAGAGAGGGCGGAGAGCTGAAGTTAGAACTCTCCTGAGCTCCAGAGTGTAAGAGCTAATTGGACACACACCCCTTCACACAGCATACAGGAACAGAGCTGAGGCTGTCAATCTGCTGGAGGTCCCTCCCCATCACCATTTTTCTCTTGGTGTCAGGAAAACTTGTCAAAAGTGATTACAGACAGAAATTACACTTAGTGCTCTAGATTGAGACACTATAGAGGGATATGCTTTGTTTATATTTCATGTCTGAGGTTTACAACCACTTTAAGTTGAAACTAAACCCAACAATGTAACTGTTTCCCAATACAGTTATATTTAATGCATGCAGTGGATGATAACTGTCACATTTGCTTTTGCCCTCAACTAAATCATCAAACCATCAAATGGCTGGTTAAAAAGAAAAGCCGCTCTCAAAGCACAGGTTCCAAATGATACACACCCTTGATGAACACTCAGGTGCAGGCTCTGCTGGGATCAGAGAACAAACGAATAAGCCTGGATGGCAGCACTCCGATACAACACCTTTATTGGGTTAAAATCCAGTGTACAGCAGTCAATCCATATGGTACAAAAGAGGGGGATGCAATCAGCTTCCATGTTTCACACCTGAATCTGGTGCTTAATCACAGCTATGATTGATATGATTCAATAGTCTTAGGGTGTTAGTGGTGTACCCCAAGGTACAGGTCAGTCTTGGGACCCTTACTTGAAATTATATGTATAAATGATATAGGGTTTGCGAATAAAAGCATCATTTCAGTCTTTGCAGATGACACCAAGATATGCAGTGGAAAAGCTATGCAGTGGACCTCTGATTTAGAGGATGAAAGGGCTCTCACAAAAAGAATCAGGCATACACATCCTTGTGCAGTGGCGATCACCAGCAACGCAGTATGTCTGGATGAAAGGCTAGTATAGTGAGTCCGATCACCGCGGGGATACCCACGACTGTCTCACGGGGAGGAAGAATGGGGAGATGCTGAAGTAAACAAGCATCTCCCCGTTCTGCCTAGCAACAAGTGACACTGATCTCTGCTCCCTGTGATTGGAGCAGAGATCAGTGATCTGTTAAACACAGCCATGCCCCCCACAGTTAGCAACACGCCCCTAGGACACACTTAACCCCTTACACTGCCCCCTCCTGGTTAACCCCTTCACTGCCAGTGTCATTTACACAGGAATCAGTGCATTTGTATAGCACTGATTGCTGTATAAATGACAATGGTCCCAAAAATGTGTCAAAAATGTCTGATGTGTCTGCCATAATGTCGCAGGCACAATAAAAATTGTTGATCACCACCATTACTAATAAAAAAAATATTATTAAAAATGCCATAAAACGAACCCCTATTTTGTAAATGCTATAACTTTTGCGCAAACCAATCAATAATCGTTTATTGCGATTTTTTTACCAAAAATATGTAGAAGAATACGTATTGGCCTAAACTAAAGAAAAAAAATGTTTTTTTATATATTTTTTGGGGATATTTATTATAGCAAAAAGTAAAAAATAATGCTTTTTTTTTTCTAAAATTGTCGCTCTTTTTTTGTTTATAGCGCAAAAAATAAAAACCGCAGGGGTGATCAAATACCACCAAAAGAAATCTCTATTTGTGGGGAAAAAAAAAGGACATCAATTTTGTTTGGCAGCCACGTCGCACGACCGCGCAATTGTCAGTTAAAGCAACGCAGTGCCAAATTGCAAAAAGTGGTCTGGTCTTAAGCCAGCAATGGTCCGGTCTGAAAGTGGTTAAATACTACCTAAAGAAAGCTTTATCTGTCTCACAAAAATTATATAAAATGTATTATGGTACAGTGTTGCGTGAGTAATTGTCATTCAAGGTGTGACAGTACAGATAGCTGAAAAATGGTCTGGTCTTGAAGTGGTTAAACCCTATCGCCATAGAGGCTAAATGCTCATTTAGATCAAGGGGACCAAGAAAAGCACCTTTACTTATCCAGTCATCCACTCACCCGGCAGCCAGTGCGCTCCTCTATTGCCCTATGCGGATTGCCTTTGGCATCCTCACAACGAATGCAGGACTCTGTACTTGATGATGTTAGAAGACCTGCAAAATAGTAACATGTTACAAAAGGTGAGATTTTCCCTTAAATCGGTAGTAAAGCCGGCTTGGTGATTTTTACCTACAGGTAAGCCTATAATAAGGCTTACCTGTAGGTAAAATTGTTATCTCCTAAACGTGCACCATTTAGGAGATATTCACCCTGAATGCAGCCAGTTCTGTCACCGGCACATGCACTTCGAAGGTCCGACATACCTTGCTAGACCTTCAGAGCTTCATGCCTGAACTGAGTGACCTCATCTTGGCTCCGGCCAATCACATAGCACCACTGGAAGGCTTTATTCCAAGATAAGTATTTCATAATGTGCTAGTTTGTGATGCATACTAGCACATTATGCATTTTATTTTTTTAAGAGCCGTGGTTTACTACCGCTTTAAGCAAAAGTGCTAGTGTAGCAAGTAACATTTCTGAGCAATAACTCTCTATCAATATGTGCCATACATTGTCATTAATAGTACTTTGTAGAAAATTTCTTCTTAAAGCGGTATTCCAGCCTGGGGAAAAAAATGAATACAAATACTGTAGCTGCTGACTTTTAATACAAGGACACTTACCTGTCCAGGGAGCCCGTGATGTCGGCACCGCAGACAATTTTTGGATTGCCTCTCAGGTGCTGCCACTGCCATTCATGGTAGAGGAAACTGGCAGTAAAGCTTTTTGGCTTCATAGCCACTTCAATACTGTGCATGCACGAAGTGCGCTGCGCTTTCAAAATGTGCTGGAGGCGGAAAAAGAAGGAGGGGGGCTGAACTTCCAAGAAAGGGCGCAGCAGCCCAGTTTCCCAGGAGTGGGGACAGGTACCTGTCAAAAACAGGTACCTGTTCCCCCCTCCCCCTGAAAGGTGGCAAATGTGGCACAGGAGGGGGGGAGGTAGCAGATCAGTGGAACTTCCACGTTTGGGTGGAACTCTGCTTTAACTGACAATGCAAATCATTACAGTTTCACTTATTTTTCTGATTTTCTATAGCTGTAGCAAACAGACATGAGAACTTCAGAGCTACACATACTTTAAGTACTTTTTTTAATTTACAATTTTATCAGCATTACCATTTCTTCTCAGCAACAGGCAACCTAAGGCCAGGAGCCAAGATCTTTAATACATATATGCTGCCTGTAAGTCTTATGAACCTGTATTCATATCTGGGTCATCACAGGCTAATTACACCTACCAGTCTCACGTATCCAATTTCCTCTTTAAAAAAACCTTGTATAGCGCACCCGTAGGTGTTAGTAATAATATGATATAACAACTCACTTTTCTCTATCTAGCTAAGATAATTATACCTTAAAGTGGTTCGAAACGCAGGTTTTTGAACTTAATGCATTCTATACATTAAGCTAAAAAACCTTCAGTGTGCAGCAGCCCTCCTCAGCCCCTCCTAATACATGGGGAAGCTCATGTCGATAATGGGGGTGGTATTGACATAGCCCCATATGATCCACAATGGCTCAAAAGTGACATGGTCCAGAAATATTTAGACAGAATAAAGGTGGATAAGGCACCTGGACCAGATGGCATACACCCACTGATCCTAAAATAATTGAGCTCTGTCATTTCAAGGCCATTGTTTCAAATTTTTAGGGACTTATTAATAACTGGAATGGTACCACTGGTTTGGCGCAGGGCCAATGTGGTGCCCATATTAAAAAAGGGATCAAAGTATTTACCAATTAACTTCTATAGTCGGGAAGATACTGGAGAGTTTAATAAAAGACCACATAGACAAGTTCTTGTTGGAGACAGCATGGATTCATGAAGTTGTCAAACAAACCTAATTTCTTTTTATGAGGAGGTAGGTAAAACCTTGGACAGAGGGGTGGCTGTGGACATGGCATACCTGGACTTTGCAAAAGCATTTGACACAGTTCCTACACATACGGCTAATGTGTAAGGTAAAGTCTACAGGCTTGGAAAGATGAATTTGTAAATTGATAGAAAACTAAAGGACAGAATTCAGAGAGTAGTGGTTAATGATTCTTACTCTGAATGGTCTAAGGTTATCAGTGGTGTACCCCAAGGTTCAGTGTTGGGACCCTTACTTTTTAATATCTTTATAAATGATGTAGGGTCTGGGATTAAAAGTACCATTTCTGTCTTTGCAGATGACATCAAGCTATGCAGTGGAATAACGTCCTTACAGGATGTCTTCAATTTACAAGCCAACCTCAATGCTCTGTCTAATTGGGCAAATGAGGTTTAATGTTAATAAATGTAAAATTAGGCATTTGGGCTAAGAATATGCATGCATCATACATACTAGGAGGAGTACAACTGGGGAAATCAATGGTGGGTGAAGGATCGGGGGGTTTTGGTAGATCATAAGCTCAATAACAGCATGCAATGCCAAGCTGCGGTTTCCAAAGCAAGCAAAGTCCTTTCTTGTATTAAGAGAGGTATGGACTCCAGAAAGAGATATCATTTGCCCCTGTACAAATCATTAGTAAGACCTCATCTGGAATATGCAATTCAGTTTTGGGTACCGGTTCTCAAAAAGGATATCGGGGAACTGGAGAAAGTGCAGAGAAGGGACACCAAACTGATAAGAGGCATGGAGGAGCTCAGCTATGAGGAAAGATTAAAGGAACTGAATCTATTTCCTCTTGAGAAGAGGAGATTAAGGGGGATATGATCAACATGTACAAATACATAAGTGGTCCATATTGTGAACTTGGTGTTGAATTATTCCCTTTAAGATCATCACAGAGGACTAGGGGCATTCTTTTTCATATGGAAAAGGAAAGAGGAAAAAAGATTTACTCTCCAAATACACACGGTCGGACAATCCGCGGACCAGGTCGGTCGGATTTTGTCCGTCGTACTTTGTCTGATGTTGGTGTTGCGTACACACGGTCGGACTACGTTGTCGGAATATCCGGTCTGGAAGAACGTCGTGACGTAAGTCGTCGTCCACGAGATTACAAAAGGGAAGTTCAGCACCACGTCAGGCACCCGTTGGGCTCCTTCTGCTGATCCCGTGTTTATCGAGAGTTAGTGGAAGTTTGGTGACTTAAGATTCGCGCTTCTCAGTTTTCTGACTCAGATCGTTACTGCTCTTCAGTTTGTGCTTGTCGTGCGTATCTGTTTATTAGTGCGTGTAGTCAGTTCGCATTTGTTGGTCATTGCGGCCTATATCTTGATATAGGACGCTTTGATTTGCACTGCTTATTGTCTGCTCGTTTCTGGTATTCATTTCGTTCTTTCAGGCCTTGCTGTTTATCGGTGCTTTCTGTTTGTCCGTTCTGACCAGCCGACCTTTTGTGACCTTCTGAGCGATGTTTCCCGTGCGTACTCGTCGCCGAGTTCGTGCTGTACGCGGAATTGGTGTCGGGCTTTTAGCTTTGAGCCAAGACCCGTCCATGAACAGAGTGACGAGGAGTATGTGGACCAAGAATTGGTTGCTTCAGCGTGACCAATTCTCGCACATGCCTTTGCTTCGTGAGATCCGGGAGAATAATCCTGATGATTTCAGGAACTTTCTCAGGATGACGGACCCCGATTTTCACCGTCTTTTGGCTTTGCTGACCCCCTTTATCAGCCGGCAGGATACCTGCATGAGACAAGCCATTACTCCGGAGCAGAGGCTTGTTGCCACGTTGAGGTACTTGGCGACAGGGAGAAGTCTTCAGGATTTGAAGTTCTCTTCAGGTATCTCTCCCCAGGCCCTGGGACTCATTATTCCAGAGACCTGTTCTGCCATCATCGAGGTCCTGCAGGAGGACTATATTAAGGTAACATTTCTCCTTTACTATTCCCTTCTATGTATGCTCTGTTTGCTAATGTCTTCTATTTTTGACCTCCTTCCCTAATTACCATGATTGCAATATGCTCTAATATGCTGTGCCCCTTTTCTCCTTCATGCATTTTTCCCTTCACTTACCTCCCCAGCATGCTCTTCTGCCCCAATAGACACCTATGGCCTAGTCACTTAAGCAATGTCTTTTGTCTGCTGCATAGTATTGTTTGCCCCCAAACACCCCCTAAAATATGCACAAATGTTTGCTGTGTGGTTTACTTCATGTAGAGCCCCTTTAGAATTTTTTTTTTTTGGGGGGGGGGGGGGGGGTGGCAAACTCATTAGGAACCCCCTCCCCCAACTGCTCTGTCAGATGGTACCAATCCTTTATCTGCTGGCTTTCCCAAGGTCCATACACACTATATACCTACCTCTTTATAGTGGGCATCTTTAGGGATGAATTCAGCAAAGCATGTAGTGCAAGGGGCTGCCTCCATACATTCCATTTCCTAATTTTTTGTCTTCTTTCCCTCCTATTAGCTTGCTTGGTAATTTCAGAATGTCACAATGTGCCTGCCTTTTTTTTTGGGGGGGGGGGGGGGGGGGTTGAAATGTTATTTTATCTTTCCTGGGGGCTGCCAATAGTGTTAAGTACAGAGGGTCTGGCCAAACTAGCACACATTATTGAGCCATTTGCCAATCAATGAAGTGCAGAGGGTTACCTGTCCACCACCCCCCCCCCCCCCAAAACCCTAGTTATTGCCAATGGCCCAACAGAAGTGTGGGGATTGATGGGGGGTGAGTAATCTGTGAAGGGGAGCCTCTACTTTTCTGTGCAAATACTTTCCAGCCTCCAATTTTATACAATGCTCTTGTTCCAAGATGTTGATTGTCTAATCTGCTTGCAATGTTTAAGTGCAAAGTGACTAATTTATTTTTCTTGTTTCACTCCACAGTTCCCTTCCACGCCACAGGAATGGCAGACTGTGGCCTCCCACTTTGCCAGCCGTTGGGACTTTCCTAACTGCGGAGGGGCAATTGATGGGAAACACGTCCGCATTGTCCCACCGCCCAACTCGGGGTCCTACTATTATAATTATAAAGGGTTTAATAGTGTAGTGATGTTGGCGGTGGTGTCGGCAACATACGAGTTTATGTATGTGGACGTGGGGATGAACGGCCGGATCTCGGATGGTGGTGCCATTACGCACACGGAGTTCTACTGGCGTCTCCAAAGTGGCAGTCTGTGCTTGCCACCTCCAGAGGAGAATGCCGAAGGACTCCCCTTCGTCTTTGTCGCAGATGAAGCGTTTGCGTTGACTCCCCATGTGATGAGGCCGTTCCCGATGAGGACCCTCACCCCGGACCAGAGGGTCTTCAACTACAGGCTGTCCAGAGCCAGAAGAGTTGTGGAGAACACTTTTGGCATCCTGGCCAGCCGCTTCCGCCTGTTCCTGACGGCATTTAACTTGGCGGAATACAAACTAAACCACATAGTTCTTGCCTGTTGCATATTGCACAACTTCCTCAAAAGACATAACAGGAACTATGTGGTGCCCGTTGGCCCAGATGTGGAGGGCCCTCCAAATGCGGACCTCACAGCCCTTCAAGTGGCACGTCCAGGCTTGCCCCCTCTAAATGCCCGCGTGGTCCGCGAGCAATATATGGAGTACTTTGTGGGTAGGGGGGCCATTGCTCTGCCTGACGATGTGTGAGAGGCATTTTTTAATAAATCTGATATTTTAACCAACCTCGGATTTCTTGTCATTTCAGTCTTCTTTTTAGCTTATTTTACCTTGACATTTTTTCCCTTTGCCTTCGACAGTGGGAATGCACTTTCTGGGCAAAAGGAGGTAACAGTCTCTTCTTCCCAAAAAGATTATTCTCATGTTGTGTGTTTGCTACCTAATCTTTGGTCTAGAGAAGGTTTGTCCTGCATAACTGACACCCAAAATACTCCTTTTCATCACCAGGTCTGACATGTGTGTATTCTCAAAAATGCTGTGCTCCGTGTTTTCGTACAAAGCACTGTGGGTGTCATTTACATAAGTCAAATCCGCTATGCTCTACAAGTGCATTGAAAAAGTTCCCTGGGAAAGGAAATTGCAGTGCAAAGTGGATTTGCCTTTAGTAAATAACACCCATTGCCCCCCATATCCTTTACATTTTACATACATAATGCATTGTGTTTTTTAAATAAGGAAGCCACACATTTAGAAAAATAAAAAAGTTTACTTGGAAAACATTCACAAGTGCGTTTACAATCTTCACGCCAAAACTGACAACATCTTGGTTATTTACAACATTGTTTACAAACATTCCGCAATTGGTAAAACCAGGCATGGAGCTAAACAGAACCTATGAACTAGGAAAGTTCTACTTTGTAAAGTGAAGACAAGATCAGACATGACTATATGTTCAAAGTGTGTTTGATCTTGCCTTCATCACATGGGGGGGCCACCCCCGAAAAGTGGAAATTTGGAACATGCACACAATTTGGGTCTGAAAATGGTCATTAGATGGTAAAACACATGCCTAGAAGCTTCAAAAGTGCCATTTTCCATCATGGGGATGAATGGACGTTTTTTGGGGGTGCAACCCCTTCACCACAACCACTTTCGTAGTTCGTAAAGTGTTTGCACCCCCAAAAAAACGTTGGCATTCATCCACCATGATGGGAGCTAGCACATGTGGACACAATGTGTGCATGTTCCAAATTTCACACAGTTTTTAAGTTGCAAATGTGTTCAGAAGCTGGCACAAATGTGTGTTAATTACTTGGTGCGTTTTCATATTTTTCCTAACACATCAATGATGTTCTTCAATTTTTGTTGAACATCATTGATGTTTTGCTTTATGCAATCTAGATCTCTATTGCAGACCATTATCTCTCCGATGAGTACGTGGGCACTCTCTGTGGTAAAGTGCGATTTTTCTTCCACAACATCCACGTCACCTAAAAACCACAAACAAACAAAAATGGGGTGTTGGAAATGAGGCAGCCATACATGGATTAGCTTACCAGTAGCTGTGTTCTCACACACTCACCTGTTGTGGTGACAATTTCTCCAAGTTCGATGATCTCTCTTCCTCCTCCTCCTCCTCTGCTTCTGCTCTTTCCCCTTTTTTGGGAGGTGTTGGTTTGGGTTTGGGGGTTTCCTCAGACGGCCCAAGTTTTCGCTCCCCTATGAGAATGTACAAAAGGATGATTTAGCAACACTATCTATTGAGGGCAGAAATAGGAAATGACAAACATTGCTTGAAAGTGACGGACACTATTTTAGTTTGGCCAGTTACAAATGCCAACAACATGAATGTAGTCACTTTGTAAAGGTGCTAAACTGACTAGCTTTTTGGTAGACGTTTGTGTGATGGAGACACCCCTCTAGTATCCACTGGAGCACATGTGTGGAAAAGCCTAATAAAAAGGGGGTTTGGGTGTCCCAGCACTAGTGCTCTAGAGTCCAGATGGGTAAACAGCTACTGGGTGACCTCTCCTTTACATTGAATAAATTGGCTTTACATTCTTGATGACATTTCTAGTGAGACCAAACTTCCTTTCCCCAAAAAAAAAACACCAAACCACGTATTATAAGTGGCCGAACGTTCGAGGTTGCGTACGATCGAATGGACACACACACGACCATGACAGTGGCAGAAAGATCGAGGCTGAGTACGATCGAATGCACAGACGAACATGAAAGTGGCCATTTTGGAATGTACAACTTTGTAAAAATCAAACCACATGGAGCAGTATGCAAGCAAGAAATCAAACACAAAACACAACTACTTACTTTTTTGAAGAATTCGCTTGATCTTTCTGTACTGATCGGCCTCCCTCAGTTTCAGGTCTGACCAGCGTTTCCTCAGTTGCTCCTTGGATCGTTGTACCCCAAAATTATTGTACAGCCTTCTCACAACTTTAGACATGATCTTGGCCTTGCGGACATTGGGGTTGAGGTAAGGCCCATACTTCCCATCATAGTCGCTCCTCTTTAATATGTCCACCATCTCCAACATTTCTCCAAATGACATATTGGAGGCCTTGAATTTCAGGCTCCGGGATCGGGACGTTTCTGCCTCCGGACTTTCCTCGTCCTCCTCCTCGTTGGGGGGATATTTGGGGCGCACCTGCTGTGTCCCCGCCATGTGCTCTCCCCACTGCGCCGTAAAGAGAAGGGGTGGGGAATAGACGAGAAAGATCGTCAGGGGCGGGCGGAGTTTGACGCATGCGCACTGTATATAAAACGTCACACGCCTGTGTCGTAGCCACGATCTGGGAGACGAGGGGAGAGAAAGCTCACGCACGAGACGATCGCTACAAACGAAGGTACAATTTGACGTTGGTACATAACTAGCCTAGACTGATTAGAACTTGAGGCTTCTTTATGGAGAAGATTAGGAGAGTTTAGGCTGACATTATTTATATTGTTTTGTGTGGCGTTGTGTCTTGCAGAGGTGATGGAGGCCTTCTACGACGTCAGCTTTCTCCCCCTCTTCATTGATAAATACCGCCAATTCCCCCTCTTATGGCAACCTAAACATCGGGACTACAGCAACAGACCAAAGAGGTACGCAGCCCTGCTGAAACTTGTGGCATTTGTAAAGCCTAACCTGCCCATGGCAACCGTGGCAAACTTAAAAGTGAAGATCAACAACATGAAGAGTACCTATTTCCGGGAGCGCAATAAGGTCCGGAAGTCCCTAGCATCTGGAGCTGCAGCAGCTGATGTCCATGTCCCCACGCTCTGGTACTATGAGAGGCTCCACTTTCTCAAAGACCAGGCTACTGTCAGGAAGTCACTCTCGACTCTTCCTTGCACGCGTCCTTCCACGCACGCCACCCCTGATGAGGCTTCCGAGGACCAACCTGGGCCTTCCAGTCAGGAATATGTGCAGGTGCCCAGCTTGTTCCAGGTATAGTAGTTTTGTAACCAGTTTGGGGAATAATGAATGATGTTCAGTTAATTCAGGATCCCCAATTGCTTAGTTCCTAACGTGTTTGACATATCAACAGACAGTGGTGTTGGAGACATTTTTGGGAAGAATCTAAACTGCAGGGCTGAGAATTGTATGTTTTTCTATTTGTAAACATTTTGCAACAGTCACTAGATGAGAATTGTGTGTGTTTGATGAACAAATAACTGAAACTATGTCCCTTTTTCATACACAGGAAGACCTCAGCCAGGAGGTGGCTGTGGAAGGTGGCAGTCAGGAGGAGGCAGGGGTTAGTGGCAGCCAAGAGGGGGGTAGGCGTAGGAGCCTGACTGTCTCCCAAGTCTCTCCCCTCCGCCTTCCCTACAGAAGGGCGAAAAACATGGGGGAGGTGGGAGAGTCAGCGCTCCAGCTGATCAGAGATGCCTCAGCCTCCCTCTATGCCACACCCACCTACGAGGAGGCCTTTGCCTCCTTGGTTGGCAGTAAACTTACGGGTATGGAGGCGGGGCAACGCAGCATGTGTGAGGAGGTCATCCTCAAAATACTAAATGAGGGGATGGCTGGGGAGATGACTCCCCTCACACATGTTTGCGAGAGTGACCTTGCTCCGCCTCCTCCTCCTCCTTCTGCCACCCCACCAGCACCAGCACCACGGCGTGGAAGGAAGCGTACAAGGAAGACAAGAGAGTGATGACCTTGATTCAGTCTGGTCTGAGAGAAGATGGAGCCTCTCGTAGGACCAGAGCCTGGGGACCTAGATGGCATCTGCTGCAGTTCCGGATGTTTTGGACTTCAGGACCAGATTGCGCTCCCTTATTATTTAGATAGGTACTCTTAATGCCCCCAATTGTTTAAGCCTTAAAAATGATGGTTGCCATGGGTGACCAAGGCTTTCCAAATTCCCCAAGTTTCACCTTGGCTGCGTTCCTCTTTGGTTTGTTGCTGAGACCTAAATAAATGTTTTTTGGATTTGAAATAATCATTGTGTATTGTGTTTTACTTTTCTAAAAAGTAAGTTTTTCTTTGAGTAGGCAGCTACATTTCACTAATCCTAAAGTAGAATTAACAAGGGGCACCAACAACCAACAAACTCCTAGTAAATTTAAGCAAGAAATACAAATGTTAATAATGTGGTTTTGCTAAGTTGAGACACACAACCCCCCTCCAACAAAAAAACAAAAATTCTCCTTCAAATATGGATTCCCCAAAAAAAAAAAAAAAAAAAAAAAAAAACATGCTAAAAATATAACAAAGATTCATTTACGATCTGAGTAAAAATAACCATGTAGTGGAGAAATCCTGAAAAGTAATAAAGAAGTAAGTTTTAGAGTTGTGCGGGTGAATAGGAGCAGCTAAAACAGGTCATTCTGGTTGCATTGTCAAGAAAAAGAGAAGGCGCTGCATTAAAGACATTTTACCATTGCAGCGTGACGAATAAGCTGTGTCGATTAGGAAAGGTAATTTTACCTGACCGAGTGCTTCCGTCACAGTATTTCTTCTGAGAATGCGTAGCACTTTGTAAGTCGGACAACCGTACACACGCCCGGATTTGGTGTGATCGGCCCGTGTTGACGGCAACTCTTTCCAGCAGGAGATAAGTGTTTGTCCGTCGGACAAACCGACTAACATTGTGGGATGGTGCATACACACGGTCTGAAATTTCAACAACCTTGTCCGATCGGACACAATCCATGAAAAAGTCTGACCGTGTGTATGGGGCTTTACACAAGCGGTTACAGCAACAGATCATTTTCTTTTGGGGTAAAGGATTTACATAAATAAATAAAAGGGTTTATCTCAAGACTCCTAAATGATACATTTGCAGGAGAGCTTGTTCTGTTGAAAAACAACAGACTTACTCGCTGGATCACCGCGTGGAAATAAAAGAAAAAAGACCTTGCTGGCTTTTGCAAGGGATCCCCTGTCAGATACTTTAGTGTGGGGAACATCTTGCTAGTAAACTATGCTTTTTTGCCTGCCACTGCTAACAATATGTGAAGGCTAGAGGATGGATTCTTTTGACTACTATGAGGATACATTGTGATTCCCAGGGGTGTTTCCTGTCCTCAAGCAGCCGCCCTGCTGATGTTTTCAGCTGTACTTCTGATATTTTGACTACACATTTGCCTAAAGCTCCTGAAGAAGCACTCGCCGCATAACATGTAGAGCAAAAGCAAGTTATGACATCACTCTACATCATAACCAGCACTCCGGAATTTACTACACCTTAGATATCCTTCTTTATTCCGTTTAGTGCAGTAGGTCGATGCTAGAGATGTCTACACTATGTATAAACCATTAGTGTGAATTTTAAACTCTATTGCTATCATCGTTTTTCCTCTTTTTTATATTAAAGATATTATATTTTACGTATTTGCGTATTGTTGTGCCTATGAACTCCAAATCTCCATTTATCTTGTATATCCTCCAATAATCGGGACGTGGCACTTTTAACATTTCCAGTATCCACAGTACCACTCTGTGGTAATACATGGTAAAATTGTTTGTCAAAAAAGAAAACTAATACAGCCATCACATCTAAGATTGGTAAGCTGCAATATAATACATGTTTGCTTTTTGGTTTAATACCACTTTAAGTCCCAAATCTGTCCATTGGTGAGCAGTTGTGAAGTAAATAGATTCCTTTTCAAAGTAGTAACTGGATTTTTCTCTTTAAGTGCTGTTCTTTTAAGATAATCCATATTGAAAATATCTCTCCCCGGACAACTCCAGCAGACACTACTGCAAAGCACTTGTCTGTATGTATCCTTTGTATGTAGCTGGATGGTCTTTCCTTGAAAATGCATTACAGTTCATCATATCTCCCGATGAGTATAGGTAGCTGCAGATATAGTAGTTCTGCATGGCTGCAATGTAATAGCGGGGTTCCCCTTTACTTGTCTTCCTTAGGGGCAGGTTCAACTTCTTTTAACCCCTTTCCCTACAATCTCCTGGAGTTCCATGATCCCCATGGCTCCCATCCTTACCTGGACTCAAGGACACACCAAGTAGAAGTAAATTCCAGCTCTGCCTGCCCTTTTGTGAGGGAGAGACAGCAATGACTGGACAGTCCAAGGTTCTGGGCCTTCGAACATTGTGTCAGGCTTACAGGCTGGGTGAGCAGAAGAGCATGCAGATACCCTTCATGTCCCAAGTGGAGTGGACTTGTACTTTCAAACACCTACTATGGCAGCCAGACCAAAGTCTATGTTGCCTCTCCACATCAGGGCAGGCCCAGAAATCTCTTTGGATGACCACATGTACATCCAACTGCAGGTCACAAACATGTAAGAGGAAAGTTACTCCCCAGGGAACATTATTTAACGAGCAGGGCCCCCTGATTCCTCCTGTAGTGAATTGTATTGTAACTGTACTGTCTGCGCTCATGATGTAAAGCACTGTGCAAACTGTTGGCACTATATAAATCCTTTATAATAATAATAAAAATTTACATTGATCTGTATAATACACTTAGAACCTGTTAATCTGTATTGTGCTGCCTCCTGGTGTTCTCTCTAGGAACTACTCCTGGCAGCTTCTGTTTTTTCAACTGTGGCATTTTGTGTTTACTTGTGTTCTGTGTTTCCTTGCATAACTCTTTACCATTTTGCTCTCTGTTACTATTCATTCCTTCTGTAAACTTACAGTAAGCTGCTCAGTCTGGTCTTTGCCTGATTTACCGTAACAGTAGTTGCTGTAGTCAGAGGTGTAGCTTGATGTTTGTGGGCCCCAATGCAAAGGTTGACCTGGGCCCCCCCCCCACTACTACCTGCCATTTCCACCACACGCCAATATACTTCCACCGTGCTCCAAAACACTCCAAGAGCCTAAATAGTTATTTCAGATCTTCATTTACATCATTTACATAATGCAAAGGTAAAAGAAATTAAGGTCTAACTAAATAGTAAGGAAAACTTAGAAAAATATATATAAAAAAATTGTCTCTGTAAAGATATAAGTTTAGCCAGCCTTAAAAGTGGACAGTGTAAGTCAGAAGAGCGGTGAACAGTGTCAGAAGGGCAGTGAACGGTGTCAGTCAGTAGGCAGTGGATGGTGTCAGTAGCACTCTGAGGGCTCTGTAAGAGGGAATGCTGCAGACTCTTAACACCAGACTCCACAGAGTTCCCCTTTACATCACAGCCCATAAAGTTCTCCCTTACATCAGAGTCCACAGAATTCTCCTTTACATCAGGGTCCACAGAGTTCCCCTGTGCACGGTAAGGGAAATCCTGCAGACTGTGATATAAAGGGGAATTCCAGGAACAGACCACTTTCCGCAGAGTAAATACACTAATTCAAAGGAGATTTACTGATATAAGGGGGAACTTTTATATCAGTGTCCCCCTTTTTCCCTAGTGTATTCCTTCCCCCTTACATCAGTGACCCCCCCCCCACAGACTTTCTGTGACCACCAGAGGCTGGAGCTGCCTGTCACTGACCTCCTCCATTGCTGGTTCGCGTGCAGGGCAGGCAGGCACGGTCCTCTGGGCGGCTCCTCTTGTCACCACCTCTGTCCTCTTCTCCAAGTTCTCCTCCAGTTCCATTTCCAGTCCTCCAGTGAGTGACACAGTCACAGCCATGGCGGGCGGCGAGCTGTACCCCTCATTCCATCACTCATCTCTGCACCTCCATCCTTTCATTCACCCCATTCCACCACTCATCTCTGCACCCCCCTCACATTCCATTACTCAACTCTGTACCTACTCCCCTTCTCCCCTATTCCAAGACTCACAAGTCTGGAGGCATCTTCCCGTCATTGGGGGTATCACAATTCCTCCCCCTCCATGGACTTTCACTGCCCTCCCTTCCCTTTGTCTGCCCCCATCTAACCCAAACAAAGAGGTCAGAAGGAGATAAAATGATTAAAATAATCCGAAATACCTCCCAACACCCAACCCGTGCTCATACAGTACAGCAGATATATTCTACTATCATCTCCATCCTCTGTATTCTACCATGATTTCCATCCTCTATATTCTCCAGCTCTCCTCACCATCAGTGTTCCCTCATAAGAGTTTCCTGTCAGCACTGTTTCCCTCACTGTAGTTCCCCTATCAGTGTCCCCCTCACTGTAGCACCCCATCAGTGTCCCCCTCACTGTAGCCCCTCACTGTAGCTCCCCCAGCAGTTTCCCCCTCACTGTATCTCCCTATCAGTGTCCCCCTCACTGTAGATCCCCCATCAGTGTCCCCCTCACTGTAGCTACTCCATGAGGGTCCCTCTCACTGTAGCAGTGTCCCCTTCATTAGAGGTACCTCCATCCCTCCATGTCCCTCAATGCGGAAACCTGTAAACAGACAAAATGCCCCCCACCTTGGCCTCCATTAATCCAACCTTACCAGGGGCTGGATGAGGGCTCTTAGTGGGTGGGACTTGGTGGGAGGGGCTAAATGAGTGGGACTCATTGGCGGGGCTTAACAGGCAGGACTTGATGGGCTCTGTATCACCGTGTTTTTAAAAAAAATGCAGCGTAGTTAGTGCAGCTCTTCCCCACGGAATACTGGGGGGCGGACCAACCACGTGACTAGTTGCTACACACCAGGCGGCCCTAGCAATCAACTACTAATTCTGGGTACTGGCTACATAGCTGGCTGTGGGATACAAGGTGGATCAGAGATGTGCTCCCGGATTTTGTGGGGGAAGAATGCAGCATGCTACTATGACAGGGGAGCCACATGGGCCCCTTGCAGCTAGGGGTGGGGTTGCAATTTTGACCCCTGTGACCCCTCATGTTACGTGGATTGCTGTAGTACAAGAAACTCTTTGCAGAGATTATGTAGCATTTAAAATACAGGTGAAATCCATTCCAGGCTCTCTGCACTGTCCTCTAGGTACTGAATAATCAAATTCACAGGATGTTTCCATGAAGTCTCTCTCAACTACTCTCTTCCAGAAGCTTTTCTCCATGAACTACCAGACTGCTCCTGCATATCATTCCTCCCTCTGATGTCACACACTCTACAGGCTGGCATATGTTGCATATATTGGGATGGAGGTGGTCTGCGGGTGACACCAGACCTTTTCCTCTTTGTCTACAGGCTGGCATTTGTGTCTCCTTCTTGGATAGCCACCCCAAAGAGGTAATTGCATAGGATAGTGTAAGGGATGTCTCAAGTGGGGATCACCTTGGTGGGAAAAAGACAGTCCAAACAACAGGTTTTTTCTTAAAATTCTGATTTCAGTCAGTTTTATTTAACCACTTGCTGACCGCATTCCGCCGATATACTGAGGCAAGGGGGCCCGGCTGCGCAAACCGATGTACCAAGGCGGCTCGGTCAGCGCACTGCACGTCGGAGGAACGTGCAGGTTCGGTGGACTCAATGTCCGCCGGTCACCCACGATCGTGATACAGAGAGGCAGATCGGGGATCTGCCTATGTAAACAAGGCGGATCCTCTTTCTGACAGGGGACAGCTCTAAGATCGGCTGTTCCTAGTAATCAGGAACAACGATCTCTGTGTTGTCCCAGTCAGCCCATCCCTCACACAATTAGAAAACACCCAGGGAACACAGTTAACCCATTGATTGCCCCTAGTGTCAACCCCTTCCCTGCCAGTGTAATTTATACATTGCATTTTAGCACTGATCATTATATTGGTGTCCCCAAAAAGTGTCACTTATGCCGCGTACACACGAAGGGACTATCCCGCGGGATTGTCTGCTGGACTCGAGTCCGCCAGACAATCCCCTCGTGTGTGGGCGCCGGTGGACTTTTTGGCGCCAAAAGTCCGGCGGACTAGGTTTTAAGTTTTGTTTTAAAATTATCCGCTGGACTTGGCAGTCCGGCGGACAATCCCGCCGTTAGTAGGCTAGTCCGCCGGACTTTTGAAATGAACGGACTTGCCGCTCATCGGAAAGTCCGTTCATTTAGCACGTGACTTCAGGTTGGAGGAGCTAGCTAAGGCAGTGAATGCCGCCGCGCTAGCCCCATCACCTGGCATGGATTTAAAGGGAATCCCCACGCCGAAAATCCATCTCAGACCCTTATCCGAGCACGCAGCCTGGCAGGCCAGGAAAGGGGTGGGGATGAGCGAGAGCCCCCCCTCCTGAGCCATACCAGGCTGCGTGCCCTCAACATGGGGGGTGCCCTGGGGAAAGGGGGGCCGTGCGCCCCCCCCCCCACCCCAAAGCACCTTGTCCCCATGTTGATGAGGACAAGGGCCTCTTCCTGACAACCCTGGCCGTTGGTTGTCGGGGTCTGCGGGCGGGGGCTTATCGGAATCCGGGAGCCCCCTTTTATAAGGGGGCCCCCAGATCCCAGCCCCCCCACCCTATGTGAATGAGTATGGGGTACGATGTACCCCTACCCATTCACCTAAGGTGTAAAATGTAAAGAAAAAAAAACACACAATTTTGAAAGAATATTTTATTGCACTGCTCCGGGGGTCTTCTTCCGTCTTGGGGGGTCTTCTCGCCGGACTCCTCCGCCATTTACCTAGCTCTTTTACGAGCAGAGGAGGCCGGCTACCTTCTTCGTCGTCGACGCCGTCGTCTGGGGGTCTCGATCCTACTTCAGGGGTCTTCCGGGGTCTTCCGGGGTCTCTTCTGTTCTTGCCGCGGTCGTCGTTTTCCGCGCCGCCTTCTTCTTCTTCTTCCGATGTTGACCCGTCGCTGTCTCTGGCCGGAATGCCAGAGCCGCGCTGTGCTGGGACTTATATAGGGACAAGGGGACAGGGTCACATGCTCATGTCACATGGTGACCCCGCCCCCTTGTGATGTCACAGTCCCGGAGGATGCTGGGACTGTGACATCACAGGGGGGCGGGGTCACCATGTGACATGTGCATTATAGCAGAAAGCCAAAAATATTGTATCTTTTTTTTTCAAAATTGTCACTCTTTTTTTGTTTATAGCGCAAAAAAATTAAAATCACAGAGGTGATCAAATAGCCCAAAAGAAAGCTCTATTTGTGGGAAAAAAAGCAAAAACAACATTTTGTTTGGGTACAACGTAGCATGGCTGCACAATTGTCTGTTAAAGCGACGGAGTGCTGCATCGCAAAAAATTGCCTGGTCATTAAGGGGGTAAATCCTTTCCGGGGCAGAATTGGTTAAAAGGTTGCATACAAAATAAAAAAAAGAACAGGAAGTAAATCATTGCCATCTAGACAGTAACTAACCAGTACAGATTCCTCTCTCACAGTGAAGGGTGCAGTCTCCAACAAAAAAACAAGTACACATTTTGCAAATATTTATCTTTCCCTAACAGAGCAATTTGCACGTGTAATTCAATAACAGGGTAGCTTCTAGACATGTGCACAACAAAAAAATTTGTTTATTTTCGTTTCGTTTTTTTCCTTTCCGAAAAAATTAGTTTATTTTCGTTTCGTTTTTTTCGTTTCCGTTGATTCGTAACGATTCGTACATTCGTAAGTCGTCGTTGTTCGTATTCAAAACGATTCGTACATTCGTAAGTCGTCGTTGTTCGTATTCGTAACGATTCGTACATTTGTAAGAGTTATTTTTCGTTGATTCGTTTTTTCGTTAGTTTAATTTTCGTTCATTCGTTTATTCGAAATTCGGATGCATTCGTAGTTATTCGTACATTCGTAACATTCGTAGATTCGTAATCGGAGCATAATTCATATTTTTATGTAATGTGTATGCTATTATTACATTTTAATAATTTACGAATCGAAAAAAAAAAGTTACGAATCGAAAAAAAAAAGTTACGAATCGAAAAAAAAAGTTACGAATGTACGAATTTTTTTGTTCAATCCATTCATTACGATTCGAAAAAAAAAAGTTACGAATCGAAAAAAAAAGTTACGAATCGAAAAAAGAAAGTTACGAATCGAAAAAAAAAGTTAAGAATGTACGAATTTTTTTGTTCAATCCATTCAAAGCACGTTTAAGCAGCACCATTGTAAGGGACACGGAAAATTAGCAATTCAACAAAAAAAAAGTTACGAATGTACAAATTTTTTCGTTCATTTTCGTTGTTCCTTTTTTCGTTTTTCGGATTTTCGTTGTTTGGTTTTTCGGATTTTCATTGCTTTTCGGATTCGTTTGATTCGAATGATTCGTTAATCGGATTCGTTCGGTTCGAATGATTCGTTCATTCGTACGAAAACGAACGAACGAAAAAAACGAAAAACGAAAAAAAACGAAACGAATTGCACATGTCTAGTAGCTCCCTGAGTCCCAGGCCAGAGTAATCTCTTGCTCCAGCCCTTCCTTTTTTATCTCATCTGCTGCTGGTTACAAGAGGGAAGCAAACCCCAGTTCAAATGCCACACTTTATTTTATAGTGAATAAAACGTAAATAAATGGATGTTCTATATATACTCCAATCACCATGTTATTACTAAAGTGCTAACTAAAGTTTTCATTGAGGAGCCATCTTTGCAGATGATTTGGATGTGAGCTGGTTTTACAAAAGAGATATATATATATTTATCATTTGCGCTTGGATTTAGATCTGGTTTATCTACATAGCAGCTGGACTATGCTGTAAGATCTATGAAGGGGTACAAAATGAAACAAATATTGCCTTTACTACATGCCTGGTGGTCACTTGGTGGCCGATGTAATCTGGTGAGTGCTTTGATATACCACTTTGAGTGAAGCACTTTATATGAAGCACCTTTGCACTTTAGTAATAACACAGTGATTGGAGTTTATATAGAAGATCCATTTATTTACGTTATACAGCAATGTTTGATATGAATATGGACTTTTATTCACTATAATATATTATTTGTGCACCTTTATTTAAATAATGATTATTTCGTTTTTTTGATTTTTATCTGTTGCACCCTTTATTGTTTTATTATTTGCTTTATTCGTTTATATTATTTTTTCAGATCCGACACTGCCAACTTGACCCGGAAAACCCAGATTGGATTACACTCTATCCTACCACATATGAAAGCATGCAAGGTGACACATAACATCCCTCAATCACTTTGCCTTTCATTATGTCAGTAGTCTGAAATCTATTTTTAGAAACATCCACCAGCCCTGTGATGTTGTCATGGAGGAGTGGAAGAGGACTCCAGTGGTAGCCTGTGAAGCTCTGGTGAACTCCATGCCCAAGAGGGTTAAGGCAGTGCTGGAAAATAATGGTGGCCACACAAAATATTGACACTTTGGGTCAATTTAGACATTTTCACTTAGGGGTGTACTCACTTTTGTCGCCAGCGGTTTAGACATTAATGGCTGTGTGTTGAGTTATTTTGAGGGGACAGCAAATTTACACTGCTATACAAGCTGTACACTCACTACTTTACATTATAGCAAAGTGTCATTTCTTCAGTGTTGTCACATGAAAAGATAGAATAAAATATTTACCAAAATTTGAGGGGTGTACTCACTTTTGTGAGATACTGTATATGTTCTCCACTGATGTCCTTTTCACCACTCCTTTCCTTTATGCTTCCAGGCAATATAAAGCCCCGGTGTTTCTCGTGGGTGAAGAGACAAACAAGGGAATACACCCATAGCAGGGGTTTGCGTACAGGGGTCGCCATTGTGCCGGCCTGTGTGTCCCCCTGTGCACCTGGATAGGAGGGTGGCAGAATGTTGAACGCTGAATGCCCACTTCCCCACTTCTCCCTCACACAGACATTCATTGGCTGCAGGAGGGAAATGGAGGGTAATGGTTTCCCTGGGAGCCCTGTGTCCTTCCCTGCCCCCCCACCTCCAGCACTGCCAGGCTTCCACCTCCCACTGGCTGCTATGGGGGATCAGTCAGGATGGAGAGCAGGACAGGAACCGATCACTGACTCTGTTTTTTTTTTTTATTCATTCATACATGGGGCATAGTGAACCGTGTTTACTATTCCTCAGTTTATGAATAAACTGGAAGCTCTGTACAGAGCTATCCCTCTTCATTCATTCTGTGCAGCTGAGGCTGCAGAGAAATGGACTGAAGAATCTGTCCTGAGTCCCTTTCTCTGTCTCAAAAGTGAGACATCAGGGGTCTGTTTGGACCCCAATATTTCACCAAAGCCCCCCCCCCAACAGGGGTCCTACAAAATATGTAAAAAAATATATAAAAAAGAATTTATAATTTTATAATTTTTATAATATTAAATAACTAAATAAATTAAATGGTAAAATATTATAAAAAAATTAAACAAAAATACAAAATCTACTGACACCAGTGGAAGAACTACTAGGGTCGACTGGGCTTTGTTGTTCTGGCACAGTGGAGGGGCTCCAAGATGGCAGGAAGGTGGCCTGTTGTGGGACCGTAATAATGTTATGCCATGGTCTCATAGTGTAAAACTATTATATTAAATGTTATCTATAGAAACAGGTTGCACCCACTTGTAGACAAAATATTACAAACACAGGTCAGTTTGACTTATAAACTTCATGCTGGCATACACCCCTCAAGTCAGGTATGACGTCACTGAAAAACCTGACTAATGCTTTTAACCCCTCCCACTGGGCATCTTCAGAAGCCTCATACTCTACCAGCAATTTAGTTCTAAGTATATAAACCCATTGTGACTGAAATGTGGTTATGCATTACAAAACAAACATACTTTGCAGGGACAATGGGGACCTAGCCATATTGTGCTGACAGGAGAGTGGCAGTCTTAAAAATATAATTTCATTATATTTAGTAATTCTGTTACTGATAGCAAGATGATGCACAGAAAGCTCTGTGCCACTCTTGACAGCTCTGCTACCATGGCCTATGTTGGTTATGCAGAAATATGGCCCTGGGGCACAGGAGTTAAAAGTCTCTCTTTTGCTCAGAGCAATCAGATTCTAACATTTTTAGCACAGAACACATCCATAGAGGATGAATAACATGCGGAATTTGATTAACTACTTTGTAAAACATAAACACTTTCTCATAAATCAGCCCCACAGAGTCTGAAACTTGTGCAGAAGAAGCATATGTGGGCAACTTCTCTTCAGGGCTTCATCCCCATGCTGAGAGATTATTTGATTAGTTAATAATATGTGGACAGGATATAACATAATACAAACTTCAGTCATTTATGTGACTGCCTAAATCCGTTTAGGCTGCACTGACAAATGCAATTATCTCACCTAGGCATCTCTTAAAACAAATTATTACCTTGTCTGATGATTTAAAAACTGACGATTTTTACTTTTCATACTATTGTGTAGACTGCTTAAGGATCTTCTTCTAATAGTTCATGAAATTGGTTAATGAGATGTTAGTTTCCCAACGTAAAATAAATGTTGATTTAGTATATACGAGTGTAAATAGTAACTAGATACATACAAAGATAAATTGTTTAACTCCAAAACCTATAAAAAAGTTAACTTAGATTTTCTAGGACTTGCGGTGGGACAGATGCATATTTCACAAGGTTAATTGTTAGACCTAAAGGTCTCTAGGTGTATCTGTTGATGATTATAATCTTGATGAGGGCATACATCTGGACATGACTATAAAAGTCAAATAAAATGTACCTCAGGGACAGGCTTCAATTTGCTGCATGCCATGCAAGACAGCCCTAAGCTGCTGGTTATTTTCCATTTAAAATTATTCAAAGAACAAGAAACAACTTTGGCACAGGCTGGTGCAGACACATGCAGAGCTCAAAGCCTAAGGTAATGCACAACTTCTTATCAATCGTCTAGGTCTTCAGATGTCATGGTAATTTCTCTAATCCTTTTGGTCCAGGCTCTGCAGATTGACACGGTGCCTGAGGTAGACCCGAGGGGACAGGATAGCTTTCCTTGTCAAACAATTCACGCCTCGGCTTGTCTACAACAGATGGAAGTTCTGAAGAATTAAAATGGAAAAAATGTCAAAGACTTTGAGGAACATGATGGCAATATTTAATTCTTCAAGCCTTTATTTTCTATTGCTGCACAGCTCAGAACATGGAATCCTCAACATCTTGCAACATTATCACACTACATGTTGGTAGAAATGTGTTAATGAGATTTGGCAGTGTTTTTTCTTTAATCCTCATGAAGAGAAAATCCTCTGTTATATATTTTTAGCTTATTTGTTGGATGATTTGAATGTGATAACACCATTCTGAATTAAAAATGTGCTTCCTTATTCCTTATGAAATATGAATAGATAAACATGCTTTGCTTGTTGATCAGTCAATTGAGCATGGGACAATGTTTAGGATAAAAGGAACTCTCTAGTAGTTATTATGATTGCAAAAAATATGTATGTTTAATAATAAATATTTTAATGCATATAAGATACTTGATTGAGCTGGACTATCTGCAACATCAATAGTTAAACTGTGAATTTTCTGGTTACCACAGAGACCTTGAGACACCAAGCCTAATTTATTTGGGTATAATTGTAATGTTAATATCTTTAGGGCACCTCTGAAATGCAAGGAATGCAATGATTTGTTCTGGCATCTCTAATATCTCTTCTCACAATTTTTGCAAATTGCAGCTTTGCTCTCAGCAGAAATTGCACTGTGGAAATGTTTCCAAACCCTAGATGTTGGCCCTAACATTTTACAGAGAGAAGGGGAAAAAAACTGTTTACTGACCGGACTATAGGTAAACATTATGCTGTGATGGTGGAGAACATTAATAGGAACAGGTTATACAGATAAACAAATTTGTCAAAGTTACTCTCTTACCTGTCAATAAGGCCTGATAGGACAAAAACTATTACCTACTGTATCCCAACAATCACCCATCTGTAGGAGGTACAAGATGGAGACCACAAGCAAACTAAACTGGATCCTTTTCCCCACAGTGCCCCCTAGTGGGAGATATTCATTTTTTTCTTCTTTGAGAACTGCATTGAGAAGTACAGCGTTACTTAAATTGTATTTCAGGATTTGCTTGTCTTCAGCTGAGAACTTGCAATAATTTAAGACTGCATAATGTCTCATAAACCTTTCATTAAGGGTTTCATGTTATATAGTTTGAACACCATGTCATAGTTATAGTATTTATCAGTGTAAAAGAACATATTCCACACTGTTTTCACGATTTTTCCTGAAAAAAACAAAAAACAGCTTAGTAATGAGACAATAATCTTCTCAGCCTTATGCCTATTATGAAGGCTGGTGGTTTTCTGCATGGACATGAAGAAACAGGGAGGGGTCTATCTATGGACTAAACTAACCAGCCCCAACATACTGGGGATCTAGAATATACCATTAACAAATATAAAAAATAACAAGTTGTAAATGCACAGAATTGACACTAGATATTAACATCAAGGCATTAATACATACATATTGAAATCCAGTGTAATGGTAATGGATACATGATAAGTGTACCAGTACACTAATGGATCAGTTTATTAAAGCACAGAGAAAAGGGCTCATAGCACAACAATGTTACATTATTAAAATAGTAAGTTATAAACAGATGAAAGCAAAGCTCAACCCAGTGCTCAGGATAAACAGCCTGTGGTAATGGTAAATCAATAAAAAATAAGTGCAGCATTCCCTCTACCTATATTCAAAACCTTCAATCAATAATCACATATCAATATGTGTTAAAGAAGAAATACATATCATATATATATATATATATATATATATATATATATATATATATATATATATATATATATATATATATATTTACAGTGGATAAATTAATTCTACACACCCCTGTTAAAATGTCAGGTTTCTGTAAAGTAAAAAAGAGACAAAGATAAATAATTTTAGAACTTTTTCCCCCTATGTGACCTATAAACTGTCCAACTCAATTGAAAAACAAACTGAAATCTTTTTTTTTTTTGGGGGGGGGGGGGGGTAAAAAAAATAATAATAATGTGGCTGCATAAGTGTGCACACCATCTTATAACTGGGGATGAAGCTATGTTAATAATTAAGCAATCACATTGAAACTCATGTTAAATAGGAGTCATCATTAAAAGTGCCTCTGATTAACCCAAATAAAGTTCAGCTGCTCTAGTAGATCTTTACGGATATTTTATTAGTCGCATCCTACAGCAAAAGTCATGGTCTGCAGATAGCTTCCAAAGCACCAGAGAGATCTCATTGTTAAAAGGTATCAGTCAGGAGAAGGGTACAAAATAATTTCCAAGGCATTAGATATACCATGGAACACAGTGAAGACAGTCATCATTAAGTGGAGAAAATACGGCACAACAGTGACATTACCAAGAACTGGATGTCCCTCCAAAATTTATGAAAAGACGAGAAGAAAACTGGTCAGGGAGGCTGCCAAGAGGCCTACAGCAACATTAAAGTGGATGTAAACCCCAAATTTTTAATTATTTATTTGATGTCATAATGTAGAAAATACGATTTCCTTTCATTTGAGCCCAGTCTTGCCACACAGATTTACTCGATGCCTGAGCAATCCTATTTTATTGTTCAGTTAGAGAAATCTTGACAAAGTCTTGAAAACTTTGTCAAAAACACCCCCTTGCTGTGAGTGACAGGTGATTTTTTTTTGTTTAATCATTTTTTATTGAAAAGAAAGAAGAACATACAGGGCATGACATATGTACAGAGTACATTGTATGAAATGAAATAACAATGGGTACATCTTCCTTCACATTTTGGGTTGGTTAACAGAACATAAACGAAAACTTAGATGGGGGTATCGGGGGGAAAGGGGGGGGGGGGGGGGAGGTTGGGAGGTAGGGGGGGGGAGCAGAGAGTTAGTAGAGCAGAGGGTCCAGGGGGAGGGAGGGAGGAGAGGGGGAGAAGTGGGAAAGGGGAGAAGGAGGAGGGATGAGAGAGTGTGAGAGAAAGAGAGAGAGGAAAGCGGAAGAGGACAGGGAGACTCTGCCTGGGCTGGTTGGGTGGATAACAACCTTTCGAGACATGTAGGGTGCTAAGAGATATATGCTAGGATACGATTTCCGCATAGGGAGTGGAATATTTGAAGGCAAACCAACCGGCCCAGATCTGCTTCGCGAGGTCAGCTTTCCCCCTTAATGTGAGGGTCATGTCCTCCATTCTGTGTATGTAGTCTACTTTCAATAACCACTGACGTAGGGACGGTATGGTCCTCGTCTTCCAAAATTTGGGGATGAGTGATTTAGCCGCGTTGAGTAGGTGGGGGGTCGCCGAACGCTTGTAAGGGCCGATTGGTTTGCCTGTACAGTGAAATAGGACATACCAAGGGTCATTGGGAACATCACAACCCTGGATTTCTTTGATCCAGTATAGAACTGCCAACCAAAAGGGACGGAGTCTGGGGCAATACCACCAAATATGGGCGTGGTTCGCCCTCTCTCCACATTCCCTCCAGCAGAGGGGCGAGGTTTCTGGAAACAGTTTGTGTAGGATGGCGGGGGTGTAGTGCCATCGGGATAGGAGTTTATAGTTAACCTCTGCCATTTTGGAAGCACCTGATGAGGAGTGTGCCATTATTAGGATGCTCTTCTTCTGATCCGGAGATAAAGTCCTGTGGAGGTCAAGCTCCCAGCTATGAATAAATGCCGGGTTGCCGTCAGATTGAAGTGAGAGGAGGGCTTGGTAGAAGTAGGAGATGGGTTTCTCAATAGGTTGATGTTCGGAGAACGCCAACTCGATTGGCGTCAGGTCGGTTACCGATCTGAGAGGCTTCGGGAGGGAATGGACAAAGGCAGAAAGTTGATGGTGTTTCCACTGGTCCATGAAGGAGATGGGGAATGTGCTAAGTAGGGTTGGTAGTGGAAGTATCTCTGATGAGGAGGCAACTTGGTGTAGTAGAGTTTTCGACCCCAGGTACCATTGTTGAGAGCTAGATGGTATGTTGCCCGGTGGAAAATAGTTGTGGCCCAAGAGGGGGAGTAGAGGAGAGTTATAGTTCCATGCTTTTGATTTACATATGGAGTCCCACACCGCAAGCGTAGACAGGGTGAGAGGAGAGGTTGTGGGGGCCAAGAACCTAAATTTCTTGGGTATCTACATATGTGTTGAGAGTGTGGACCCGGATAGGTCAGATTCGAGTGATACCCACAGTTTAGTTTCCTGTCGGTACTTCCAGTCGGAGAGTCTGTTTAATATAACCGCCCGGTAATATAGGCTATAGTCCGGTAGAGCGAGGCCGCCCTGATTTTTGGGTTTAATAAGGAGAGACCTCGGAAGTCTTGGCCTCTTCCTGTTCCATACATATTTCGTCGTCAGGGAGTTCAGCAGTGAAAAAAAACCTATCGGGATTTTGTACGGGATCATTTGTAGTAGGAAGAGCACCCTGGGCAACACGTTCATTTTTATGACCCCCACCCGACCCAACAGAGAGTGTGCAAGTTGTGTCCATTTATGCAGGTCTGAGCGTAACGCGTTGAGAAGAGGAATATAATTCGTCCGAAAGAGGGCTGCTGGGTTGGGGGTGAGCTGTATCCCTAGGTACTTCATGTGCTTAGTTTGCCAGGTGAAGGGGAAGGATTGTCTAAGGTGAGTGGTTGCGTGAGGGGGGACAGTTAGGTTCAGGATTTCTGATTTTGTTCTATTGATTTTGAAGTTGGAGATTTCACCGAACGCTGTAAATTCTGACATAAGGTTGGGTATAGTGATTAGGGGCTGTCTGATGTAAAATAAAATGTCATCGGCGTAGGCCGCGTATTTATGTTCCGTCTCGCCCACCACTATCCCATGTATGTTGGGGTTGAGTCTTACCGTGGATAGGAAGGGTTCTAGCGAAAGGGCGAATAAGATAGGGGACAGGGGGCATCCCTGGCGCGTGCCATTATATAGAGTGAATGGTTCACTGAGCGTACCGTTAATGCGCAGTTGTGCTGTTGGGTAGTTATAAAGAGCTTCGATTTGGTGAAGGAGGGGGGTGTTGATACCCAGGTGTGTCAGCGTCGCCATGAGGAACTCCCAGTCCACCCTATCAAACGCTTTCTCAGCATCCGTAGATAGTAGGAGGGTGGGCTGGGAGTCCCTGCGGGCATGGGCTATGAGGGATAGGGTGCGAAGGGAATTATCCCGGGCCTCTCGTCCTGGTATGAAGCCCGTCTGGTCCCTCGACACCCACTGAGGGATCAGGGGGAGCAGGCGGTTCGCTATAGCCTTCGCGTAGATCTTGGCGTCGATGTTTAAGAGTGAGATTGGGCGGTAGCTTCCACAATTAGTTAAGTCCTTACCTCCCTTGGGGATGACTGTTATGTGGGCATGTATGGTCTCAGGGCGGAGCTGGCTGCCGTCTGCAGTCACGTTGGCATAATTTGTCAGTCGGGGAATAAGGGTGTCCGCGTATGCTCGGTAGTATGCTACCGTGAACCCATCAGGTCCCGGGGCTTTGCCACTTGCCATGGCCTTTAAGGCTTGGTGGAGCTCGTCTGATGTGAGTTCTCCCTCTAATGTCGCCAGGGTCTCGGGGGAGAGGCTGGGGAGATTAGCCTTGCTCAAGTAGTCCCTGATTCGTTGTGTTTTTTCCTGCTTGTTGCCTATAGAGTGCTGGACCTGGTAAAGGTGCTGGTAGAATTCCCTGAACTCCTTCGCGATCCCCGGCGTGTCATACACCAAGGCCGCGGAGGAGCCCCGGATCTTAGGAATAAATGACGCAGCTTTCCGTTGTTGTAGTGAGCGTGCAAGAAGTTTGCTGGGTCTGTCGCCCCATTCATAGAACTGTTGGGATATCAAATGTGTGCGCTGCTTGTGTTCCAGGTGTAGCAATGACTTCAGCTCCTCCCTCTTTTCAGTGAGGGACTGAAGTAGAGCCACGGCCTGGCTGGCCTTATGGAGTTGTTCGAGCTGCCTCACTTCTGCGAGTAGTGTGGTCTGTCTATGAGTGCGTTCTCTCTTTCTCCTGGCGCCAAGTTCAATAAGTTTCCCTCTAATATGGGCCTTATGGGCTTCCCATAGAGTTCCTGGTGAGATGTCAGGGGTCGCATTATCTCTGAAATAGTGTGTCAGTTCTTCCCCTATCGCTTTCGCGTCTATCTCGTCAGTGAGTAAGCTATCGTTCATTTTCCAATTAGTTGGTTTCAGGGGCAGTGAGCGGACGTTAATGGTGAGGGATATGGGCGAGTGGTCCGAAATGGGTGAGGTCTCTACTATTGATTTGACTAGGAGGGGGAGGTGTTGGTGGTCAATTAGGATTAGGTCAATTCTCGAGTACGTTTGGTGTACCGTGGAGAAGTGTGTGTAGTCACGCTCGCGTGGGTGCATGAGCCTCCAGGCGTCCATGAGCTGGGAGTCATGCATTTGTTTGCGGATGAACCTTAATTTCTTGTGCGACATGGTCGAGCCACCTCTGGAGGTGTCTAGGGATGGTTCCAGGGGTGTGTTAAAGTCCCCAGCTAGGAGGACGCATCCCTCGGAAAATTCACGCAATTTCCTAAGCGTGTCGGCAATAAAACGTGCTTGGTCTCTGTTGGGTGCGTATAGATTAGCCAGGGTGCATGGCATGGTGCCCAGGGTGCCCTTTACAAACAGGAAGCGCCCCGAAGGGTCGCTTGACATAGAGCCAAAGGTGAACGCGGTACCCTTGCGGAATCCAATGGCCACTCCTTTGGACTTGTGGAGATCAGACAGGCTGTAATACCACGTGGGGTATGAGGGGGAGTGCAGTTTAACTGTGGTGGTGTGTGTAAGGTGAGTTTCCTGTAGGAAAACTATATCACCCCTAAGACGGTCAAGGTCTCTATAAAGGGCATGTCTCTTCCCAGGGGCGTGGAGGCCCCTGACATTAAATGAGATTAATTTTGCTTGTGTCATGGTGGTTCCTGGGGGTGTACCGCGTTCACAATCAGGTCAGAATACATTTCCACATATAATTCCCATAGGGCCCAGGCAGAGCCTCGAGAAGAGCGGGAGAAGAGAGGAGGGTGTGAGAGAGGGGGGCAGGTGAGGAGAGGGATGGAGATGGGGGAGGTATTGGGAAGGTCAGAGGGGATGGGGGAGACAAAACAAAACAAAAACAGAAACAGCCAAGACCGTTCCATCAGGGCGGTCGTGTGAGCACGCAAAACAATGCGGTGCAAGGGTCGGGCACGCGTCCCGCACCGCACCCCCAGTCCCCCCCGCCCCGGGGGAGCGGGGGGGGGGGTGAGGGCGCCGCACAGGGCGCGCACCGACATGGGGGGGCCGTCGCAACGGGGCACCAGCCATTGGAGTGGGGGGAGAGGTGTCCCGGTGCTCCGGCGCCGACAGAAATCTGCAGACCTGCAGGAATGTTACAGGGGGGAAGGGGTGGGTGACCAGTGGGGGGAAAAGGAGTGTAATCAAGGCATATACGTACAGTCAGCAAATGTGGTTGACCGAGTAAGTTTAACACAAATAAGAACATAATAATAGAGAACATTACTAACATTACTATGATCGGGTGACCTTCGGGCGAAATCAGCCCTGTGTCTTCCCGATGTAGGCACACTAAGAGCAGCGCAAGTTTTTAAAATAAGACAAAACAAATTCACACAGGGTTCAAGGCCCCGTCCTACCCGAGTACCCGGTGCGGAAGTCCAACGCTGGGGGCTTGATGGGTCCTTCTGTGGTATGATGAACTGGGTATAGGGACCGGTTGACCACCGTAAGCCGGTACCGGGGGGTAGGGCGGTCGGTCTGAGAGGTTGCAAACTTGTAACTTATAACTCGGGGGAACTGACGTCCAGACCGTGGACAAACACAGGGAAAAACTGTAAGGCATCTGAGGCGCTCTGTTGGCCAACAAGAGGCTCGATCAGATGGGCTCGGACAGATCGGTCGATCAAATAGCAGGTTGGGTTACCGATGTCATCCGACAAGGCGATAGGCTCGCTCCGGAGGGGCCGACTTCAGTCGGGCGGAGAGGGTGAGGTGGATGGTGGAGATCGATGTCTTCGGTCTACTTTGTGCCAGTGGGAGTCGCTGGTTCCAGGCAGCGGCGGGAGGACGTCCGTCCATCCCGGGAGATCCGGTGGGGGTATGTTGAGGTCGCGGCAAAATTTCTCCAGGTCCTCCGGGAATCGGAGGACCGCTGTTTTCCCTTCCATCTGGGCGATCAGGGCAGCCGGGAAGCCCCACCGGTATTTAATGGAGGCTGACCGGAGAGCTTCCGTGAGCGGGCGTAGGGCCCTACGCCTGTCCAGGGTTTCCTTGGCTAAGTCCGGGTAAAAGGTGAGTGAGGCGCCGTCAAAGTCCAGCGGGGCTACGTCCCTCGCTTTCTTCATAATCAGCTCCTTCTCCGGGAAGTGATGGACTCGGCAAATGATGTCTCGCGGCATGTCTGTAGGGGCCGCTCTGGGGCGTAGGGCCCTATGGACTCGGTCAATCTTCAAGGGAGCATCCGCTGCGCGGCCTAGTAGGCCGTTAAAAATTCCCTGGACGGACGGGAGCAGGTCTTCATCGCCTGTGGCTTCGGGTAGGCCACGGATCCGGACGTTGTTGCACCTGCTCCGGTTCTCCTGGTCTTCCAGCTTGTAGAGGGCCATCCTGTGGGCAATCGCTAGTTGTCGGGTGGTAGTTTGCAGGGCCCTGATTGCTGTCGCGTGGCGATCGAGACGGAGCTCCGACTCTTCGACACGGAGCAAGACCTGCGACAGGTCCGAGCGTACCGCCGATACCTCCTTCTTGATGACGCGTTCGAGGCCTAGAAGCATGGAAGCCAGATCGGCCTTGGTAGGTAAGTCCTCCACCAGGGAAGCGACTCCGGCGTGTCTAGGGTGGCGATCCTCCCCATCGGAGCCCGCAGATGATGTGGGAGAGAGATGTCTGTGATCTGGCCTGCTCCGGGAGGCGGAGCCGGACGCTGCGAGGCTGCCTCGTGGTGAGCGGCCTAGGCCGTCTTGGTCGTCCAGGTCCGGGGGATCTGCGGACATATACCTCTTAATGGAGCCACTGGCGGGTCCCTTTTTCGTCAGGGACTTGGTGGTTCTCCTCTTCATCTTCGAGGGTGAGTGGGTTAGGTCTGCGTGCTAATTATAGTTAATTTCGTGCTGTCGGCGCCGGAGCTCGAGGGAAACACGTCTGGTCTAGTGCATAGTCAAGACCACGCCCCGAGTGACAGGTGATTTACATATCTCATGCACTAGCCTGAGACAGGTTATCATCAGATCACTGGATGTTCTACTCTGCCCAGCTCTGACTACATACATATCCCCTAAATCACTTGTCTGTCTATAGTCTGCTGACTGTTCACTGCATCCCATGATGAGAAACATACAGTCAAAACACAGTAAGGCCCCTTTCACACTGGGGCGGTGAGCCGCGGTGACGGTAAAGCAGCGCTATATTTAGCGCTGCTTTACCGTCGTTTTCACCGCGGTTTTCGGCCGCTCGCGGTGCGGTTTTAAACCCCCGCGAGCGGCCGAAAAGGGGTTAAACACCCCCCCCGCAGAGCGCCGCCGTAGCGGCGCTTTGCGGCGGTATTACCGCGGTTTCACCGCGGTGTCCCATTCTATTCAATGGGAAGGAGCGGTATAGGAGCGGTGAACACACCGCTCCTATCCCGCTCCAAAGATGCTGCTAGCAGGACTTTTTTTGTCATCCTGCTAGCGCACCGCTCCAGTGTGAAAGCCCGCTGGCTTTCACACTGGAGTTAAAGGGGCAGGATTTTTTCATGCGGTGAACAGGCGCTATTTTTAGCGCTGCACCGCATGAAAAACGCCTAGGTGTGAAAGGGGCCTTAAGGCAGGCAATCCTTGGAGAGCTGGGGGGAGGGGAGGGGGATGTGAAATGTGAACTTTTTACACAGGATGTGCCTGTCTCAGGCTGGTG
>CM053029.1:477077834-477352152 GCA_028564925.1 Lithobates sylvaticus
CCTTTGGCGGTGGTGGTGGACGGTGTTGGCACAAGACTGTAGGCCCTCATAGTTACTCTTGGTGGGCTCAGGAATGGGCCCTGCTGTGAGTTATTAGATCAAGATTTGTATTGCAAGCACCTGATGAACAGGGCAGAAAAATTGGGCCTTTGGCGGTGGTGGTGGACGGTGTTGCCACAAGACTGTAGGCCCTCATAGTTACTCTTGGTGGGCGCAGGAATGGGCCCTGCTGTGAACTATTAGATCAAGATTTGTAATTACCCGCCCCTGTTAAACAGGGGCTGAAAAATTGTGCCTTAGGCACTGGTGCTGGTGCCACAACACTGCAACCCCTCACAGAGACTGTACTTGGAGCACAGCAGTCACACGTGTTGCGAAGCATTTTTTTTAAAAATTGTAAGTACACGCCCTGTTAAACAGGGGCTGAAAAATTGTGCCTTAGGCACTGGTGCTGGTGCCACAACACTGCAACTCGGCCCTCACAGATACTGTACTTGGAGCACAGCAGTCACACGTGTTGCGAAGCATTTTTTTAAAAAATTGTAAGTACACGCCCCTGTTAAACAGGGGCTGAAAAATTGTGCCTTAGGCACTGGTGTTGGTGCCACAACACTGCAACCCGGCCCTCACAGATACTGTACTTGGAGCACAGCAGTCACACGTGTTGCGAAGCATTTTTTTTAAAAATTGTAAGTACACGCCCCTGTTAAACAGGGGCTGAAAAATTGTGCCTTAGGCACTGGTGCTGGTGCCACAACACTGCAACTCGGCCCTCACAGATACTGTACTTGGAGCACAGCAGTCACACGTGTTGCGAAGCATTTTTTTTAAAAAATTGTAAGTACACGCCCCTGTTAAACAGGGGCTGAAAAGTTGTGCCTTAGGCACTGGTGCTGGTGCCACAACACTGCAACCCGGCCCTCACAGATACTGTACTTGGAGCACAGCAGTCACACGTGTTGCGAAGCATTTTTTTAAAAAATTGTAAGTACCCGCCCCTGTTAAACAGGGGCTGAAAAATTGTGCCTTAGGCACTGGTGCTGGTGCCACAACACTGCAACCCGGCCCTCACAGATACTGTACTTGGAGCACAGCAGTCACACGTGTTGCGAAGCATTTTTTAAAAAATTGTAAGTACACGCCCCTGTTAAACAGGGGCTGAAAAATTGTGCCTTAGGCACTGGTGTGGTGGCATGGATCATTGAGGAGGAGGAAGAGGATAGTCAGTGAACATAAGAGGACAGTCACTCAGCATCAGCATAGGCAGTCTTGAAGGGATGTGACATTAAAAATTATTCGGTTATATCCGCCTCAGGTGCCTGGTAGCTGGTGGTGATCCAAGACTGATTCATTTTGATGAATGTCAGTCGATCAACCGAGGCGGTGGACAGGCGCACCCTATGATCAGTCACAAATCCTCCAGCAGCATGAATGTGCGTTCGGAAAGAACGCTGGAGGCAGGACAGGCCAGTAGCTCAATTGCATACTGTGCAAGCTCTGGCCAGTGATCCATCCTCAGGACCCAGTAAGCCAGAGGATTTTCGGTGGGAAAGGTGTCCAAGTCTGACCTTGCCCCAAGGTATTCCTGCACCATGTATATCAGACGCTGGCGATGGTTGCTGGAACCGATCATACCTTGGGGCTGCGGACTAAAAAATTGTCTGAACGCATCGGTCAGACGTCCACCTTCCCCACCGCTCCTTCTGCCACTGACCGAAGCCTCAGCAACTCGTCGCCCAGGACCAGGAGTTTGTAGCCTCCCAGTTTCTGGGAACGCGTTGCACAGACCTTTCTGCAAGGCCTCCCTGAGATGTCTCATCCTCTGCTCCCTCTGCGACGGCAAGATAAGGTCCGCAACCTTACCCTTGTACCGCGGATCAAGGAGAGTGGCCAGCCAGTAATGGTCCCTCTCCTTGATCCGAAGAACACGAGGATCCTTCCGCAGGCTTTGCAGGATCAGGGAGGCCATGCAGCGTAGGTTAGCTGAGGCATTCGGTCCGGAGTCTTCTGGGTCACTGAGGATGACATGATCGCCAGCCACCTCCTCCCAGCCACGTACAAGTCCACTGGTTTGTTGGGACTGTACATCATCCCTAAAAGACTGCTGCTGCTGATGCTGAGTGCCAGGCTCCACCTCCATGCTCACACAATCCTCCTCCTCCTCCTCCTCCTCCTCATCCTCTTCCTGTGTGATGGGTGGGACAGAAGGAACACTGTCCGGATAAAGGGGGCCTTGAGAGGCAAGGAAGTCCTCCTCTTCCTGCCTCTGTTCTGCCTCAAGTGCCCTGTCCATTATCCCACGCAGCGTATGCTCCAACAGGTGGACAAGAGGGACAGTGTCACTGATGCATGCACTGTCACTGCTCACCATCCTCGTGGCCTCCTCAAATGGTGAGAGGACAGTGCATGCATCCCTGATCATGCTCCACTGACGTGGGGAAAAAAAACCAAGCTCCCCTGACCCTGTCCTGGTGCCGTAGTCGCAAAGGTACTCATTGATGGCCCTCTGCTGCGTGTGCAGTCGCTGCAGCATGGCCAACGTTGAGTTCCACCTGGTGGGCATGTCACATATTAGGCGGTTCTTGGGCAGGTTCAGCTCCTTTTGCAGCTCAGTCAGCCGAGCACTGGCATTATAAGATCGGCGGAAATGCACACAGACTTTCCTGGCCTGCCTCAGGACATCCTGTAAGCCTGGGAACCTGCCAAGAACCGCTGCACCACCAGGTTGAGGACGTGAGCCATGCAGGGCACATGGGTGAGCTGCCCCTGTCGCAGGGCGGAGAGGAGGTTGGTGCCATTGTCAGAAACGACCATTCCTGGCTTAAGCTGACGTGGCGTCAACCACCTCTCGGCCTGCCCCTGCAGAGCTGCCAGAACCTCTGGCCCAGTGTGGCTCCTGTCCCCAAACACACCAGCGCAAGCACGGCATGGCATCTTTTTGCCTGCGTACTTGCGTAGCCCCTTGTACGCCTACGGAGCACCGCTGGTTCCAAGGACAGAGCACTGGAGGAAGAAGAAGAGGAGGGGGTGGAGGAGAGAGGTGTGTCACAACCAGTAGCAGTAGTAGCGTTTTGGAGGCGTGGTGGCGGAACAACCTCCAACACTACTGCACCTTGTCCTGCATCCCTCCCAGCTGCAATAGAGTGACCCAATGGGCCGTGAAAGAAAGGTACCGTCCCTGTCCATGCCTGCTGGACCATGAGTCAGCGGTAATATGCACCTTACCGCTGACCGCCCTGTCCAGCGAGGCATGGACATTGCCCTCCACATGCCGGTAGAGAGACGGAATCGCCTTCCGCGAGAAAAAGTGGCGTTTGGGAACCTGCCACTGAGGAACCGCACATTGAACAAACTCACGGAAGGGGGCCGAGTCTACCAACTGAAAAGGCAGCAGTTGAAGTGCTAGCAATTTAGCCAGGCTAGCATTCAACCGCTGGGCATGTGGATGGCTGGGAGTGTACTTCTTTCTACGGTCCAGCAGCTGGGGCAGGGAAATTTGCCTGCTGCAATCGGACGTCGGTGTACTGCAAGTACTTGGTTGTGACACACCTAATTCTACACCTTCAGTCCTCTCAGAGCAGCTTTCAGAGAGGACTGAAGGTGTAGTGGGGATGGAGATCCCAGCTGAGGAGCAAGGAGAGGTCCGCTTAGTTCTTTGGTGTGGGTCTTTTATGTGTGCCTGCCAACGAGCTGCATGGCAGGTCGCCATATGTCTGGTCATGCTTGTCGTGCCCAAGCGGCTGATGTTTTGGCCACGCGAGATACGCTTGAGACAAATATTGCAAATAGCAGTGGTGCGATCTGCTGCACTCGTCTCAAAAAAGGCCCACACCAAAGAACTTTTCTGATAACGTGCAGAGGCAGCGCCCTGCACAGGCGGAGCTCTGCGGTGTTGTACAGTTGCTGTGCTGGCCTCTACCTGGCCTCCAGGGGGCATCCTGCCTCGTTGGACATGTGACGCCGCATCCTCCTCCTCCTCATCCTCCTCCTCATCCTCTCTCCCTTGAGGCACCCACGTGGAGTCAGTGACCTCATCATCCCCTCCCTCTTCACCACTAGAGCAAACCTGGCAGTAAGCTGCAGCTGGTGGAACAGTACTGCCAGATTCCTCAAGCTGGGTATCGTCATCCGAGCCTTCGAATCGTTGGGCATCCTCCTGGAGCATGTACCCAACACTGTGCTCAAAGAGTTCGGGGGACTCCTCAGGAGGACATGGTGGGTCTAGGGAAGGGGTGGCTGATGATGCTCTGCCAGTACCCTGAGCCTGGGTGAGAGAGGATGAGGAGGATGAGGAGGGCTTGGTCATCCATTCTACCAAGCCTTCAGCATGATGCGGCTCCACATGTCCAGCTGCCGAAAACAAAGACGCGCGTGTCCCATGGCCACGTGCTGATGACGATGCACGACCACGTCCACGTCCACGGCCACGTCCACTAGAAACAGAGCCTGCCTGCCCTGTGTTCTTGGCTCTGCACGCTCTGCCTCCCCTTGGCGGTCTTCCAGCCATTGTAGTCGGTAGTCCTGTGGGTGCTGCTGAGAAGAATATATAGGAGCTCTGTGTGATGCCACTAACACACTAGAAGTCCTATGGGTGCTTCTGCAAAGAAAATAGAGGAGCTCTGTGTGATGCCACTAACACACTAGAAGTCCTGTGGGTGCTGCTGAGAAGAAAATATAGGAGCTCTGTGTGATGCCACTAACACACTACAAGTCCTATGGGTGCTTCTGCAAAGAAAATAGAGGAGCTCTGTGTGATGCCACTAACACACTAGAAGTCCTGTGGGTGCTTCTGCAAAGAAAATAGAGGAGCTCTGTGTGATGCCACTAACACACTAGAAGTCCTGTGGGTGCTGCTGAGAAGAATATATAGGAGCTCTGTGTGATGCCACTAACACACTAGAAGTCCTATGGGTGCTTCTGCAAAGAAAATAGAGGAGCTCTGTGTGATGCCACTAACACACTAGAAGTCCTGTGGGTGCTGCTGAGAAGAAAATATAGGAGCTCTGTGTGATGCCACTAACACACTACAAGTCCTATGGGTGCTTCTGCAAAGAAAATAGAGGAGCTCTGTGTGATGCCACTAACACACTAGAAGTCCTGTGGGTGCTTCTGCAAAGAAAATAGAGGAGCTCTGTGTGATGCCACTAACACACTAGAAGTCCTGTGGGTGCTGCTGAGAAGAATATATAGGAGCTCTGTGTGATGCCACTAACACACTAGAAGTCCTATGGGTGCTTCTGCAAAGAAAATAGAGGAGCTCTGTGTGATGCCACTAACACACTAGAAGTCCTGTGGGTGCTGCTGAGAAGAAAATATAGGAGCTCTGTGTGATGCCACTAACACACTACAAGTCCTATGGGTGCTTCTGCAAAGAAAATAGAGGAGCTCTGTGTGATGCCACTAACACACTAGAAGTCCTGTGGGTGCTTCTGCAAAGAAAATAGAGGAGCTCTGTGTGATGCCACTAACACACTAGAAGTCCTGTGGGTGCTGCTGAGAAGAATATATAGGAGCTCTGTGTGATGCCACTAACACACTAGAAGTCCTATGGGTGCTTCTGCAAAGAAAATAGAGGAGCTCTGTGTGATGCCACTAACACACTAGAAGTCCTGTGGGTGCTGCTGAGAAGAATATATAGGAGCTCTGTGTGATGCCACTAACACACTAGAAGTCCTATGGGTGCTTCTGCAAAGAAAATAGAGGAGCTCTGTGTGATGCCACTAACACACTAGAAGTCCTGTGGGTGCTGCTGAGAAGAATATATAGGAGCTCTGTGTGATGCCACTAACACACTAGAAGTCCTATGGGTGCTTCTGCAAAGAAAATAGAGGAGCTCTGTGTGATGCCACTAACACACTAGAAGTCCTGTGGGTGCTGCTGAGAAGAAAATATAGGAGCTCTGTGTGATGCCACTAACACACTACAAGTCCTATGGGTGCTTCTGCAAAGAAAATAGAGGAGCTCTGTGTGATGCCACTAACACACTAGAAGTCCTGTGGGTGCTTCTGCAAAAAAAATAGAGGAGCTCTGTGTGATGCCACTAACACACTAGAAGTCCTGTGGGTGCTGCTGAGAAGAATATATAGGAGCTCTGTGTGATGCCACTAACACACTACAAGTCCTATGGGTGCTTCTGCAAAGAAAATAGAGGAGCTCTGTGTGATGCCACTAACACACTAGAAGTCCTGTGGGTGCTGCTGAGAAGAATATATAGGAGCTCTGTGTGATGCCACTAACACACTAGAAGTCCTGTGGGTGCTTCTGCAAAGAAAATAGAGGAGCTCTGTGTGATGCCACTAACACACTAGAAGTCCTGTGGGTGCTGCTGAGAAGAATATATAGGAGCTCTGTGTGATGCCACTAACACACTAGAAGTCCTATGGGTGCTTCTGCAAAGAAAATAGAGGAGCTCTGTGTGATGGGACTAACACACTTCAAGTCCTATAGGTGCTTCTGGGAAGAAAATAAAGGTCTGTGTGATGGGACTAACACACTTCAAGTCCTATAGGTGCTTCTGGGAAGAAAATATAGCTCTGTGTGTGTGATGGGACTAACACACTTCAAGTCCTATAGGTGCTTCTGGGAAGAAAATATAGCTCTGTGTGTGTGTGATGGGACTAACACACTTCAAGTCCTATAGGTGCTTCTGGGAACAAAATATAGCTCTGTGTGTGTGATGGGACTAACACACTTCAAGTCCTATAGGTGCTTCTGGGAACAAAATATAGCTCTGTGTGTGTGATGGGACTAACACACTTCAAGTCCTATAGGTGCTTCTGGGAACAAAATATAGCTCTGTGTGTGTGATGGGACTAACACACTTCAAGTCCTATAGGTGCTTCTGGGAACAAAATATAGCTCTGTGTGTGTGATGGGACTAACACACTTCAAGTCCTATAGGTGCTTCTGGGAACAAAATATAGCTCTGTGTGTGTGATGGGACTAACACACTTCAAGTCCTATAGGTGCTTCTGGGAACAAAATATAGCTCTGTGTGTGTGATGGGACTAACACACTTCAAGTCCTATAGGTGCTTCTGGGAACAAAATATAGCTCTGTGTGTGTGATGGGACTAACACACTTCAAGTCCTATAGGTGCTTCTGGGAACAAAATATAGCTCTGTGTGTGTGATGGGACTAACACACTTCAAGTCCTATAGGTGCTTCTGGGAACAAAATATAGCTCTGTGTGTGTGATGGGACTAACACACTTCAAGTCCTATAGGTGCTTCTGGGAACAAAATATAGCTCTGTGTGTGTGATGGGACTAACACACTTCAAGTCCTATAGGTGCTTCTGGGAAGAAAATATAGCTCTGTGTGTGTGATGGGACTAACACACTTCAAGTCCTATAGGTGCTTCTGGGAACAAAATATAGCTCTGTGTGTGTGATGGGACTAACACACTTCAAGTCCTATAGGTGCTTCTGGGAACAAAATATAGCTCTGTGTGTGTGATGGGACTAACACACTTCAAGTCCTATAGGTGCTTCTGGGAACAAAATATAGGAGATCTGCCTGCCTGCCACGAACACACTACAAGTCCTATAGGTGCTTCTGGGAACAAAATATAGGAGCTCTGCCTGCCTGCCACGAACACACTACAAGTCCTATAGGTGCTTCTGGTAACAAAATATAGGAGCTCTGCCTGCCTGCCACGAACACACTACAAGTCCTATAGGTGATTCTGGTAACAAAATATAGGAGCTCTGCCTGCCTGCCACGAACACACTACAAGTCCTATAGGTGCTTCTGGTAACAAAATATAGGAGCTCTGCCTGCCTGCCACGAACACACTACAAGTCCTATAGGTGCTTCTGGTAACAAAATATAGGAGCTCTGCCTGCCTGCCACGAACACACTACAAGCCCCTCTTTCTCAATCAATCTTTGTAACTGAATCTATCTAACTCAATCTCTGTAAGTGAATCTCTCTACCTAACTAAATCCAGCAGAGTGTCACAGATCTAGCCTGCTCAATCTGCGCCGGAACAGCATGTGACCGGCGCAGACGGCGTGGCGGCCTTTTATAGGGGGGGGGGCGTGTACTACAGCCCCTGAGCTGTAATTGGCTACAGGCGTCCTGCCTGTAGCCAATTATGGCTCTTCGAGTTTCCGGGGCTGTGATTGGCCAAGCATGGGGGTCACAGTGCATGCTTGGCCAATCATCAGCCAGCAATGCACTGCGCCGGCCGCGCCGGCCGCAATGCATTGCGGGGCCGCTCGCATCACACGAACGTGATGCGAGCGGCCAAAATAGTTCTGGGCTCGCCGAGCGAGCGAACGCCCGGTGCTCGATGCGAACGTGGGTTCGCATCGAGCACCGGGCCCATCCCTATTTGTGAAGAAATTCTTTGGTTATGCAAACCGATTGTTGTAGCAGCGTTCTGAGTGGCTGGTCTCAGACCATCTTGGAGGTGAAGATGCTGGATGTAGAGACCCTGGGTTTTGCGATTGTAAGGCCAGTTGGATGAACTGCCAAATTCTCTAAAAAACGCTGTTGGAGACTGTTGGACATTCCTGCACTCAGCATGCCAATTGCACGCTTTCTTTAAAACTTGCGACATCTGTGGCATTGTGCTGTGTGATAAAACTGCATATTTTAGCGTGTCCTTTTATTGTGGCCAGCCTAAGGCACACCTGTGCAATAATCATGCTGTCTAATCAGCATCTTAATATGCCACACCTGTGAGGTGAATGGATTATCTTGGCAAAGGAGAAGTGCTCACTAACACAGATTTAGACAGATTTGTGAACAATATTTGCGAGAAATAGGCCTTTTGTGTAAAGTCGTAGATCTTTAAGTTCAGCTTATGATAAATAGGGGCAAACACAAAAGTGTTGCGTTTATAATTTTGCTCAGTTTATATATATATATAAGTCAATATAAAATTGTCATATACACGTAATACAAATCCATCTACGCATTTTGTGGGACTACCCTGCTTCATCAGGACCATATGTATCATTTTTACAGAGATGTTCATTCACTGGTGTAATCAACTTGTACTAAGAGAGAAAAAAAATATGTTGTGATAATATTCCAAAAGGGAGCAACATTTTTTCTTCTTCAACACTCTTTATCTCCTGTCATGACTCCTTTTGGCTAGTGAAACTTTGAGGGTTTGCCCTAGGCACCTATGGTCCTTGTATTACCCGAATTTGGGGGTTTTATTATATCCAATCATATAATTCTTTCTTCTATATAATTTATTGTTTTCTTCTGGGCCCTTGGAGGTCATTGGATACATGTCCTTTTTGGGTCAAATGCTGTGGTCAAATAACTCAGCTGACTCCTCAATGGCTGATATTGGGGCTGATATTGGGGCTATTGGGGCTATGACAGGAATAGATGTGGACAAGGAGGCAGGTTTATCCACTCTGGCAACTGCAGGGGACTGTACACTTGTCTCTGTTTGCATGACAGAGGACGAGGAGGATGAGGAAGGTTTAGTAAGCCAGTCCAATACCTCCTCTGCATGCTGTGGCTGAATAGCATGGGCAAACTCACTAAACAGAGGAAATTATGCCCTGCTTGAAGACTGACCACCACATCCACCTTTGCCTGTGGACACATTTGTTGCTGGCCCCCTTACAGTGCCAAGGGAACGTCTGCCTCTCCTTGTTGTCTTCCCAGACATTATTGGGAGGGAGGGGTGGTGCTTATTAGCAAATGTAAAGAAGAAGTGGAAATCTGTACGTAGATGCATTTTAATCAATGTAAAGTGGTGTTTGGTGCACTTTAATTTGAGTACTCACACTACACAGACACACTCCACGGATACACTATAATATACTGAAATATAATGTGCCATACGTACAGTGATGCACAGAACTATATGGCATTAAAATTGCATTAATGCACACAGAAGTAAATGGCGTTAAACTTGCAGTAACGCACACAGAAGTAAATGGCGTTAAACTTGCAGTAACGCATAAAACTATATGCCATTAAACTGGCAGTAATGCACACAAAACTATATGGCGTTAAACTGGCAGTAACAGAAAACAGAACTATATGTCGTTAAACTGTCAGTAACGCACACAGAACTATATGGCATTAAAGTGTCAGTAACGCACACAGAACTATATGGCGTTAAACTGGCAGTAACGCACACAGAACTATATGACGTTAAACTGGCAGTAACGCACACAAAACTATATGGCGTTAAACTGGCAGTAACTCACACATAACTATATAGCATTAAACTGGCAGTAACGCACACAGAACTATATAGCGTTAAACTGGCAGTAACGTACACAGAACTATATGGCGTTAAACTGGCAGTGACACACACAAAACTATATTGCCGCGTATACACGGTCGGAATTCTCGTCGGAAAAAGCTCTGATGGTTTTCCCGACGGAATTACGACGGAATTTCGCTCAAACTGTCTAGCCTACACCCGGTCACACCAAATTCCAATGGTCAATAACACCACGGCATAAAACACGTTCGACTGCACTATAAAAGGGAAGTTTAATGCTTCTGAGCATGCGTCAAATTGTTTCCGAGCATGCGTCGGAATTTTGCGTGTCGGAATTGCATACACACGATCGGAAAATCTGATAGAAAGGTTAAGAACAGGTTCTCAATCCAAAGTCCGTTGGAAATTCCGACAGAAAAAGACCGATGGGCATACACACGGTCGGAAAATCCGATGAAAAGCTCCCATCGGACTGTTTCCATTGGAAATTCCGACCGTGTGTATGCGGCATATGGCGTTGTTCAACCGTCACTACACTGACGCTATCTGAACTGTCCCTACTCTAGCTATACACTAATGTCAAGATTACTGACACGGTCTCACTACACTACACTGTAACTATCTGAGCTGTCCCTAATCTACACTAATGTATGTATGAATGACACGGTCTCACTACACTACAGTGAAAATATCTAGCTGCACACTATGCAAAGCTGAATGATGGTCCTGCTCACTACACTCACACTATCCCTAGACTGACACTAAACTAATATTATACACTGACAATTGAAGCAAAATAGCACAGTATAGCACATTAACTAACTAATAGCACTGAACAGACCTTTGTTCTATCTCTCTCAACGCCAAAATCACACTGAAAATGACTGTCATTGAAAGAATATTTTTATAACGTGGGGCGAGAATAAGCCATGATTGGATAAAGTCATGATGACAGTGTCCAATCATGACTCTGACAGTGCTCTGTGCCCTGAATGGCTGAAGCTTTCACTGCTTCAGCCAATCAGGGCTTGCAATACACTATTCAGCCCCGCAATGCAAGGGGGCCAAACAAACGGTCGAACGACCCGTTTGTTTGGCTGTTCCCCGAATCTCTGAACAATGAAAATTCGGCCAGAACTTAGGCTAGGGTCGGACCGTTATCCCATCCCTAGTAGTGAGTGTAAAGCTTGTATAACAGTGTAAATTTGCTTTCCCCTCAAAATAACAACACATAGCCATTAAAGTCTAAACCGCTGGCAACAAAAGTGAGTACACCCCTAAGTTAAAATGTCCAAACTGGACCCAATTAGCCATTTTCCTTCCCTGCTGTCCTGTGACTCATTAGTGTTACAAGGTCTCAGGTGTGAATGGGGAGCAGGTGTATTAAATTTGGTGTTATCGCTCTCACTCTCTCATACTGGTCACTGAAAGCTCAACATGGCACCTTCATGGCAAAGAACTCTCTGAGGATCTTAAAAAAAAAATTGTTGCTCTAAATAAAGATGGCCTAGGCTATAGGAAGATTGCAAAGACCCTAAAACTGAGCTGCAGCACGTTGGCCAAGACCATGTTTAAGAGGACAGGTTCCACTCAGAACAGGCCTCGGCATGGTCGATCAAAGATTTTGAGTGCACGTGCTCAGCGTCATATCCAAAGGTTGTCTTTGGGAAATAGACGCATGAGTGCTGCCAGCATTGCTGCAGAGGTTGAAGGGGTGGGGGGTCAGCCTGTTAGTGCACAGACCATACGCTGTACATTGCATCAAATTTGTCTGCATGGCTGTCGTCCCAAAAGGAAGCCTCTTCTAAAGATGATGCACAGGAAAGCCCTCAAACAGTTTGCTGAAGACAAGCAGACTAATGGCATGGATTACTGGAACCATGTCATGTGGTCTGATGAGACCTAGATAAACTTATTTGGTTCATGCGTGTGGGGCGGCAACCAGGTGAGGAGTACAAAGAAAAGTGTGTCTTGCCTACAGTCAAGCATGGCGGTGGGAGTGTCATGATCTGGGTCTGCATGAGTGCTGCCATCCCTGGGGAGCTACAGTTCATTGAGGGAACCATGAATGCCAACATGTACTGTGACATACTGAAGCCAAGCATGATCCCCGGCCTATAGAGACTGAGCCGCAGTGCAGTATTCCAACATGATAACGAACCCAAACACACCTCCAAGATGACCACTGCCTTGCTAAAGAAGCTGAGGGTAAAGGTGATGGACTGGCCAAGCATGGCTCCAGATCTAAAACCTACTGAGCATCTGTGGGGCATCCTCAAATGGAAGGTGGAAGAGCGCAAGGTCTCTAACATCCACCAGCTCTGTGATGTTGTCATGGAGGAGTGGAAGAGGACTCCAGTGGCAACCTGTGAAGCTCTGGTGACCTCCATGCTCAAGAGTAGACATGTGCACAACAAAAAAATTTGTTTTTTTTCATTTCGTTTTTTTTCGTAACGATTCGTACATTCGTAAGTCGTCGTTGTTCGTATTCGTAACGATTCGTACATTTGTAAGAGTTATTTTTCGTTGATTCATTTTTTCGTTAGTTTAATTTTCGTTTATTCGTTTATTCGAAATTCGGACGCATTCGTAACATTCGTAAAATTCGTACATTCGTAACATTCGTAGATTCGTAATCGGAGCATAATTCATAATTTTATGTAATGTGTATGCTATTATTACATTTTAATAATTTACGAATCGAAAAAAAAAAGTACGAATGTACGAATTTTTTTGTTCATTTTTGTTGTTCCTTTTTTCGTTTTTCGGATTTTCGTTGTTTGGTTTTTCGGATTTTCGTAGCTTTTCGGATTCGTTCGATTCGAACGATTCGTTAATCGGATTCGTACGATTCGAACGATTCGTTATTCGGATTCGTTCGATTCGAATGATTCGTTCATTCGTACGAAAACGAACGAACGAAAAAAACGAAAAAAAATGAAAAACGAAAAAAAACGAATTGCACATGTCTACTCAAGAGGCTTAAGGCAGTGCTGGAAAATAATGGTGGTCACACAAACTATTGACACTTTGAGCCAAATTTTGACTTTTTCACTTAGGGGTGTACTCACTTTTGTTGCCAGCGGTTTAGACATTAATGGCTGTGTGTTGACTTATTTTGAGGGGACAGCAAATTGACACTGTTATACAAGCTGTACACTCACTATTTTACATTCTAGCAAAGTGTAATTTCTTCAGTGTTGTCACATGAAAAGATATAATAACATATTTGCAAAAATGTGAGGGGTATACTCACTTTTCTGAGATACTGTATATATATATATATATATATATATATATATATATATATATATATATATATATATATATATTTATGGTCGAAGCCCTATGGCCGATACGGATATGAACAAAAAGACTTACCATAAGACTTACCACATGAAATAGACCTAAAGTGGGCCCTGGTCTGATGGTCGGTATACCAAAATAAGGGGGCATACCCTAGATTAAAAATGAGTATTTGTGAAGAGAAATGAATTTGAGAAATTCCCTGAAAAGGGGACGGGAGGGTGGGTACCGCACACAGGAAACTGACGAAGACCACAGGCGAGCGGGCTGGTTAAATACCCCCCGGGCTCCTCCCATAAATCCAGGCCACCATACTGGCCTTCCTACTTATGGTCGAAGCCCTATGGCCGATACGGATATGAACAAATAGACTTACCATAAGAAATAGACCTGAAGTGTGCCCTGATCTGATGGTCTGTATACCAAAATAAGGGGGCAAAAACATTCAGGTAGGGGTGTTGTTTTATTGGTTTTAGCTTTATTAATTGAGCAAGTTTGGTGAATGCTTGTGCCATTTCCACCCGGGGATTAAGGATCTACCGGGCGCGGTAGGCAGCGTTCCACCTGCCTAGCCTCTTGATGATGTGATCTGGGTCCCATGCCGAGATGCTGCCGAGGCTGCTCCAATACTAAAGAGTGACCGTGGCTGTGGTCGAGGTGTAGGCTGCGAAGAAGAACCCCCAAACTGACAAACTGGCAGGCCATGAGGGTTTGCACGGAAAAGGTAATAGGGGACTAGAGTTTGAGAATTCCGGTAGGAGTGACCGTAGGTGGTCGAGTATGGTTACTGGACACCAGACATTGTTTGTTTATAGAGATGGATGTCTATCCTGGAGCTTGAATGCTGGGCTTTAGACACTGCCAGGTGGAAGATGAACTGGTGTTGGTAGCGAGCCAAGTGACGACTACGCAGAACCTGGCCTGCAGGATTGCTGCAGGTGAACTAGCTAGACCGTCAGAACCCGTAGTAGGCTATGTAAAGGGCTGTTTTGTATGAGCAGGCTGGGGAGAAGGCCAAATGGCGAACTGGTAAAGATAGTAGATACGTCCCGGAAGATGGCAGCCTGGAATGAACGTACAGTGGACGTTTAAACTGGTGCTGCCAAGATAATTGCAGCAGCCTGCACAGGAAGGACATCACTGAGAGCGATCCATACCTGGCTTCATCAACAAGATCAGCCTCGGCCCGGCTGTCGGTGGTGAAAGCCACGGCCTGTCCTGTCCTGATATGACCCCAGAGTCGAGCGGCTGTCATGACCGGGTATAGCTTGAAGAGGGAGGAAGTCCGGGTAAACCCGGGGTTTAGGAGTATCTCTGAGGCCATGGTCCTGTAACCAATGCTGGCCAAAAATTGCAGTGAAGCCTGTGGAGGCTGCGGAATCTGTCACTACCAGGGGTGATAGGGGCGACATAGATGGTATAAACATCGCTATACCGATCCACGTAGTACGGAACCTTCTGACATTTATAGGTCTGCTATCGCCGCGGTATCAAAAATTAAGGATGTGAAAGGGTGGGGGGGGGGCTGTGTCTGGGAGAGGAAGATCAGGAAGCGTGGCAGTAAGACCGACCCTGGGGAATGACCCGTATTTGCAGATTTGAGCATTCTCAAGAGAGACTGCAGCCACTTCTTGGTATGGTATGGTATGGGTGAAGTCTTGGAGTTGGAGACCGTAAGCTGAAGGACATAACGCTCTTTAAAAGTCAGGTGGGGTCTGTACAGTACCTGGATGCCAGTGCCACTAATGATAAATTGGCTAGGCCGTAGAAACCATAAAGGGCCAGGTAGATGGCTGTTTTTTTTTCTTTTGTTTTTTTTTCTTGGATGACTAGACTAGGGAATGTCCCTAAAGATGGTGGTTGTGATGGGCGAGCGTTTGCCATTGGCTATGGGCTGATGCTTCTGGATGCCACGTATAGGGGATCTTACTGTATGGGCCGTAAAGACAGACGGCTCTCCGGGTCCTGTAAGGATAGGAAATTCTGGACGCTGGCTAGGTATAGCCTGATAGTGTTACAAGAAGAAGCCAGCTACGTGTGGCAACACGATACCTGGTGCAGGACGGAAGCTGAACTCAACTGCACTAGTCGGCTTAGTGACGTAGTACCGTGCACAGGAAACCGGCAAAGACCACAGGCGAGCGGGCTGGTTAAATACCCCCCGGGCTCCTCCCATAAATTCAGGCCACCATACTGGCCTTCCTACATATATATATATATATATATTACCAGTATTGGGACACCTGCCTTTACATGTATATGAACTTTAACTGTATCCCATTAGTCTTAGTTTGCAAGGTTCAATATTGAGTTGGCCCACCCTTTGCAGCTATAACAGCTTAAACTCTTCTGGGAAGGCTGTCCACAAGGTTTAGGAGTGTGTCTATGGGAATTTTTGACCATTCTTCCAGAAGCGCATTTGTGACATCAGGCACTGATGCTGGAGAGAAGGTCTGGCTCGCAGTATGCGCTCTAATTCATCCTAAAGGTGTTCTATCGGGTTGAGGTCAGGACTCTGTGCAGGCCAATCAAGTTCCTCCACTGCAAACTCGATCATCCATATCTTTATGGACCTTGCTTTGTGCACTGGTCCAAATCATTTGGTGGAAGGGGGGATGATGGTGTGGGGTTGTTTTTCAGGGGTTAGGCCTAGCCCCTTAGTTCTAGTGAAGGGGTCTCTTAAGGCATCAGCATACCAAGACATTTTGTTCTAACATGATTGTGCACCAGTGCTCATTCCCTGATGAAGTCATGTGACGTGACGACACTAGTAGGAAAATACAATACACTTGGACAATGGCAGTGACATCCAGAACACGAGCACGGCACTCGTTTTTACATAGAAACACATTATTGTATTGGTATACATTTTTTGTTTCTTGTAATTTTTTTCTGGCAGCCTCACACTTGTAAATGTATTATTAAATCTGTTTTTATTTGTTTTAAAACTGCAGATTTTATTAAACGTTAACCTGCTGATCCTGCCATAAAGGTCATTGACAATTAAAATCCCAATTGTGGTACTAAGCTGTCACATGGTTGAGACAACAAGAGAATTATGGTGAAACATTGCGCAGGCATTGTCTACGATTTGTTTTTGCCAAAATGCAAGACCCATTATCAAAATAAGTGGGTCTATCAAGGCTTGCTAACTGGCAGGAGCTTGATTTTCATTAATTTCACTCCCACTTTTTCCATTATAAAAGCAGGGAACAGAGGATGTCTTATAGCATAAAACCATTTATTAAGTTAAAAATAAGCCATAAAACTTATTGCAGTTACAAATGTTGGCACCCTACCCAGCACTAGGAACCCAAAGCATAATCGTGTATTGAATAAAAGTTCCACCAGCGATTCTCACTAAGTGTGAGTGAGTACTCTGCTGTGTATGATGATGTCATGTGTCTAGACCCACCCAATGCATTTCGTTATCAGATTGTCATTGGGAGCAATGTAAGCAATTTACTAGTAGTGAGGAGAGACAATGCCTTTGACAACATCTTGGTGACAATATGCACTGGGAGGATCTAGGCACATGATGTCATCCCACCAAAGGAGTATCATTGAGACATTGTCAGGAGCTGAGGCTACATAGAGTTCCTACATTGCTGACAGCCACTGCATGTGTTAGAAAGGTAAATAGTTTGTTTGGACCAGCTTGGTCCAAAAAAACTATTTATACTTCACTAAAACATGGAGATCAGCTTTTGCACATGATTTTTGAATGCACAATAGCACTTTAACTTCAGCATCTATTAACCACTTAAGCCCCGGACTATTTGGCTAGCCAAAGACCAGAGCACTTTTTGCGATTCGACACTGTGTTGCTTTACCTGACAATTGCGTGGTCGTGCAGCGTTGCACCCAAACAAAATTGATGTCCTTTTTTTCCCCCCTAAATAGAGCTTTCTTTTGGTGGTATTTGATTACCTTATATTGCGATATAAACAAAAGAAGAGCGTCAATTTTGAAAAAAAATGCATTATATTATACTGTAAAAATTTCACTGGCAGTGAAGGGGTTAACCACTAGGGGGCAGGGGAGGGGTTAAGTGTGTCCTAGGGAGTGATTCTAAATGCCTGGGGGATGGGCTAGCAGTGACACGACACTGATTTCTGCTCCTGATGAGAGGGAGCAGTCGATCAGTGACATGACTAGGAAGAATGGGGAGATGTTGTGTTTACACTGACATCTCCAGGTTCTTCAGCTCCCTGACACGATTGCGGGTACCCGGCGGACAACGGTCACGGTCTGCTGACAGATCCTCTGCTGATCAGAGCAGAACGGGTAGTTAATAAGTCTGTGTCCACTCAGTTTATGCAGAGTGGACACAAACAGAGCCTGCTCTGTTCTATGGATGGCCTGGTGTAAACGGACTCCACTGTCCATTGACACCCAACTTCCTCCGATCCGCCTACACAGAGGAGGACGGATCAGCCTCCGTTTGTTTTGAGCAGATCAAATCAGAACAGAGGTGTAAACTGAAACAAATCTGTTTACACCTGCTGCTCCTTAGGGGTGAATAGACTGTCTGATAGGGTCCGCCTGAAAAAACTGACAGGTGGACCTGATGGTATGAAAGAAGCCTAACACTGAAAAAATATCAAAGAGATATCTATTTCATCAGCTGGGGATTGAGTGTTATAAGAGAGTGCACCTAACAAACAAATATTGAAATTGTTTATGAGATACAGTTCGTTGGCAAACGTAGTGTCATCCTGTTGGGGTTTACATATATTATAAAAGGCTATTTTGATGCTAAACTAGTGGATCATATTCTGATTTTTCAGTGTTGTGAACCTGGGTTCTGTTTAAAACAGAAATGATCTCCGTGCAGAATTTGTTCTTCTTTTATTTGTGTCAATTATGTTCAGCTGTGCCAGTTTCTTCTCATTATCCAAAAGAGTGAATGCCCTCACAGACACTGTTGTAGGTGACATTACTGCTGTGCCAATAAAAGTGGAAAGCCATTATTTAAATGCACAGCTTCCAGTTGTATATATTAACATGCAGGGTGTCGGTGCTGCTTATCGGCCTCGGAGGTAGATAGTCATTGGTGCTCATCCTTCATGTGAGCTGTGAGGTTTTGGACTGAATGGAGACATGCATGAGGAGAGGGGGGGCTGTTAAGTAAATACATAAAATGAGACTGCATTTTTAAAGAAGTCGACTTCTCATTAACTTTACATGGTTGCCTGAATGAATTCTTGACCGTTCTTAAAATGCAGCAACAGTATACCTTTAGAGATGCACCATAGCTCATTAAAAAGCAGTTCTGAATTTAGAATGTAACTATACTAATGTCGGTACACACAATAAGGTTATCGTTTTTTTTTTTTGCATGCTAATCTCAGATCGAATTTGATGAGTTTACTAAAGTACTAAACTAAAGTTACTTTATGAAAATTCCCGTACGACAGAAATTTTTTTTGGAAGTGATGTCATGTGTTGTAATGCAATTGTAATTTGGAACGATAGCTGTACTGATTAAATGAAAATCGTACAAAAAAAAATAAATGTTGTGCATATCCGAGTATAATATCGGATGAACTGTCATGATCGGCTCTCGAAAGCTCTGTACTAATGATCCGATTATAGATCTGATCGTGGGGCATTAGGTTTAAGAGGCATAATCAGTGAAAATTATGTCTTCAGTTGGCTGCAGGAAGGTTCCACAATCGAATGACCTTGCTGGACAATTATGTAAAATGTAGTATTGCACTAACATCACACCAAATAGGACACTCTTCACAAGAAGTTCAGAGAAGTCACTGAAAGAGCATGATGGCAATGGATAATGCACAGATCTTGTAGCTTCTAATAGGCCTTGGGCCTTGGGTCAGGGACAAACTGTGAGAACAAAAACAAAGAAAAAGGGAAGCGCAGACCCTAGTACAGTTAATCTCTTTATTTGTAATGAATAAAAAATGAAAACTCATTCAACCCTCATTTAGTGGTAGGGTGGTTAGGGATGGGCGAACGGTTCCTAGTGCTGGGTAGGGTGCCAACATTTGTAACTGCAATAAGTTTTATGGCTTATTTTTAACTTAATAAATGGTTTTATGCTATAAGACATCCTCTGTTCCCTGCTTTTATAATGGAAAAAGTGGGAGTGAAATTAATGAAAATCAAGCTCCTGCCAGTTAGCAAGCCTTGATAGACCCACTTATTTTGATAAGGGGTCTTGCATTTTGGCAAAAACAAATGGTAGACAATGCCTGCACAATGTTTCAGCATATTTCTCTTGTTGTCTCAACCATGTGACAGAGCTTAGTACCACAATTGGGAATTGAATTGTCAATGACCTTTATGGCAGGATCAGCAGGTTAACGTTTAATAAAATCTGCAGTTTTAAAACAAATAAAAACAGATTTAATAATACATTTACATGTGTGAGGCTGCCAGAAAAAAAATACAAGAAACAAAAAATGTATACCAATACAATAATGTGTTTTTACAATTGTTTGTAAATGAAAAAAAAAAACAAGAATAAAATGCAACTGTACATCACATACTCAACATGTTGATATAACCTCCTATTTATATCCCATCATATGTTTTCAACCATATGGTAATAAATTGTTGTATTATAAACATAATGATGATCATTTCCTCATTGATGCTAATTTCCAAACTCTAAATAAAGTTTTTTTAATTAAAAAAAATATATATATAAAGCAATAAAGAGCTTCAGCTCTTCTGGGTAGGCTGTCCACAAGGTTTAGGAGTGTGTCTATGGGAATGTTTGACCATTCTTCCAGAAGCACATTTATGAGGTCAGACAATGATGTTGGAGAGAAGGCCTGGCTTGCAGTCTCCGCACTATTTTATCCCAAAGGTGTTCTATCGAGTTGAGGTCAGGACTATGGGAATGTTTGACCATTCTTCTAGAAGCACATTTATGAGGTCAGACAATGATGTTGGAGAGAAGGCCTGGCTCGCAGTCTCCGCACTAATTCATCCCAAAGGTGTTCTATCGAGTTGAGGTCAGGACTCTGTGCTGGCCAGTCAAGTTCCTCCACCCAAAACGCAAACTCATCCATGTCTTTGTGTAAAAAATCAATATATGGTGTTGCGCTCCAGATAAATATAAGCATAGAAAGTAAAATAAGCATAAGTAAAATATATATCTGTGGATAGATATAAACAATAAAATCCTCTAAATAAAATTATATCTGAGCGTGGAAATCTTGCTAAAACTAATAATATTGTGCTAGAAACAGCAAAATAAATAAATAAATGTGCTAAAACATGGGATGATATTTAGATGCAGCAAATAAACACACTGGTGTTCAAATTTTAATCAGAGTGAATCTGTGCAAAATGGTGCAATAAATAAACAATAGTATTAAAAGAATGGACTGCGTCGGTGATCCAAAGTGTAAACAGAATGTGCAAACAAGTATATATCTATGCAAAAATGCAATACTATATATATATATATATATATATATATATATATATATATATAAAAATCAAAATATATAAAAAAATATATATGCAGTGCAAACGATGATTGTCCATAAAAATGGGTAAATATAAAAAAAGTGTGACAAGAAAAAAAATCATCCACAGGGATGTAATGTGGCTGTGTCAAACTAGGGGACAAGTAATGTCCACAGAAACAGTGAATCTCCGTTTAAATGGAGTGTGGTGGATAAAGTCCATCCAAAGATGCAGGGGAGATAGCACTCTATGACTCGATGTGTGCGAGGTGATCCAAACCATACTCCTCTGGGTGCCCGCAAATAACAGATGCAGTGGCTCCTTACCTCACTGCTGTAAGATAAACAGCATAGATCAATATTGCTCTCCTCAGCTCTGTATCCTGGGTGTGTATTGGGGCTTGGTTTGTCACTCTCACCACATCAGAGGTATTATTTCACTCACTGCACATCAGGGGTATTTTTTCACTTGTAGTCCTCCCAGGTAGCAAGCATGTAAATCATGGAGGGAAGAGGAAGGAGCCCCATATAGTGAAGTATGTACAGTTTATTTAATAAAACCACAAATAAAACACAGGGGTACTCACAATTTCAGACAGACAGAATTCAGTGTAAAAACGAGCGCCATGCTCGTGTTCCGGATGTCACTTCCGGTGTCCAAGTGTATTCTATTTTCCTACTAGTGTCGTCACGTCACATGACTTCATCAGGGAATGAGCACTGGTGCACAATCATGTTAGAACAAAATGTCTTGGTATGCTGATGCCTTAAGAGATCCTTTCACTAGAACTAAGGGGCTAAGCCCAACCCCTGAAAAACAACCCACACCATAATCCCCCCTCCACCAAATGATTTGGACCAGTGTACAAAGCAAGGTCCATAAAGATATGGATGATCGAGTTTGCAGTGGAGGAACTTGATTGGCTTGCAGAGAGTCCTGACCTCAACCCGATAGAACACCTTTAGGATGAATTAGAGCGCAGACTGCGAGCCAGACCTTCTCTCCAGCATCAGTGCCTGATGTCACAAATGCGCTTCTGGAAGAATGGTCAAAAATTCCCATAGACACACTCCTAAACCTTGTGGACAGCCTTGCCAGAAGAGTTGAAGCTGTTATAGCTGCAAAGGGTGGGCCAACTCAATATTGAACCTTGCGAACTAAGACTAATGGGATACCGTTAAAGTTCATATACATGTAAAGGCAGGTGTCCCAACACTGGTACTATATATATATATATATATATATATATATATATATATATATATATATATATATATATATATATATATATATAGGAAGGCCAGTATGGTGGCCTGAATTTATGGGAGGAGCCCGTTGGGTATTTAACCAGCCCGCTCGCCTGTGGTCTTCGTCGGTTTCCTGTGCGCGGTACTACGTCACTAAGCCGACTACTCGAGATTCGTTAGCGTTCGTGATTTCATGCATTACTGTTAGATATCTTGTCACGAATCTCGATATCGAATACGTACGAGTCATTCGTTAGAACCTACACGTAGCCGCATCTCAAGTCACTCACTCGCACCGCTATTTGCAAACGATAGCCGATCGTTTCACGTGTCACTACAGATTGGAACTTAGTCGCATTAGCAATTCACCGTTTCCGTTCAGGCATGTCGGTGTCGTATCCTCACCTCGGTGTCATGCTCTACGGACAGCTCGTTGCCAGTCGCGAAGTCACGGCACAACAATTCGTGTCCCCAGCATAGCAGAAGCGTTCAAATCATTTCAGCCATTTCACTCATTTCACTGTCATGTACCGCACTCCGATTCAAATCTAGCCGCATCCTGGATGCTCCGATTCGTCTCGGTGTGCTCCAGCTGTCGGGCCCCATTTCAATACATGCTCCAGAGTGCGGTCTTTGGTAGTCGCAGTTTGTGACTCACCGATTAGCACCTCTGTCATGGCAATCATTTTACTGTCACACATCACGTTCCGATTCGAATCCGGTCGCACCCCGGTGCTCCGATTCGTTCGGGGCGTGCCCCAGCTGTTTCTCGGCCTCATTTCAGTACATGCTCCAGAGTCCGGTCGCTACCAGTCATAAGTTACGGCTCACCGATCGGTGCCTCTTTCATGGGAAAACATTTCACTGTCACATATCACGTTCCGATTCGAACCCGGTCGCACCTTTGTGTACCGATTCATTTCCGACGTACCCCAGGTATTTTGTCAGCCTCATTTCAGTACATGCTCCAGAGTCCGCTTCGTCGTCGGTCACAGTCTCGGCGACCGATCTGTGCCTCTGTCATGGCAGAACCTATTCATTTCATTTCACTGTCACATACCGCGCCCCGATTCGAATCCAGTCACATCCTACATGCGCCGATTCGTTCCGGTGTGCCCCAGATATTTGTTGTCCTCATTTCAGTACATGCTCCGGAGTCCGGTTCGTTGTCGGTCGCACTTGCGACACGACCGTTTCGTGCCTCTGTCATGGCAATTTTTATCCTGTTTCATTATCATGTACCGCCCTCCGATTCGAATCCAGTGGCATCCGCGATGCATCGATTCGTCTCGGTGTGCCCCAGTTGACTTGGCCTCATTTCGTTTATGTTCTACAGTTTTCTCGATTGCTAGTCGCAGTCGCAACACCGATTCGTGCCTACGTTGTGGCACAAAACATTTCTCACATTTCTTTCCACGCAACTGCCGCAGCAAGTCACCCAAAAAAACACTTCAAAACCAACAAAGTCGCCCAAAACGCATCACGGAGTTACACCAGTCAGTCACTCCACTCAAACCAACAATGCAGCGATCCGCACCCATCATTTCAGCCTTACAGGTATCATTTGCATGTTGCCTGTCATTCCCCTCGGGTCCGGCAGTCACTTCATGTCGAATCCTTTGTGCATTTTCTGTTTTCTTAAACACAGCTCCACGAATGTTTGACCTCTGACACCTCTATGATTCAAAAAAAAAAACACACACCCCGTCCTTCCTGCAAAATTCAGCTAGGGTCTCGACTCGTTTGTTAAAAAACCTTTGTCTCGCTGCTACTTCCCCTTATAGTCACGTAATCCAATGCATGTTGATTTCGTTTCATACGTTTTACAACCGGTTGGTATCAGGATTCGTTACATACAGCTTCAAAGATTCGTTACATACAGTTACAAAGATTCGTATCGGTTTAAATTTCATACACGCTACAGCCCGATTTAAAGCCAGCCGCGTCAGCGGCACATCGATTCGTACCGGGTTAATTTTGTACTCTCCACGGTCTGATTTATATCAGATTAGTTTCACACATCCCACAACCAGTTCGTATCAGATTTGTTTCATGCAATCGAGTCATATAGGATTCATTCCATACATACGACCGATTCATATCGGATTCGTTTCATACACATCCAAGAAACAACTTCTTGCAGTTATTGCAAACACGCATCCAATTCACAAACTTCTTGCAATCGCTGCAAGCACGCACCCAAGCATAAACTCCCTGCAATCGTTGCAAACACATATCCAAGCACAAACTTCTTGCAATTGCTGCAAGCACGCATTCAAGCACAGACTTCTTGCAACAAGTGCAAGCACACATCCAAGCATAAACTTCTTGCAATCATCACAGGCAGATGTCCAGGCACAAACTTATTGCAATCATTGCCAGCACGCGGTTCTGGCTAGCCCAGTAGATTGCTTTAGGAAAAGGCCTGGATACTTTCCTAAATGTACATAATACAACGGGGTGACAATATTTATAGGCAAAGTTGATCCAGGGAAAAATCCGATTGCCTCTCGGGGGATCAGGAAGGAATTTTTTCCCCTGCTGCAGCGAATTGGAGCATGCTCTGCTAGGGTTTTTTGCCTTCCTCTGGATCAGCTGTGGGTGTAGAATTGGGCATGTTGCATTGTGTGATATTTCATTTATTTAATTGTTGGACTTGATGGACTTGTTTTTTTTTTCCGACCTAGCTGACCATGCATCCTACCATAACTTCTTGCAATAGTGGCAAGCACACATCCTAGCATAACTCCTTGCAATCATTGCAAGCATGCATCCGGACGTAACTTCTTGCAATCGTTGCAAGCACACGTCCTGGCATAACGTCTTGCAATCGTTGCAAGCACACGTCCTGGCATAGCGTCTTGCAATCGTTGCAAGCACATGTCCTGGCATAACGTCTTGCAATCGTTGCAAGCACACGTCCTGGCATAACGTCTTGCAATCGTTGCAAGCACACCTCCTGGCATAACGTCTTGCAATCGTTGCAAGCACAAGTCCTGGCATAGCGTCTTGCAATCGTTGCAAGCACACGTCCTGGCATAACGTCTTGCAATCGTTGCAAGCACGCATCCAAATCATAACTTCTGGCAATCGTTGCATACACACGTTCAAGCACTACTCCTGCAGTCTTCGCAAGCACATGCAGTAATACAAACTTCTCACAGTCACTACGAGCACATCTCCAGTGACAAACTCCCTTGCAATCATTGCAAACACACATTTAATGCACGTCTGTTGCAATTGCGGCAAGGCACGCAACTTAGCATAACTTCTTGAAATCGCTCTCCTTGCAAGCAAATTCCCAGTGGCACTACACATCATTTCCAGTGGCACTTAGTTGGCCACTTGTCTCCGGTGGCATTTTTCCGTACGAGCCGCTCATCATTTCCTGTCTGTCATCTCTCCCTAGAGACAGTTGAGTTCAGCTTCCGTCCTGCACCAGGTATCGTGTTGCCACACATAGCTGGCTTCTTCTTGTAACACTATCAAGCTATACCTAGCCAGCGTCCAGAATATCCTATCCTTACAGGACCCGCAGAGCCGTCTGTCTTTACGGCCCATACAGCAAGATCCCCTATACGTGGCATCCAGAAGCATCAGCCCATAGCCAACGGCAAACGCTCGCCCATCACAACCGCTATCTTTAGGGACATTCCCCAGTCTAGTCATCCAAGAAAAAAAAAAAACAACGAAAAAAAAAAAAAAAACGGCCATCTACCTGGCCCTTTATGGTTTCTACGGGCTAGCCAATTTATCATTAGTGGCACTGGCAGCCAGGTACTGTACAGACCCCACCTGACTTTTAAAGAGCGTTATGTCCTTCAGCTTACGGTCTCCAACTCCAAGACTTCACCCATACACGGGGACATACCAAGAAGTGGCTGCAGTCTCTCTTGAGAATGCTCAAATCTGCAAATACGGGTCATTCCCCAGGGTCGGTCTTAATGTCACGCTTACTGATCTTCCTCTCCCAGACACAGCCCCCCCTTTCACATCCTTAATTTAGATACCGCGGCAATAGCAGACCTATAAATGTCAGAAGGTTCCGTACTACGTGGATCGGTATAGCGGTGTTTATACCATCTATGTCGCCCCTATCACCCCTGGTAGTGACAGATGCCGCAGCCTCCACAGGCTTCGCTGCAATTTTTGGCCACCATTGGTTACAGGACCATGGCCTCAGAGATACTCCTAAACCCGGACTTCCTCCCTCTTCAAGCTATACCCGGTCATGACAGCCGCTCGACTCTGGGGTCATATCAGGACAGGACAGGCCGTGGCTTTCACCACCGACAGCCGGGCCGAGGCCAATCTTGTTAATGAAGCCAGGTATGGGTCGCTCTCAGTGATGTCCTTCCTGTGCAGGCTGCTGCAATTATCTTGGCAGCACCAGTTTAAACGTCCACTGTACGTTCATTCCAGGCTGCCATCTTCCGGGACGTATCTACTATCTTTACCAGTTCGCCATTTGGCCTTCTCCCCAGCCTGCTCATACAAAACATCCATTTACATAGCCTACTATGGGTTCTGACGGCCTAGCTAGTTCACCTGCAGCAATCCCGCAGGCCAGGTTCTGCGTAGTCGTCACTTGGCTCGCTACCAACACCAGTTCATCTTCCACCTGGCAGTGTCTAAAGCCCAGCAATCAAGCTCCAGGATAGACATCCATCTCTATAAACAAACAATGTCTGGTGTTCAGTAACCATACTCGACCACCTATGGTCACGCCTACCGGAACGCTCAAACTCTAGTCCCCTATTACCTTTTCCGTGCAAACCCTCGAGTGCCTGCCAGTTTGTCAAACACATGGGGGTTCTTCTTCGCAGCCTACACCTCGACCCCAGTCAGTACCACGGTCACTCTTTAGTATTGGAGCAGCCTTGGCAGCATCTCGGCATGGGTCCCAGCTCACATCATCAAGAGGCTAGGCAGGTGGAACGCTGCCTACCGCGCCCGGTAGATCCTCAATCCTCGGGTGGAAATGGCGTATACACCGCTCCTACAGCGCCTCAAAGATGCGGCTGTCAGGACATTTTTGAGCGTCATGCCAGACACTGGAGTGAGAGAAGAGTCTCTTTCAGGGCGCTTTGCAGGTGCTATTTTTATCGCAATAGTGCCTGCAAAGCCCCACAGTGTGAAAGTAGCCTTATTGCATATTTTGCACAGTTTTTTTTTTTCTCTGCACATTCAAAGAGACCAATTTGCAAATTTTTTGCACTCTTTTTGCACTTTAATACCATGGACATAGTTTGGATATAATGGTTTTAATTATAAGCATGGTTTATATATGCATTTTTTGCTGAAAATATTGTTAGGCACTTATTTTTTGCACATTTCAAAATTAATTGACACTTTTGATGGACTTTTAGTTACGTTGGATTTTGCATATTGTTTGAATCATTATTTGCACTGAATGGATTTTTGATGTTATTTTAGTTAGTGCCACATCCTTTGCGATATATTCAATTTATCTGTGGGTTTGTGGTAACCTGTTTGATGTTGGCAGCTGCTCACTACTGCGGTTGATCAAAAATAGGTGTGCGCATTAGTTGTTTATTTTTAAATATTGTGACATTGGGGTGTTTAGCTCAAGTGGATAGATGCATTTTTGGTGCAGTGAGTCCTCATCAGACAGGCATATATAGTTAAGGGCCTGGTAGCCCACGTTTATTAAAAGGGAAAAACAAAAGTCCATACAGAAATCCCATGCAGGGGTTCAACCTCATTAAGCACTCATAAATGAAAAACATACCAAGCCACCTGGCTCTCTCTTGTCAGCAGTTTCTCTGCTTGCTCTCAACAGAGTTGATTCCTTCCAGCCCCCTGGACTCACTGGCTTCCTTAGTCTTCCCGACTCTCAAGGCTGTCCAGCCTTTCCCAGTCTCTGGGCAAAGAATCCCCCTTACACAGGGATGGCCCCTCCACAGACACAGGTCTGTCTTCATACAGCACCAGCAGCAGCAAGCTGCTCACACTCCACCATCCTCCACTCAACAGCCTCTCATTATATGGTCTGTGTGCAGCTGGGCACACACCTTGCTTGCTATCCTCAAGAACAGGACACAGGGTTGGAGATCCCATCCCACCCATGACTCTCAGAGATCTCCAAACTACAGACTCCCATCCAGAACTAGCAAAACCTGGAGAAAACTGAGAGAGCAGTTTTCTCCATTTAAATTTTACAGTCTGTAGTCTTGCAGTCTGCAGATATGCAAACTCTGTGTCTCTTTTACCTCTAATGTCAAAGGGACAGAGCCTCGCTCTGCCACATATCCCCCCTCCTTGTTTTGATCCGGAGGGAGGAACACCAGCACCCCTCATCATGGTTGGGACACCTCTGTGCTGGCTGTCAGCCACGTAGGCCCAACCCTTTTTCCGGGTGTGCTTCCAGGAACATCCCACCCTGGATCTTAACAGGTTCCTATATTGTCCTATACTCAGCCTTCCTCTTCTTTTGGGGTCCCTGGGCTTATTCACTTTTCTTTGGGGAACTCTGCCTTCTTGAGCCCTCCTTTCAACTTACAGATACCCGTTTTACCCTTTATCTGTATTTCAGGCTCAACCAAATCATTGTTTGCAGAACAAACCTTTAACAGATCACAGCTTCCAATATCATCAGTGCTTTCTAACTCAGTGTTTGTTAGAACCAGACCTAGGGAGGGACTACACACAGGCGAGGGACTACATACCAGACCATAGTCCAGCCCTGTGCGTTTATAATTTTGCTCAAGATATATATGAGATAATGCCCTCAACATATTGTGTTGATTAAACGGTTGCTCCTCTATTACACTTTGGTATTATATAAAAACAGTGGAACATGCCCGTGCAATGGGAGTCAGCATAGATGTTTATAATCTTCATTGGTGGCGAATATTATTTGATTAGAATGCAGGAGAATGATTGGGAGGCTGGGACAGGGCATTGTTAAGCTGGCCACACACTAGTAGAAATTTGTTTGGAAATAATAATGTTCGTTCAACTTTCTAATCATTAGTGGGGTCAAATCAACATTTGCCTTTAACCGCAGTAAAAGGATAATTGAAAGGAGCAGGATTTAAATGTTTTCTCGGATAAACAAATTTCCAGCAGCATACATGATTTTTGTTGAGGAAAGTCCATTCATTCTAAAATCAAATGTTAAAAGCAAATACAATTTTAAAGTACTGTAATTTTGAACGGCATTCATCAATTATCAAATACATTTTCTTACAAATGTTTGTAAGAATGTTTCTATCAACGTTCATTCAAAAAATTGCTAATGTATGCCAGCTTTAGTCAATAATAATGTGTCTAAACAAAAACATCCATTGCCGGATTGCTAGGTGTCATTTTAATAACAGCTACAAATTTGAAAGATTTGAAATGACTTTTAAAATTATATTAACATGTTAAAGCTTACATGAGGTTTTAGTCATTGGATTTACACATGCGCCAAGCTAACTATTGACTTCACAGAGAACTGCATAGTTGATTATTAGAAATGCAGGGAGAAAAAATGTGACTCTGGCAAATTACCAATTTTTTCTTGTTCAATATTTTCTTGAAAAAAAAAAAAAAAAAAAGAAAAAAACATTGTGTACTTATAATAGACATATACTGTAGTGTATGATAAAAGATAACATAGCAAAAAGACAGTGGTACATGTCAATACACAGTGAGCATTCCATTCATAAAATAAAGCAACTACATTTAAGCCTGGTTCATGTACACAGCAGAAGTGCAGAAAGTAGAGCCTGGCAAAGAAGACACCATAATCATTTTTGTTGTAATGAGGGAAAAATTATTGTACCAGGTTTATGACAATTTAAAATGTTTTATGCACAGCTTGCATAACATTTGTTCCTTGCATTGCTTCATTGGTTCCAAAGGAATGATTTAATAATGAAAGCGCTGTAATGCTATACTATTGGCTGTTCTTCAGCAAGCATATTTCTTTTTTAAAATCTAGTGTGTTTTAATAGGTTCCCTAAAATATAAGAAGAAGCACCATTTTTCATACACATCTGCTCTCTAGTACTCCAACGTAGCTGGTAGGCAACAATTCACTTTAATGTCTACATAAAACCTTTGTTTAAAGATGAAAATCAAACAATATTGTCATAAAAATCATAACAGTGTCAAACTGAATACCAAAGCATCATAGATACATAGCTTGGATGTGGTTTGCAGACTTCTATTACTCTGTATACTGCCTTCAGTTTCAGAAAGTTGAACAGCACCAAATTCTCTTCTTTAATACCTTGAACATGACAGATGGGAACTTTATATCAGTCAAACACTAAATATCCCATACCAGACTGCCTTTATTGTACTTAAGTTATCACAAAACTCACTCAATGCACATTGTGGTTAGTGAAATGGATATTATACTTTTTTTTTTTTTTAAATGACTGTAATTACACAAACTTTACTCATTTACAGTGGATATAAAAAGTCTACACACCTCTGTTAAAATGTCAGCTTTCTGTGATGTAAAAAAATGAGACAACGATAAATCATTTCAGAACTTTTTCCACCTTTAATGTGCCCAATAAACTGTAAAACTCAATTAAACAACAAACTGAAATCTTTTAGGTGGAGGGAGGTAAAACTAAAAAACTAAAATAATATGGTTGCATAACCGTGCACACCCTTAAACGAATACTTTGTTGAAGCCCCTTTTTTTTATTATAGCACTCCAATTGACCAATTGTCAAAGGATCTGCGGGAAAAGGTAGTTGAATTGTATAAAACAGGAAAGGGATATAAAAAGATATCCAAGGAATTGAGAATGCCAATCAGCAGTGCTCAAACACTAATCAAGAGGTGGAAAATTAGGGATTCTTTTGAAACCAAACCACGGTAAGGTAGAGCAATTAAAATTTCCGCCACAACTGCCAGGAAAATTGTTTGGGATGCAAAGAAAAATCCACAAATAACTTCAGGTGAAATACAGGACTCTCTGAAAACATGTGGTGTAGCTGTTTCAAGATGCACAATAAGCAGGCACTTGAAGAAAGATGGGCTGCATGATCGATTCGCCAGAAGAAAGCCATTACTATGCAAATGCCACAATGTATTCCGCTTACAATGTGCCAAACAGCACAGAGACAAGCCTCAAACCTTCTGGCACAAAGTCATTTGGAGTTATGAGACCAAAATTTAGCTTTTTGGCCACAACCATAAACGCTACATATGGAGAGGAGTCAACAAGGCCTATAATGAAAGGTACACCATTCCTACTATGAAACACGGAGGTGGTTTGCTGATGTTTTGGGGATGTGTACGCTACAAAGGCACAGGAAATTTGGTCAAAATTTATGGCAAGATGAATGCAGTATGTTATCAAAAAATACTGGTGGAACATTTGCATTTATCAGCCAGGAAGCTGCACATGGGACGTACTTGGACATTACAACATTCCAACATGACAATGATCCAAAACACAAGGCCAAGTTGACCTGTCATTGGCTACAGCAGAATAAAGTGAAGGTTCTGGAGTGTCCATCTCAGTCTCCTGACCTCAATATCATTGAGCCACTCTGGGGAGATCTCAAATGTGCAGTTCATGCAAGACAGCCCAAGAATTTACAGGAACTGGAGGCTTTTTGCCAAGAAGAACCATCTGAGAAGATAAAGAGCCTCATCCACAAATACCACAAAAGACTTCAAGCTGTCATGATGTGATTGATGTTAAAGGGGACAATACACAGTATTAAGAACTGGGGTATGTAAACTTTTGCTCAGGGTCATTTGGGTAGTTTCTGTTGCCATTATGATTTAAAAAGAGTAAACACAGTTTATTGAACATAAATGGCTTCAGCCAAACACTAACCATGAGTGAAAGAAATGTTTGTGTGCTATCATTCATATTCTCTGAAAAGGGGCCAAGAAATCATGAATTCTGCTAGGGTATGTACACTTATGATCTCAACTGTACATTCTTATTGGAAAATATAGCACATTTCTCAGTATTAAACTAATACAAAAATGTCATCATTTCCGAAACATCATATAAGATCAAGCCAAAGCTAATTCTGAATTTTTATTTTCTTCTTTTTCTTACACATATCATCTATACAACATAACAAGCGTTATAAACATCTACAAATGATACCACACAAACATACAAACAAAACAAACAAAGTGCAGTTGCTCTAGATCTGAGGGGGAGCTCTGAAATGAGGGAAAGCTCTGCTGGTTTCTATCATCCAATCATGTACAAACAAAAATGCTGTTTTTTATTTTCCTTGCATGTGATTAAGTTGTCTTTTCAAAGTGAAACTTTACCTCGTTTACTAAGCTCTGGAGCAAACACACTTGCAGTGCACAGTATATTTTCATTTAGTAAATCAACCTTAAAGTCCCAAAACAGCTACCTGAATGTTTTCTGGCATGAACACTTTATCCTCCAGCTATAGTAATCCTTCCTTAAGTGCCAACGTGAACCCAGGAGGACAGGGAACAACCACAGAGGCTTGCTTAATTCGGGACAAAAGATCAGATTGTAATAATAGGAAGTTACCTGCAGACAGGATTGTATATGGCTTGACATTTTTTGTCCAACAAAGCCCACTGAGTGCGCCACTGCTTTAGACGTTTGGCAGTTCTCAGATATTCGAGATTCTTGTGATCAGTGTAGATTAATATTAGATGTACTGTACTGCCCCTTGCAGCAAATACCTCCACGCTTCCAGAGCAGCTTTGATGGCAAGAAGCACCCGGTCCCCCACATCATAATTCTTTTCTCCTGGAGTAGGCTACGGGGTGCATTAAGTCCTTAGGGCCCTAGCGTTGAGATACAACTACCGCCCCTACTGCAGTTTCCAATGCATCCACTTCCTATATGTAAGGCAGAATAGGATTTGGATGACTTAGGATAGGGGCCGATGTAAAAAGCCCCTTTAAAGTTTCAAAAGCAGCCTTTAGATTAGATGCTCTGCCACTTGAATTCACATTTCTCAGGCTTGCACTACAGTCCATGTTGCAGAGAACACTCATGACATGCCCCCGATGTAGATCTAGGAAAATCAAGATATCATCCAGGTACACAATTCCAAAAATATCCAGGAAGTCTCTGAAAATATTGTTAATAAAGTGCTGGAAAGTAATAAGAGCATTGCAAAGCCGAAAGGCATTACCAGACACTTAAAATGGCCAAATCGGTCTTCCAGTTGTCCCTTTCACAAATACTGTCTAAAGGCCCGTACACACGATCAGACTTTTTGACAACAAACATGCAAATTAGCTGTTTTGGACCAACATCCAACCGTGTGTACACTCCATCGGACCAACTTTTTCAGTTTTCATCTGACTTTTGTTGGCTGTGCGAACGGACCAACTTTCTGCCAACAAAAGTCCGATGGAGCAAAGTCTGACCGTGTGTACACAAAACCATCAGACTTTTGTACAAAGTACAAACACGCATGCTCAGGACCAATGCAAAAGATCAGACAACAATATAGAAGTTGACCAAAGGTGGTGCTGGAGTATTCGAACGTCCTCTTTTGAAGTGTCGTCAGTACGTTGAAACGTCACTACGTTCATGTTTTTTGCCTAAAAAGTCAGATCGTGTGTATGCAATACCAACTTGGGGCCAACGCCCTTTGTACAAAAATCCACGGGAAAGTTGGTACAAGGTCCGATCGTATGTATGAGGCTTAAGTTGCAGGCTCCTCGCAGATCCAACTTGGTAAAGATTGTTGTGGATTTCAATCATTGAAACAGTTACAAGTACAAGAGGAAGAGGATAACTGTGTTCTTTACAGCGATTTTATTAAGTTTCCGGTAATCCACACATCTCAGAAAAGAAGAAGAAATTACACTTTACTACAATGTAGTAAGTAGTCATTGTACAGCTTGTATAGCAGTGTAAATTTGCTGTCTCAAAATAACTCAACACACAGCCATTAGTCTCTAGATTCGTGATCTAAATAGTTCCTCAAAGGTAATGTCCAAACTCTTGCAGCACTCCTCTGAACAATGGGTGTTCACCAGAGCTTCACATGTTGCCACTGGAGTCCTCTCACAAAAACAAGAAAAAACAGAAGGGCGCACCGACCTTTGTGCATTACCACTAAAAAGGCTTTATTAAAATAGATAAAACAGCAAATTTTCTACTCACAAGCGAGTACACTTGGAAGCATGTTTGGGGTCATTATCATGTTGGGATACTATCCTGTCCACTGCTATGAACTTCCGACCTCCACTCTTAAATGCCGGGAGGATCTGATGCTTCCTCTAGCGATTGGCTGACGCGTTTCAGGGGAGCACCCCTTTCCTCAGAGCCTGCAAGCGGGCAATGGTCTCGTCTCCCCCCATTTTACATCCACTCTCCTTTTATAGGGAGAGTATACAGGTGGGCGTGGTAGGGCACCCCCATGGCCCCTCCCCCTCATAGACACACCCATCTCCCATTACGTGCATGATAAATTGCCTAATTAATGAGTGTTGCCCCTATATATGCCAGTCATGGCGAGCTGACGATCCCCCAGTGACATCCCCCACACCCACCCCAGGCCCCCCCAAAAAAAAAATGAAAGGAGTCCGCTTACCCTGAGCATGTCATTATACAGCATATTCCCCATTCGCTCTAGTGCTCACGTGTGTGGCTGGATCTCTTTGGCGTCTCCGATCCGGAAGAGCGGGTGTATTTGCGTTCCACCCGCAACTTCCGGTCGTACCACGCCTCACTCCCAGGCTGGCCTAATGCTGACTCTTGACCCGGAAGCGCGGGTGTATTTGCGCTCCACCCGCGACTTCCGGTCGGCCCAAGCCTCACTCCTGCGGCGGCTACGCACCTATTAGGATGCTGAGTGTTTCGAATGCGCCTGCGTGCATTCCCCATATGTGTTCCTCCTGCGCATGCGCCCACGCACACCACGGCTGATCAGGGGGGGGGGCATCAGAGTCTATACTCTCCATCCCGGGCCTCCGATGACACATCCAAGTCACTGCGGAGGGAGCTAATACAACCCAGTCCAGCTGCTCACCGTGAGGGAGACAGCCAAACAAGGGGGGAAAAAAATGTGGAAACGTGTGATATTAAATAAATGAATGCAGGGGGAAAAATAATTGCAAAAAATGGAATCCGGAGTGTACCCATAGGGAGGGAGGGAGGGGGATAAACAAGGATATTGGAGGCGCCCAAACCGACCCAATTGTCAATATACTCTCAAGGCTATAGTGTGCCTAATGCAAAATATGCCACTAGCAGTAGCCATAAACCATGTGTGAACATACTAATACACACAATTGACATACTGGTGTATATAGGCTGCATGTAAATATAAAAACAGGGGCATTCAGGTTCAGTATTCATACACAAGAATTAGCTACCTGTAGAGAGTGGGTGTGCAAATATTTTAGTTAAAAAGGATTCTGATTAAAAACCGCTAATACCAATAAATCATTAAAATTACTGTTGATAGTTATTAAATAATTGATAAAACGCGAAAGGCGAGCTACATATATAAAAAAAACCTTCTACAGGTGTATATACCACAAAATACTCCCACTCTTGCAGGACTAAACGTGTCGAATACTGAACCTTGTTTGTGTAAATATACGCACATAACCAGTTATATAAAAAATACACACTTCTATATAAAAGTCAAAAGACCTCAAATAACAAGACCATTTAGCCCACTTGAAGAAGTCCCCAATATGAGACTTACTAGTGCTGCAGAAATCTAAACCTGACCTAAATGAAACTTCAGTCAATCCCTAGCTGCCCTTCTACCCGCCCCTTCTACCTCTATTGAAGGGCTAAAGTTTAAGGCACTACACTGACATGGACCTAAAATAAAGGTACTAGCTTCTTAGTCTCTATTCCTGCAAAAATCTGTTAATGGGTCTGTTAGCAATATACGGAAAGCCGACTCAATGCTCCGTATACAGACCCCAAACCAAACCATCCCTCTACTACAGCTGCAAATCTCAAACTAGGTTATGCAGTTCTATTTCTTCGTTTAGGCCCTTGGGGGCCATAGTGTCCAAGGTAAAGATCCAGTAGGCCTCCCTTTTACATAGTAGCTGGTACTTTTTACCGTTGTCTAGCTCATTCGGCATAGCCTCAATGCCAAATACCCTAAGACCTTCTATGCTACTATCATGAACCTCCTTGAAGTGCCTAGGTACAGAGTATTTGTCTTTTTTCGTCAAGATATTGCTCCTATGCTCATTCATCCTTGTTCTCATCTGTCTTGACGTGCGACCAATATAGAGATGGCCACAGGGGCACAAGAGCCCATATATGACATATGGGGTCCCACAATTTATAAACTGTTTGATCTTGTGTATTTTGCCATCAGCACCCATTAGTTCTTTCTTTCTGTGGTGCATGTACAGGCAGTTCCCACAGTTACTGACCCCACATCTATAGTTCCCCTTTTGGTCGAATAACGTCGTCCAAGGATTGTTGGGGCCTTTATTTCTAGTTTTCTTTATCCTGCTTGGGGCAATGATGCTCTTGAGATCTTTTGGTCTCCTAAAGATTATATTCGGGCACTGAGGGAGATGCGTCCTCAAAATGGGGTCTGACTCCAAGATCTTCCAGTTCTTTTTTATGACTTTCTGAATTGCATTGGCTTTATTGCTATACCTCGTGCAAAACCGAACTTGCAAAAGTTCATCCCCTTGAGGTTCAACCTTTCTCGTTCTCTCCATCTCAGTGTTATCATATTGTGCGAGATACTTCTGGAAGGCTTCCTCTAAATGCTCGTCCGTGAACCCCTTTTCCTTAAATTTATTCCTGAGGACCACACTTTGTTCTTCATAGTCCTTTTTAAGAGTACATGTCCGCTTCAATCTACAGAATTGGCCAAAGGGGACATTCCGAATCCATTGTGGGTGATGATGGCTACGAGCATGGAGGTAAGAGTTCCCGGTTTAAAGTGAGTTCTTGAATAGATTTTCCCTTCATCGTCTGCCCGTAATTCCAAGTCAAGAAAGACCAAGGAGAAGTCGTCAACCACATGTGTAAAAGATATACCGAAGGGATTCTCTGCGCAATGTCTTAGGAATGTCTTAGGAAGCCTTCCAAATCCTCATCGGTACCGCCCCAAATGATGAGAATATCATCAATGTACCTTGAGTACAAAATCAGATTGCCACCAAATGGGTTATTAGCCCAAATATAGTTCTGTTCCCAATACCCCATGAACAAATTGGCATAACTTGGGGCAAATCTAGCCCCCATGGCTGTGCCCTTGACCTGCCTATAGAATCCATCCATAAAAGTAAAATAATTGTGTGTCAACGTAAATTCAATACAATCATATAAAAACTGGGCTTGTATCGGATTGTACAGACTTGTATCGGCCAGATAATACTCCACTGCTCTTAGCCCAAATTCGTGCTGTATGGAAGTATATAGAGAAGCCACATCCAGAGAGAGCCACCTATAACCTCTCTCCCATGTGTATGTACTAAGGATCTCCAAGCCGTGGCCTGAATCCTTAATATAGGATGGTAGGTTCGTGACAAGTCCTTGGAGAAAATAGTCTATGTAGCATCCCAAGTTGCTGGTGAGGCTGTCTATTCCAGCTATGATCGGTCTACCTGGGGGTTTCTCCATATTCTTGTGAATCTTCGGAATGTGGTAGAAGTGGGGTACTACAGGATGTTTGGGAAGCAGGAAATAGTACTCATTCTTGGTGATGACTTTGTTGGTAAGTGCTTTATCTACAAGTGTTTTAAGCTCCGTACCATAGAGGACCGTGGGGTCCCAAGTCAGTCTCTCATACGTGCTTTTATCTCCAATGAGTCTTATTGCTTCGTCTACATATTGGTCCTTATCCTGTATAACCAGCCCACCCCCCTTGTCAGCTTTCCTGATTATTATCTCAGAGTTTTTCTTCAAGCTATTGAGCGGACCAACCAAATCGGCCTCATGTCCTTTGTTAAACTTCCGAGTGTGGTTCCCACATACTTTCCTAAATTCTCCCATTACTACTTCGTAGAATGCCGGGATACAATTGCCCTTGTTTTCAATGGGGATAGAAACCAGATTTTGGTCTAAAGTTAGTACTAATGATCCTATCCTCACAGCCCAAAGGGGGGATCTCCTCCATAGGATCCCTACCCCCTTCGGCATATAGTTCTTCTAAGATTTCTAATATTCCTTCATCATCGAAGTCTCCAGGGGAGGGGGGTACAGTCGTCTCAACCTTTTTGTCTACCAAACCATTAATTTCCTTGAGCTTGAAGTGGCGTTTAAGTGTCAAGTTGCGTATAAACTTGTTTAAATCTACAAACAACTCGAACAAATTAGGTGGGCTCTCTGGGGCGTAATTGAGTCCTCTTCTAAGCAACTTTAATTCGGGTTCTGAAAATTCGCATTTTGATAAGTTGAATATTCTTATTGTGGAGTGACCTTCTCCTACTTTAGATTCTTTTGAAATTCGCCGCCCTCCCCTGCAACCTCTCCTCGTAGCTTTTGCTGTAGTTGTCTCCTGGTGTTGGGTGGTGATACCATTTGTGATGTGCTGTTTCTCTGCGCTGCGGGTTTCGTCTTCCCCGCAGCTCCTTCCACAAAAAAAGACTCATCCACTTTTGATTGTAATCCTTTGATATCCCTAACTTTACTTCCCACTCCCGTAGTGGCGTCGTTGGGTCTTGGTCTTTGTGGGAGCACCTGTTCTTTTTCCATCGCCTCTATACTCTGGTGTATTCGTTAGGATGAATCCATACTCAACCCTTGCGCACCTTCCTCTTCCTGTGGTACTAGATTACTACAATGTTCTTTGACCTGTCTAGTGTGATCCACAGTTTTGTGTACCCCTTCATTTGTTTTTCCATATGTTTTCCCATCGAGGGCTCTCAGGCCAAGATGCCCAAATGAACTTTCTCGTGCTGGGGGAGGGGGTGGAAAATCATCATGTACATTGCCTCTAGATGGACCATAAAGCAAATTGTCCTTGATCCTCCTGTCGTTTACATTACTATCTCCCCAATTTCTATTATGGATGTGGTCTTTATTTATGTTTTTAGCTCTATCTTTGTTTTTGTTTCTATTTCTATTCCTATTGTTATTTTTCCAGTGTTTGTTATTATTCTTATTTCTATATCTATTACTGTTAGGACCTATGTTCTCATTTCTAATACTCACATTTTTACTATTTCCAATTAGGGCAGTGTCCGCTGGGTGATCGGGCTGTTCCATATCGCCCCCTATCCCCTTAGACCCCATTTTGTCCTTTTTCCAGTGAAATTCACACCCCATCATATAATCCTGCCTGTCTCTCTCAAATTTACCAGATTTTTTGAAATTTTTTATATTTACATGCAGCCTATATACACTATAGCCTTGAGAGTATATTGACAATTGGGTCGGTTTGGGCGCCTCCAATATCCTTGTTTATCCCCCTCCCTATGGGTACACTCCGGATTCCATTTTTTGCAATTATTTTTCCCCCTGCATTCATTTATTTAATATCACACGTTTCCACATTTTTTCCCCCCTTGTTTGGCTGTCTCCCTCACGGTGAGCAGCTGGACTGGGTTGTATTAGCTCCCTCCGCAGTGACTTGGATGTGTCATCGGAGGCCCGGGATGGAGAGTATAGACTCTGATGCCCCCCCCCTGATCAGCCGTGGTGTGCGTGGGCGCATGCGCAGGAGGAACACATGTGGGGAATGCACGCAGGCGCATTCGAAACACCCAGCATCCTAATAGGTGCGTAGTCGCCGCAGGAGTGAGGCTTGGGCCGACCGGAAGTCGCGGGTGGAGCGCAAATACACCCGCGCTTCCGGGTCAAGAGTCGGCACTAGGCCAGCCTGGAAACGAGGCGCGGTACGACCGGAAGTTGCGGGTGGAAAGCAAATACACCCGCTCTTCCGGATCGGAGACGCCAAAGAGATCCAGCCACACACGTGAGCACTAGAGTGAATGGGGAATATGCTGGCCAATGATCTACTCAGGGTAAGCGGATTTTCTCTCTCTTTTTTCTACTTTGAGGAGCCCTGGTTCTTTGGGATGTCACTGGGGGGTTCTCTCCGCACGTCAAGACTGGCGGAGAAGGGCATTATTTACTAAGTATGCAACCAACCATGCAGCCAATGGGAGATGGGTGTGCCCGGGAGAAGGGGGGGAGAGGCCATGGGGGTCTCTGACCACGCCCACCTATATACTCTCCTTATAAAAGGAGAGAGATGTAAAATGGGGGGAGACGAGACCATTGCCCATTTGTAGGCTCTGAGGAAAGGGGTGCTCCCCTGAAACGCGTCAGCCATTCGCTAGAGGAAGCATCAGATCTTCACGGTATCTAAGAGCGGAGGTCGGAGGTTCTTAGCAGTGGACGTATCTATCTATCTATGCATTTGCCTTTATCGTGTACTCGCTTGTGAGTAGAAAATTTGCTGTTTTATCGATTTTAATAAAAGCCTTTTAGTAGTAATGCACAAAGGTCGGTGCGCCCTTCTGTTTTCTTTGCTGCTTCAGTATGTCACAGTACATGTTGGCATTCAGGGTTCCCTCAATGAACTGTTGCTCCCCAGTGCTGGCAGCACTCATGCAACCCCAGACCATGACACCCCACCACCATGCTTGACTTTAGGCAAGACACACTTGTCTTTGTACTCCTCACCTGGTGGCCGCCACACACGTTAGACACCAATCTGAACCAAATAAGTTTATCTTGGTCTCATCAGACCACAGGACATCGTTCCAGTAATCCATGTCCTTAGTCTGCTTGTCTTCAGCAAACTGTTTGCGGGCTTTCTTGTGCATCATCTTTAGAAGAGACTTCCTTCTGGGATGACAGCCATGCAGACCAATTTGATGCAGTGTGCGGCGTATGGTCTGAGCACTGGCAGGCTGACTCCCCCACCCCTTTAACCTCTGCAGCAATGCTGGCATCACTCATACGTCTATTTCCCAAAGACAACCTTTGGATATGATGCTGAGCACGTGCACTTCTTTGGTCGACCATGGCGAGGCCCGTTCTGAGTGGAACCTGTCCTGTTAAACCAATGTATCGTCTTGGCCACCGTGCTGCAGCTCAGTTTCTAGGTTATGGCAGTAAGTCGGTTCACTCAGGAGAGCCGGCCTGCTGCAGTATATCTGCGTGAGCTGATCGTTAAGTGGCTAGGAGTGTGCTACACATGCATAGTTGCCAAAGAGGAAAATATATATTAACTGAGCATTGATGAGTAATTGTGAGGCATTGTTCCCTATATGGTAGCATGGAGAAGGATATACAGTAAAAATAATAGTAGACAACTGTTTTTTGATCAGATATTTAATTTATGAATCCTACTGGATATTGCCACAATGCATATTTCATTCCATACATATGTGCAAAACAAAGACAGAGGTGGTATGTAATGAGAAAAGCTTGGTCCAGAGAGGGAAAACATACCTAATTGGTAGCTTGACTAAGCCAATGTGTCATAGGAAATGTAGTTCCTCTGTAAGCTCTGTCGTTCCCTGGATAGTCACATGAGCTCAGGTCAGTGCTTAGGATGCATCTTTTCAATTTCACAGATACACTACCTGCAGAGATAACAAAATAATTTTGGCACAAAACACTATAACAAAGACTTAATTTTATTTGGAAATGGTAAATTCTGCTCCAAGACATAAGAGAACAAATTAAAGTGTCATTCCAGTAAAATTGTAACTAAAGATAAATCTTCTCCCACCCCCACTATTCTACTACCCTATAAAAGAAAAGATAGTCTATATTTATCTATTGTGAAGCCGCTCTGATCCAGGGATATGACCATCTTCCAACATCATCTTCCAGTGTAGAGGAGGGACAGCTGACAGCAGCTTATGGGTAGCATCACTGCCCAGGGTCTGCAGCCATTGTCACTGCCTCTCCTCTAAAACGAAGCTGGCGCTGAGAACCGATCAAATGACTGGACCAGAGCGACTTCAGAATATGTAAGTATAGACATCTTTCCTTTTACAGGGTAGACACAATACTCTTATGTCCTGTACACACGCCCGGACTTTCCAGCAGACTAGGTCCGACGGAGTTCCCGCCGGAATTCCGGCGGAATTCCGACGGACCTTCCGAAGGAACGGACTTGCCCACACATGACCGGACATTCCGGCAGACTAGGTCCGACGGAGTCCCCGCCGGAATTTCGGTGGAGTTCCGACGGACTTCCAAATGAACGGACTTGCCCACACACGGATCAAAGTCCGTTCATTTAGAACGTGATGAGTTACGACGGGACTAGAAAAGGTCAATCTCGCTGCTTTTATTGGTGATATTGACACCTTGCGAGCCCCGTCGCATGGTATGGATTTTAAGGGGAAGCCCCTATGCCGAAAAAACGGTGTGGGGGTCCCCCCAAAACCAATACCAGACCCTTATCCGAGCACGCAGCCGGTCAGGAAAGGGGTGGGGACGAGTGAGCACCCCCCCTCCTGAGCCGTACCAGGCCGTGTGCCCTCACACGGGCCTCTTCCCGACAACCCTGGCCGTTGGTTGTCGCGGTCTGCGGGCGGGGGGCTTATTGGAATCCGGGAGCCCCCTTTAATAAGGGGGCCCCCAGATCCGGCCCCCCACCCTATGTGAATGAGTATGAGGTACGATGTACCCCTACCCATTCACCTAAGGTGTAAAAGTGTAAATTAAAAAAAACACACAATTTTTTTAAAATATTTTATTGCACTGCTCCGGGGTCTTCTTCCGTCTTGGGGGTCTTCTCGCCGGACTCCTCCGCTCTCTTCTGCTCTTTTTCCTAGCTCTTTCACGAGCGGAGGAGCCCGGCTTTCTTCTTCGTCGTCGCCGCCATCGTTTGGGGGTCTCATTCCGCCTTCGGGGGTCTTCGGGGGTCTTTCGGGGTCTCTTCTGTTCTTGCCGCTGTCGCCATCTTCTTCTTCCTCTTCTTCTTTTTCTTCTTCTTCCGATGTTGCCTCGTCGCTCTCTCTGGCCGGAATGGCAGAGACGCGCTGTGTTGTGACTTATATAGGGACAAGGAGCGGGGTCACATGAGAGAGCCAGAGAGAGCGACGAGGCAACATCGGAAGAAGAAGAAGAGGGAGAAGACGGCGACAGCGGCAAAAACAGAAGAGACCCCAAAAGACCCCCGAAGGCGGAACGAGACCCCCAGACGACGGCGGCGGCGACGAAGAAGAAAGCCGGGCTCCTTCGCTCGTGAAAGAGCTAGGTAAAAGAGCAGAAGAGAGTGGAGGAGTCTGGCGAGACGACCCCCCAAGACGGAAGAAGACCCCGGAGCTGTGCAATAAAATATTTAAAAAATTGGGTGTTTTTTTTTTTTAACACTTTTACACCTTAGGTGAATGGGTAGGGGTACATCGTACCCCATACTCATTCACATAGGGTGGGGGGCCGGCGATAAGCCCCCCACCTGCAGACCTCGACAACCAACGGCCAGGGTTGTCGGGAAGAGGCCTTTGTCCTCATCAACATGGGGACAAGGTGCTTTGGGGTGGGGGGGCTGCAGGGCCCCCCTTTCCCCAAAGCACCCCCCATGTTGAGGGCATGCAGCCTGGTACGGCTCAGGAGGGGGGGGGGCGCTCGCTTGTCCCCACCCCCTTTCCTGACCGGCCGGGCTGCGTGCTCGGATAAGGGTCTGGTATCAATTTTGGGGGGACCCCCACGTCGTTTTTTTCAGCGTAGGGGCTTCCCTTAAAATCCATACCAGACCAAAGGGCTTTCCCTCTCGCGCTCGCTGCGATAGGAAAATGTGTTTTTCCTATTGCAGCCAGCGCGAGATGTACAGTGCACTGTCGCCGAGAAACAGGTAGCAGGTGCTGTAGCGGGCCTTCCGTCTTATTTTGGTCCGTCGGACCAGCATACAGATGAACGGTTTTCCCGCTAGAAACTCGCTCTGGCGGAGTACCGGCGGGAAAATTTAAAACAAGTTCTATTTCTAAAGTCCGTCGGATTTTTGCCATGCAAAGGTCCATTGGAGCCACACACGATCGGAATTTCCGACGGATTTGTTTCGTCGGACCTTTGCTGTCAAAAAGTCCGGTCGTGTGTACGCAGCATTAGAATGGGGATGGGAGAAGGTTTAGCCTTAGTTAGAATTAGACTGGAATTCCACTTTAAATTCAATAGTTCTATAGAACAGCAAAAAGAAAGAGAGAATTACCATAGGACTGGGTTGTATACTGTATATATTTCTTCCTAGTTTTATCATTGTGAAGCTGCAAGAATATTTAGTGCTGTATGTTTAAAGCCTCTAAAACCTCCTAAGACACAATTCATCATAATGAACACCTGTAAAGTTGTCAAGTGTTACTATACTCAATCTCAAAACATTCTATTCCTCATTTCAAACTTTCTAGGGTTATTATTGCCATATATTTTTTTTTTTTTGGTCACATAATATGTAGTGTGCAGATTATTTTATTCAGAAATCTAGACACTTCATTCTTTTCACTTATTATACTTTAAATTTCAGGGAAATGTTGGGGAATAAAATGCATGCATCATAGTCTGCCTATAATAGCGATACTCAGAGAGGCAGATGCATTTTCCAAAAGACACCATTATGGACGTGTTCCATGTAATCAGAGAGTGCCAAAACAGTCATCAAGTGTACTTGTTGAAAAAAAAACTTTTTTTTTTTTTTGCTATCACTGTGATTTAGCCATATTTAGAACATTTTGCGGTATTTGAAAAAGAGGATATATTTTGTATGGAGTACAAATATGGCCTTTAGATGCATTTGTTCAGTGCTTTCAAATTTTAGAACACTTATCTTCCAATTCTTCCAACTTACAACCTGAAATCTGGAAACTACTGCAAGAAGCAACTTTCTGATTTAAGAAATGTCAGTGATGATTATGCAATCCATAATGCAAAGGAGGTTACCGCAATGCAATGTGAGATGCCATGGGGGGTTCTTTAGGATCAACCTTTTTTTTAGAAGTCCGAATCTGCATACTGAAGGCAGCAATGAATTCTAAAATCATTAATACCCTCTGCCACCAACTTTTCACTATTTTTCTAAAACTTTTTTTTCATAGTTACATGTCTGCCATGTCAGGGCCCAGCTTCCCATGCTTTTTGTTTTTACAGTGGTTTGCCTATTAGTCATTAAAATGGCTAGAATTAACCAGCAAGATTTTCCCCATAGACTTCAATGGTATTCACTCATAAGTTCAGATATGCTGAATTTCAAACTGAATTTGATTAACCCTTTTCGTTCCGTAAAACATGAAATTATAAATTTTGTAACGTTCTTGCTTTTAAGGTTGCAAACCCCTTTTTTTTAAAATAACAAACATGTTATACTTACCTGCTCTGTGCAATGGCATTGCACATAGCAGCTCCGATCCTTCTCTTCTTGGGTTTCCCCACAGGCACTTCTGATTCTTTCCCCCTGTTGAGTGCCCACCATAGCAAGCTGTTTGCTATGGAGACATTCATGCAGGCTCACTCTCAAGCTGGCACTGTGGGTGTTATTTACTAAACCTGGAAAGTGCAAAATCTGGTGCAGCTGTGCATGGTAGCCAATCAACTTTTAATTTCAACTTGTTCAATTAGGCTTTGACGATAAAACCTGTAAGCTGCTTGGTTTCTATGCTGAGTTGCACCAGCTCTTGCACTCTCCAGTTTTAGTAAATCAGCTCTACAGTGTAAATAGACAAAGGAAGAGGCTTGGCCTGGCCCCCCTCTCCCTCTTCACTGGTTGTAATTGACCATCCTGCTGCTGTCTCTGAGCCTATGAGGAGAGAGAGAGGCGCTGCTCTCATGCACATTGTTGGATCAAGATCAGGCTCAGATAAGTATAAGGGGGTGGGAGGCGAGCTGAACTCAGAATGTTTTTGTTACCATAATGCAGAGAATGCATTAAAGTATTACTAGAGGCAAACTTTTTTTTTTAGTTTTAGTTTTGGATAGAGGGGAAAGGGATTACACCACTGTGAGGGGAGTCACTTTGAGTGGGGGCCTGTGGAACCCAGAATCCCTTGGAGAGGTTGAGAAACCCTTGTTTCAGCTTCCCATGTTCCTCCTACAGTGGTGTGAAAAAGTGTTTGCCCCCTTCCTCATTTCCTGTTCCTTTGCATGTTTGTCACACTTAAGTGTTTCGGAACATCAAACCAATTTAAACAATAGTCAAGGACAACACAAGTAAACACAAAATGCAATTTGTAAATGAAGGTGTTTATTATTAAAGGTGAAAAAAAATCCAAACCATCATGGCCCTGTGTGAAAAAGTTATTGCCCCCTAAACCTAATAACTGGTTGGGCCACCCTTAGCAGCAACAACTGCAACCAAGCGTTTGCGATAACGTGCAATGAGGCTTTTATAGCGTCCTGGAGGAATTTTGGCCCACTCATCTTTGCAGAATTGTCCTAATTCAGTTACATTAGAGGGTTTTCGAGCATGAACGGCCTTTTTAAGGTCATACCACAACATCTCAATAGGATTCAGGTCAGGACTTTGGCTAGGCCACTCCAAAGTCTTCATTTTGTTTTTCTTCAGCCATTCGGTGGTGGACTTGCTGGTGTGTTTAGGATCATTGTCCTGCTGCAGAACCCAAGTTCATTTCAGCTTGAGTACACGAACAGATGGTCGAACATTCTCCTTCAGGATCTCTTGGTAGACAGCAGAATTCATAGTTCCTTTTATCACGGCAAGTCTTCTAGGTCCTGAAGCAGCAAAACAGCCCCAGACCATCACACTACCACCACCATATTTTACTGTTGGTATAATGTTCTTTTTCTGAAATGCAGTGTTCCTTCTACGCCAGATATACTTGAACACACACCTTCCAAAGAGTTCCACTTTTGTCTCATCGGTCCACAGAATGTTGTCCCAAAAGTCTTGGGGATCATCAAGATGTGTTGTGGAGAAATTGAGACGAGCTTTGATGTTCTTTTTGCTCAGCAGTGGTTTTCTCCTTGGAACTCTGCCATGCAGGCCATTTTTGCCCAGTCTTTTCCTGATGGTGGAGGCATGAACGCTGACCTTAACTGAGGCAAGTGAGGCCTGCAGTTCCTTGGACGTTGTTGTGGGGTCTTTTGTGACCTCTTGGATAAGTCGTCGCTGCGCTCTTGGGGTAATTTTGGGCGGCCGGCCACTCCTGGGAAGGTTCACCACTGTTCCATGTCTTCGCCATTTGTGGATAATGGCTCTCACTGTGGTTCGCTGGATTCCCAAAGCTTTGGAAATGGCTTTATAACCCTTTCCAGACTGATAGATCTCAATTACTTTCTTTCTCAATTGTTCCTGAATTTCTTTGGGTCTCGGCATGATGTGTAGCTTTTAAGGATCTTCTGGTGGACCTTACTGTGTCAAGCAGCTCCTATTTAAGTGATGCCTTGATTGTGAACAGGTGTGGCAATAATCAGGCCTGGGTGTGGCTAGAGAAATTGAACTCAGGTGTGGACAACCACAGTTATAGTATGTTTTAACAAGGGGGGCAATCACTTTTTCACACAGGGCCATGAGGGTTTGGATTTTTTTTCACCTTTAATAATAAACACCTTCATTTACAAATTGCATTTTGTGTTTACTTGTGTTGTCCTTGACTATTGTTTAAATTGGTTTGATGTTCCGAAACACTTAAGTGTGACAAACATGCAAAGGAACAGGAAATGAGGAAGGGGGCAAACACTTTTTCACACCACTGTATGTCTAAGTCACCCTGTGTCCCTAATAGGGGCACAGGGTGACCGAGAACCCCAGTCTGATCTGTACTAATTGGACTTATGTACAATCACACTGGAATGATATATATATATTGTATATTGCCTCATATTATGGTGTGCTCTGTGTTGGGTCATTTGGGGTGTGGCTGTATTCCATTGTTCTATTGTGTCTGTCTTCCTTGAATATTATGGGATGTGTAGGTAGATTAGCTGTGAGAGGGGAGGGGCAAATGCCTCCAAAAGCTCTCCCTGCTAATTGGATAGTCTACCCCGCTCGGAATGCAAGGGGGTGGGGATTGTCCCGAGTATTTCCTGTGTACCTGTGTTTCAATAAACAGTCTTGGTCAGCAACCAAAACGAGTACTGCCTAGTTTGTGGTTGCAAGTGGTAGGGAAGATCTGATATCTATATTTAGAAGGGAAGGAAGCGGTATATGACAAAAGCACTCAAGTGGAGTGTGGAGCGAGTTGAAATCAGAAGTTTTTTTTTTACCATAATGCAGAGAATGCATTAAAGTATAACTAGAGGCAAACTTTTTTTTTTTTTTTAGTTTTGGATAGAGGGGAAAGGGATTAGAACACCTATCAGTTTTTATTGCTGTCTGTGTCTCCGTTAGGGAGATTCACCCTCTCTATTTTTCCTGATCTTTGTACAAACAAATGGCAGCTGATGATGGCTGCATTAGTTTTTTTTGGGGGGTTTCTTTCTTTTCTCTGGTCTCTGGGTTGAATGAAAAAAAAAATAAAGAATTGTGTGTACCAGGCTTAACCACTTACCGACCGGCGCACGACGATGTACGTCGGCAGAATGGCACGGACAGGCATAAGGGCGTACAGGTTCCCTTTAAGAATGCCGCCGTGCCATCGGGACCCCCGTGAGTCCGGTCACGGGTCCCGCGGACTCGATTGCCGTGGGGATACCCGCGATCCTCTCACGGGAAGGCTGAATGGGGAGATGCGGAAGTCAACAGCATCTCCCCATTCTGCCTATCAACAAGTGACACTGATCTCTGCTCCCTGTGATTGGAGCAGAGATCAGTGTTCACTAACACACAGCCACGCCCCCACAGTTAGTAACACGCCCCTAGGACACACTTAACCCCTACACTGCCACCCCCTGGTTAACCCCTTCACTGCCAGTGTCCTTTACACAGGAATCAGTGCAATTGTATAGCACTGATTGCCGTATAAATGACAATGGTCCCAAAAAAAAAAATGTCTGACGTGTCCACCATAATGTCGCAGTCACAATAAAAATCGCTGATCGCCGCCATTACTAGTAAAAAAAAAATATTAATAAAAATGCCATAAAACTATCCCCTATTTTGTAAACGCTATAACTTTTGCGCAAACCAATCAATAATCGCTTATTGCGATTTTATTTACCAAAAATATGTAGAAGAATACGTATCGGCCTAAACTGAGGAAAAAAATGTATTTTTATATATTTTTGGGGGATATTTATTATAGCAAAAAGTAAAAATAATATATATTTTTTCAAAATTGTCACTCTTTTTTTGTTTATAGCGCAAAAAATAAAAACCGCAGGGGTGATCAAATACCACCAAAAGAAAGCTATATTTGTGGGAAAAAAAGGGCCTCAATTTTATTTGGGAGCCACATTGCACGACCGCGCAATTGTCAGTTAAAGCGACGCAGTGCCGAATCGCAAAAAGTGGTCTGGTCTTAAGCCAGCAAAAAGATCCGGTCTGAAAGTGGTTCACCTTTTTGGGCAGAATTTCACTTTTCATAGTAAATAGAAGCGTTTTCTATTGTTATTTCTTGCCCAGCCATCCCAATTATCTTATCTCTAACATACCTCATTTACAGACACTTTAAAATTTCATATGTCTTTAAAAAATGGTTTCTGCTTTCATCACTTCCTGTAGGTCATGTGACATCCAGGATGCTTTGTATTCCAGAATGCACTGCCTTCCTGTATCACAGAAAACAGCATGCTAGGGCATGTTTACCACTCTGGACCACACCTCACTCATTACTATACCACGTTCCACCCATTTTCTGTACAATCTGATTGTACAATTTCCTTTAGGCAATGTAGTGAACGGGCCTGTCTGAGGTGGGTCCCCCTATTCCATAGTTCTGGAAAATCTAAGGGAAATTGTGCAGAGAATGTAGAATCAGATTACATAGTTTAGGACCAGCTTTATACAAGTACAAAGTTGGGAGTGGATGAGGACATTCATCTGCCAGGACCCGTTTACTTCTCTGCATAGTGGGAACTCACATTGCAGCATGTATTTTCTTTCATGTTTTGCTTGTCACACATAGAAAAGCCCTAATGCACTTGAATAGGCTGCTCTAAGCGCAACAATCGCCCTAAAGAAGCTCCAGAACTTTTTTTTTTTTTAGAGTGGAGTAAGGTGTGTTACTTACTGTGCATTTTGGTGCATTCACAATCAGTGTCTGATATGCAAGGCAAAGCAAACATTTTCTGTGCGGTTTGCTATGCGTTTGGAAATACACAGATGGAAATGGAGCCTCATTGTTCTTGTGTAAACAAACCAATTTCAGTTTCAGGCCCCATTCACACCTAGCATAGTGGGAGCGCACATTTTTTTGCTTGTTTATCCAGTGACATATGGCAGCCTGTTGATTTCAATGGGTTGCCCTACAAGTGACAAAGTAGCTCATGGGACATTTTGGTGTGATGCGGGTTGCACATTTCTTAATGTGCATTTGCTGCATTTGTCACGTGTTTTTCCACGTGGAAAAATGTGTGTTTACTTATGCGCTTTGACTGCCGTTAACAATTGATGGCACCAAAAGCGTAACTAGTTCATTTAAGTGTATACACTACACAATCTGATTGTACAAACTCTGTACAATCTCCTGCCTAAAAGGAGGACACACCATCTGTCCAATCACTCTGTATCCAATCAACCAGGACCCTGCACTACATAGTTGATGGTTTACAGAACCCAGGACACATGTATTCTGTTTTTAATACTACAGCTATCTGATTGCTCAGCTCCTGCATACTCTGCCAAATGAACAATCTATACAAGATGTAATTAGTGAGAACAGTGATCACTGATTGATTGCACAGGAAGACTGTGCACCTGAAGAGCTGCATGGAAACCATCTCCTGGAAGTGGAAGGCAGCTGTAGATGTGTGCTAATCAGGTCAGCTGGTGAAGTCTTTCCTGTGTCTTAACAGTTTTCACATCCCAAGGTCTGTCCAGGAAGTAATGGGGAAGTAGTGGAGAAGTTTTTTATACAACAAGCTGGACACTAAGGTAAGGGCTGTGTAGGATAAATAGAATGTTTTTTTATTTCTGCAAAAGTAGTACATTAATGCTATATTGGTACATAGGGGGTACTGTATGTGATATTTTTTTTATTTGCATAAACATCCAATTTTTCAGGATGCTAAACCTTGAACATTCTGCTAAAACTTTCTGTGTTAGCACTGCTCAGACCTCGAAAGGAGAAGGTAGACCCCAAAAGCTTGTCCTGAAAATTTGGATGTTAGCGCAAATAAAAAAAGTATCACGGATATTACTTAACCGATTTCTGTCAGGAACCATGAATCAGATGTAGACAGAAAATGCAGTTAAAATCACACCTTTTAATATAATGGTAAAAAATGGTACAAATAGAAATGTATTCAAAACATAGCCAAAGTGGGTAGTCAGAACAAGCCAGTAAATCAGGAAGCCAAAGATCAGCATAGTCAGAGGCAGCAGACAGGATCATGAGCCAGAAGGGACATCAGCCAGGCAAGTCTTCAACAGGAACACAGCAGAGAATCTCTTGATATGTTTGACCAAGGTGAAGGCACAGGAGAAATAAACCAGGCAGTTTAAATAGCCAGAAGGAGCTGGCTGTAGGCTGGAGTGACGAGCAGGAATTGATCACCAATGAGAGCCCAGCCCTGGCACTTGCTGACCATATAACTTATAAGGCAACAAGGCAGCTCTGCTGTGCAGGATCATGTACCTAGTACGTGATCCTGCACTTCTGGGACTGGGGCGCGCATATGTGCCACTGGCGACCTGCTCCCGCTGTGATTATACACAGCAGGAGCTGATCTATAGGTACCGCAGACTCGATATCTGGCAGCACCCACCAATCATTAGGCAGAGAGCCAGAACAGCAATCTGCCTATGTAAACAAGGCATAAGCCATCCTGTCAGTAGCAAAGGCATTGCACCTGTATTCATGCAAAGCTGGGACACAGGATCCTTGCGTTCCCCTAGTAAAAGCACCTCTCACACAGTACCCAAGCACTGGCAAGGCACAGGGTTAACCCTTTGATCGCCCCTGATGTTAACCCATTCCCAGCCAGTGTCATTAGTTCAGTGACATTGCATATTTTTTAGCACTGAATATGTATGTATTAGTGTTATTGGTCCCCAAAAAGTGTCAGAAGTGTCAGCTAGTGTCCGCCGCAATATCGCAGTCCCGCTATAAGTCACTGATCACCGACATGACTATTAAAAATAAATAATTAAATAAAAATTCCATAAATATACCCTATAGTTTGTAGACACTATTACCAATCAATATATGCTTATTGGTATTTTTTTTACCAAAAATATGTAGCAGAATACATATTGGCCTAAATTGAAGAAGAAAAGTGATTTTTTTTTAAAAAAATGATTAGATATTTTTTATAGCAGAAACTTAAATGTATTAATTTTTTTCTTCAAAATTGTCAGTCTTTTTTGTTTATAGCGTAAAAAATGCAGAGGTTATCAAAAAGCACCAAAAGAAATCTGTGGGGAAAAAAATTACATCAATTTTATTTGGGGGCAGTATCACCCATATAAAGTACAATTGTCAGTTAAAATAACGCAGTGCCGCATTGTCCTGGTCATGAAGGGGGTAAATCTTCCAGAGGTCAAGCAGTTAATTAATTGATGCCAAGGAAGAGGCTTGTACTAAATTCTAGGGATAAGCACACATTTTTGCTACACCTAAGGATATGCAAGACAATTTGTGGTGCATTTGGCAATATTTAAACCTCTAATTTGCAAGGATACATTTAAAAAGGGCATATAATTCAAAGGTTAGATTAAAAAAATAGAGGCAGTACACAATACTTTAACTTTGTGTTTTGTCCTGTTATATATGCATTATATTGAATATTTTTTAGGGTTATACTTTTACACTTTTTTCATACCTATTGTTTAAAACACCTTAGTGAAAACAAACTAAATCCAAAAACAAACATAGAATATTTATTTTGTTTAAACTAGGGAATGGAAATTTTGATACCGAAATCAAAAATTCAGTATGCACTTTAGCGAAAGAAAAGCTCAAAAAAAATACATTCCTTTAAATGCTATGTATGTCCTGACACTGGTCCGTTGCGCTTCTATCGTGGTGTTAAGAATCTTGCTTACTGCATTTTTGGTCAGTTAAAAAAAAAAACACCAAAAACACACCTCCCCATTGAAAATGCAGCAATAACCTATCAATAACGCACATGTGTTACATTTTTGATGTGGATTTGAGTCACATGACTTATGAAAAACACTTTATAAGCACAGTAAAATCATGGTAAAATTGCAGTAAAATCGTGAGGCTAGATTCACATTTTTGCATTGCAAGAATGCACGAAAAAACTTTCTTTGTTTTTCATATTCAGTACTTGTTATTGAGAGAAAACACAAGTAAAGGGTTACAGAAATACCACATATGCATTTGGTGCAAACGACCTAAAGTGAATTTTTTGTTGTTCAAATTAAGATATAGCATTGCTTGTATGTTTTCCCTTTCTTTCTGCTCTGCTTTCTGCTTTCTTGAACAGGTTGTAAAAACCTAAAGGGGTTGGTTTACTAAAGGCAAATATGCTCCTCACAATACATTGGGAATTTTTACTTTGCAAGGGAATTTCTCTTAGCTTAATGAATGAGATCTGCTGACTTCTATTATCCAATCACGAGCACGCACAAAAGCATAATACTGTTTTTCTCTGTAGAAAGAAATTGAGCTTTCTTTACAAATTTAATTTTCACCACATTCGCTAAGCTAAGATGATTTCAGTTGCAAAATAAAATTTGCCATTGGTAAATCAACCTCATTGAGTTCATGTAACTGGTACATGTTTAGTCATGAAGCAGGAGTCACATCACAACCAGTTGTGTGACGTGCCTTCTACTTTATAAGTAAACACCTACTGATTATGCATGAGAACATTTCAGACCTTGCAAAGTGAAAATCCTACTTGCCCTTAGTAGACAAACCCCAAAGATGTGAAATCACCACCCGATGGCTGGAAAAAAAGACTAAATAATATTTATATACAAAATGTATATACAATTATTTAAAAAAATAAAATGTGTTTAAATCCACTATACATTAATTATAATAGGTTATAAAAATATTATAACTTATAATAAAAAGTTTAAAGTGGTTGTAAAGGAAGAATGTATTTTTATCTTAATGCACCCTATGCAATAAGATAAAAAAACCTTCTTGTTCATCTATGCTTTTCCAGTACAGCACACCTTGAAAAGTAATTTGACATAGAACATTTTATCAAAGAAAAAAATACACTGAATAGAAAGGTTGTGTAAAATCTAAGATTTTCTTTGTAATGTGAAAAAATTGTATTTCTGTTCTAGTCCTGTTTTCTCAGCAGATATATAACTTTTTTTTAACAGCGCTTCTGGTGAGGATTGCAGCATCTTGTTGTATGACTCCTAGCTTTGTTACAGATTCATGTAACTAGGGGGGGGGGGGGCAAAGAGGAAACAGTGAATCAGGGATGTGATGCTTGGAGAAAGGAAACATTCTTTTCATTTTTAGTGTGTTAGAAACAGAGCAGATCAGAAAATAACTACAACGGTTTTAAAGAGAAGAACAGCCAGCTGCAAAAAATGAATGACAGAATGGAAATTGCAAAAAGCAGGTAGACTGTGGCCCCTGAAGCAGTTTATATAGAAAATGTCTGCGTCTGCATATAGTATACCACTAATAACATGTAGCATTTGGAATAAAACTGCAATGAGGTTGGGCTTTTGCTGATTAGCATATAAACACATTAATATGACAGAAGAGTGTTGAAGAATGTAAGGATAGCTTAGTTTAACAAAAATGACCTGGAATGATGAATAACATTTGCTTGTAAGTATGCCATCATTGCCTCTTCAATTGTATAAAAAAATGTAAATTTTTGGCTTCTACCTGAAAACAGCGGGATGAGGTTTTCTCAGGGGAGTACTCCAGAATGCAACTTTTGTGAGCATTGTCTTAGCTTTTGCTATACAACCAATGCCAACCCTTGTGAACTGAATTGGTTACTGTAAGTTGTAATTAAAATGCAGCAGAATACTGAGGAATGATTAATGGCTTTTTAATGTCCCTAGATTTTTACATTAAAGAGACTTTGTTTTTAAATTACAAGCCAGGGTATATTTCCCAGTCCTTCTGATGAAAAGAAAAAAAAGCAACACCTAATTGCATGCAAAATATCTTTTGTAACTGAAACTTTATTAAAATTCAACCTAAAAAAAGAAGTCTTATTTTATACAATTCTATGTGTTATATTATTTTCTTTTGATTAGGATTCTAAGTAAAGCAATTAAATTAGGTATTCTTTTAGCATCCCCTTGTGTACAATATATTTATCATAGGACTCTAGTACATGTGGTTACACTGTGACTAATTACATTTATCTTTTGTATCCTTTTTGACAATTTTCCTCTAAATCATTTTTGCTAGAAGGAGTTGAACTTTTTTTTTAACATGTGAAATCTTGAGATGAATTGGGAATGATTAAGTAAAGTGAGGTGAAGTATTGTGAACCAGTGTACAATTAAACATCCAGTCAAGTGCAGGAGAAGCTCTGTTTTGAATGGTGAAACAAATTGCATTTTTAATCTCCCTGACCCTTTTTAAATTAGCCATGTGACTGGTTGCAGTTAAATATAGACAGTGTAATGTACAGACATTTAAAAAAAAGAAGCATAGAATGTTTCACATGAACTTTAATCGTGATTTTTTTTTTAAGATGAAGACATCTTTAACCACTTGCCAACCGCCGCATGTACATTTACGTCGGCAGAATGGCACGGCTGGGCAAATGGGTGTACAGGTACGTCCCTTTGAATTTGCTGCCGCGTGGTCACATGCGCGCCGCTGGTGGCGTGCGCGCGATCCTGCCGGGAGCTCCGTGAGTAGGGATACCCGCAATCATCTCACGGAGCTGAAGAATGGGAAGATGCTAATGTAAACAAGCATCTCCCCATTCTGCCTAGTGACACTGTCACTGAGCATAGCTCCCTGTGACCGGGAGCTATGATCAGTGAAGTGTCATTCATAGCCATGTCCCCTAACAGTTAGAATCACTCCCTGGGACACACTTAACCCCTCCCTAGCCCCCCTAGTGGTTAACCCCTTCACTGCCAGTGTATTTTTACAGTAATCAGTGCAATTTTATAGCACTGATCTCTGGTCCCAAAAATTTTCAAAAGTGTCCGATGTGTCCTCCATAATGTCGCAGTCACGATAAAAATTGCTGAATGCCGCCATTACTAGTAAAAAATAAACATTAATAAAAATGCCATAAAACAAACCCCTATTTTGTAGACGTTATAACTTTTGCGCAAACCAATCAATAAACACTTATTGCAATTTTTTTTACCAAAAATATGTAGAAGAATACGTATCGGCCTAAACTGAGGAAAAAAATTATTTTTTTATATATTTTTGGGCGGTATTTAATATAGCAAAATGTAAAAAATATTGCGTTTTTTTCAAACTTGTCGCTCTATTTTTGTTTATAGCGCAAAAAATAAAAACCGCAGAGGTGATCAAATACTACCAAAAGAAAGCTCTATTTGTGGCAAAAAAAAGACGTCAATTTTGTTTGGGAGTCACGTTGCATGACCGTGCAATTGTCAGTATAAACTACGCAGTGCCGAATCGCAAAAAGTGCTCTGGTCTTCGGCCAGCCAAATGGTCCGGGGCTTAAGTGGTTAATGGTTCAATATACTTTTTTTGTTTTGATTTCAGATTAATAACAATAAAGGCATTTTTTATGGGTGAATCATGACTGATTAATGTGTTTTTAAGTTATCTTGTAAATACCATTTTTTTTTTTTGCCCCTGGTAACTTTGTTGTTGGTTTTGGTCAGGTAAGGGTTACGACTTTGTATATTGACTTGACAATTTTACATGTGTATTGATAGTTTGGAGTCAATTTACTAAAAGTAGAGTATACTAAATCTGGTGCAATTGTGCATAGTAGCCAATCAGCTTCTAACTTCAGCTTGTATGGGTTTTTGTGATTTACACATTATGGTGCATAGCAATTCCTGATCTCTTTTATATATATATATATATATATATATATATATATATATATATATATATATATATATATATATATATATAGATATATCTATATATGTAGATTATTAGTGTATAACACCATGAATTCCTGCACTAAACAAGTGATTATAAAGGAATAAATGATGATAAAAAATAAGTGATTACTAACATTCAGGGTTGCCGCTCTCAAAAGTGCATGTGCCTTTAAAAATGTGAACAAGATAAGAGTGCTACCATATACTATACTAATACATCACCAAATAAATCATAAAAACTCATAGCAAATATAAAATGACAATATATAAAGTCCATAAATTCCAGGGAACAAATAAATATATAAATGTATATTTTATATATTTATTTGTTCCCGGGAATTTCTGTACTTTTTATATTGTCATTTTATATTTGATATGAGTTGTTATGATTTATTTGGTGATGTATTAGTATATGGTAGCACTCTCATATTGTTTACATATATCTCTATTTATATATATATATATATATATATATATATATATATATATATATATATATATATATATATATATATATATATGTATATATATATATATACACACAAGTTCTCATCATGTTTTTGGGGCCACAATCACTTTAATTACATAATGATGCACACAATTCTATGACTAATTTTCTGATAGTAAATAACTATATAATATATCCACTTGCCGACTGCCCTCTAGCAGATTTACTGCTACAGGGTGGCAGCTCACTCCCACTGTAACTTTACACAGTGAGTCCCGCAGACCCGATGTCCGCCAGCACTCGCTGATCTCTCCGTACACGGACAGAATGGCAGTCTGCCTATGTAAACAAGGCAGATTGCTGTTCTGTCAGTATGGACAGCATGATCCTGTGTTTCTGTACAGCAGGAATATCGATCCATGTCGATCCATGTCTTATCTAGGCACACAGTTAACCCTTTGATCATCCCTGATGCTAACCCTTTCCCCGTCAGTGTCATTAGTGTGTCACTGTCATTAGTACAGTGACAGTGCATATTTTTAGCAATGATCACTGTAATAATGTCACTGGTCCCCAAAAAAGTGTCAAAAGTGTCAGTTAAGTGTCCGATTTGTCTGCCACAATATCGCAATCCCACTATCAGTCGCTGATCGTTGTCAATATCCCATAGTTTGTAGATGCTATAACATTTGAGCAAACCAATCAATATATGCTTATTTGGATTTTTTTTCCAAAAATATGCAGCAGAATACATATTGGCCTAAATTGATTAATAAATTCGATTTTTTTTTTTTATTGGATGAGGTTTGGAGCAAAAAGTAAAAAAATATATATATTTTTTTGTTTTGTTTTGTTTTTTATTGTAGGTCGTTCTTTGTTCATAATAGATAAAATATGCAGAACTGATCAAATACCACCAAAAGAAAGCTCTGTTTGAGGGGAAGAAAGGCAAACATTTTATTTGGGTACAGTGTCGCACAACCACGCAATTGTCAAGTAACACAGTGTTGTATAACAAAAAAGGGCCTTGTCAGGAAGGGAGGTAAACCTCCTGGAGGTGAAGTGGTTAAACAAAACAAGTTCCAATATTCTGGCCATACATGGAGCAAGTTCTAGAAAGATTTAAGAAACATCAAATTCTTTCTCATTATCAAACTGTTAGCAAGCAAAATAGTAATATTTTGCAATTCTTTTATAAAACTCATATGATTAGGAAGTTGAACAGCACTTGTTTTAAATTGCTTGCACTTAAAAGAGTAGTAGATTTTTTTTATTTATTTTAGCAAATCGTCCTTAGGTGGATGCAACAAATATCGCCCTCAAGGGATCTTAAAGCGATAAATCAAATACTCCCATATGAGAAATTAATGTATGAGCATAGAGGAACACCTCAGATATATCATAGAATCTGGGATGGATGGTTAAACTCATTATTAACTCTTAGTGGTAATGAATAATGTATAAGAGGGGCATAGACAGGATTCCTTGATTTATAGAACCTAGGAAAAGTGAAGGAAGTGGAGGCTGCAGCCAAGGTAAGGGGTAGGTATCTTAAAGCGGTTGTATACCCATTTAACAAATTTTTTTTTTGTTAACCACCTGCAAGACAAAGTCATAATGAGCTAGTATGACTAGCATACTAGCTCATTATGCATCACTTACCTTAGATCGGGGCCCCCTGATGCTGTGTTCTTCTCCCCCTCCCCATCCATCTCTAAACAGATACCCTTCCGGGTATCGCCGCTCCGGCCAATCACAGCGCCGCGGGACACTTCAACTGCGGTGAGCCGCAGTTGTGAATGGGGATTAACCCTGTAAATGCACCGTTGTCTACGGCGCGCATGCGCCGTAGACAACGTTGTAAAACGTTCTGTTCAAATATCTCCTTAACCGTGCAGGTTTAGGAGATATTTCTTGTACCTACAGGTAAGCCTTAATCTAGGCTTACCTGTAGGTGCAAGTTGAATTTTAGGGTATACAACCACTTTAACTCTTGTTCCTTGAGAGGGGGAGTAGAGGGAGGGGGAAGGGGGAGGAGGAAGTTTTTGCTTCTGTTCTTTCCTTTTGGTCCCTCCAGTCTCCATCCTCTTTAAGAAAAAAATTGCTGTTAGTTTTTGGTGTTGTTTTTCAGGGCGAAATGAAACATATAGTGATTTATTCTTGTTTTTTTGGTGTGCATTTATTAATATGAAAGAAATAAAGGAATTGATAATGATGAAATGTGATATTGTTAATGTTTGTAAATGCAGATATATGAAATAAAGTATTAAAATATATATAAACACTAGGAACCCCACAGAGGTGTTTATCATTTTGGGACTCTGATTTGAGGCGAATTTTAGGCTGCCTCACTTCTGGTTTCCCACTTCCGCCCTTTTGGAACGCAATAGCGCCATTGATGTACATCCGGTGTGCGTCATTTTTGGCACTGAGCCAACCTCAATGCTCCCTTCCTTTGCAGGTGTAGCCCTGATTCCCCTCTAGCTGACTACGATCAGCTGAGGATTCTCTTGCCGCCAGTCACATCCCATCCCGGAACCTGCAAACAAGGAAAATAGATTCTTTGGAGGCACACGTTATGGCTGTAACGCGAGCCCCACATGGCTTGTCAGTGGACAGATGAGCTCTCCCCATCTGGGGCGACGCAGGCAGCCTCAGGGATTCCTCCGCCTTTGCCCTTGCCCGGCAATCACAGCTGACTCCTATACATATATACCACTCTTTATGCAAATCTCCATTCATCAGTTCAATCCTTTTTGCAGTGACGCTGGAAGGAGACAGATACACACAGGGAAACAGCTAAGAACCCCTCCTGCTGGAATCCAAAACATCCTTCCGTGTAGTTTTTAGATTTTATCTTAAAAGGATATTTTTTTCCTTTGCTAGATTACATCAAGGCTCTCTTATACACATACCATCTCGGAGGTTTGGGATTTAAAGATAGAGTGGCCTATCTTACATCTTTAGCTACCTAGTACATTCCCATCCAAAATACTTGCATTTATTCCTTTTAAACATTCTTAATCATACCTGGGTTTCCCTGCTAACATCAGGTAAGAGCCTAAAAACATCTAGTCCTTTCTCTTTTATACTACCCTTTTCTTACACACTTAAGCCCCATACACACGCTCGGACAATCCGCGGACCAGGTCAGTCGGACTTTGTCCGACGTACTTTGTCCGATGTTGGCGTTGCGTACACACGGTCGGACTACGTTGTCGGAATATCCGGTCCGGAAGAACGTCGTGACGTAAGTCGTCGTCCACGAGATTACAAAAGGGAAGTTCAGCACCACGTCAGGCACCCGTTGGGCTCCTTCTGCTGATCCCGTGTTTATCGAGAGTTAGTGGAAGTTTGGTGACTTAAGATTCGCGCTTCTCAGTTTTCTGACTCAGATCGTTACTGCTCTTCAGTTTGTGCTTGTCGTGCGTATCTGTTTATTAGTGCGTGTAGTCAGTTCGCATTTGTTGGTCATTGCGGCCTATATCTTGATATAGGACGCTTTGATTTGCACTGCTTATTGTCTGCTCGTTGCTGGTATTCACTTCGTTCTTTCAGGCCTTGCTGTTTATCGGTGCTTTCTGTTTGTCCGTTCTGACCAGCCGACCTTTTGTGACCTTCTGAGCGATGTTTCCCGTGCGTACTCGTCGCCGAGTTCGTGCTGTACGCGGAATTGGTGTCGGGCTTTTAGCTTTGACCCAAGACCCGTCCATGAACAGAGTGACGAGGAGTATGTGGCCCAAGAATTGGTTGCTTCAGCGTGACCAGTTCTCGCACATGCCTTTGCTTCGTGAGATCCGGGAGAATAATCCTGATGATTTCAGGAACTTTCTCAGGATGACGGACCCCGATTTTCACCGTCTTTTGGCTTTGCTGACCCCCTTTATCAGCCGGCAGGATACCTGCATGAGACAAGCCATTACTCCGGAGCAGAGGCTTGTTGCCACGTTGAGGTACTTGGCGACAGGGAGAAGTCTTCAGGATTTGAAGTTCTCTTCAGGTATCTCTCCCCAGGCCCTGGGAATCATTATTCCAGAGACCTGTTCTGCCATCATTCAGGTCCTGCAGGAGGACTATATTAAGGTAACATTTCTACTTTACTATTCCCTTCTATGTATGCTCTGTTTGCTAATGACTTGTATTTTTGACCTCCTTCCCTAATTACCATGATTGCAATATGTTCTAATATGCTGTGCCCCTTTTCTCCTTCATGCATTTTTCCCTTCACTTACCTCACCAGCATGCTCTTCTGCCCCAATAGACACCTATGGCCTAGTCACTTAAGCAATGTCTTTTGTCTGCTGCATAGTATTGTTTGCCCCAAAACACCCCCTAAAATATGCACAAATGTTTGCTGTGTGGTTTACTTCATTTATAGCCCCCTTTTTTTGTTCTTTTGGTGGGGGGGGGGGGGGGCAAACTCATTAGGAACCCCCTCCCCCAACTGCTCTGTCAGATGGTACCAATCCTTTATCTGCTGGCTTTCCCAAGGTCCATACACACTATATACCTACCTCTTTATAGTGCGCATCTTTAGGGATGAATTCAGCAAAGCATGTAGTGCAAGGGACTGCCTCCATACATTCCATTTCCTATTTTTTTGTCTTCTTTCCCTCCTATTAGCTTGCTTGGTAATTTAATAATGTCACACTGTGCCTGCCTTTTTTGGGGGGGGGGGGGGGGGGGGGTTGAAATGTTATTTGATCTTTCCTGTGGCCTGCCAATAGTGTTAAGTACAGAGGGTCTGGCCAAACTAGCCCACATTATTGAGCCATTTGCCAATCAATGAAGTGCAGAGGGTTAGCTGTCCACCACCCCCCCCCCCCCCAAAACCCCTAGTTATTGCCAATGGCCCATCAGAAGTGGGGGGATTGATGGGGGGGGGTGAGTAATCTGTGAAGGGGAGCCTCTACTTTTCTGTGCAAATACTTTCCAGCCTCCAATTTTAGACAATGCTCTTGTTCCAAGATGTTGATTGTCTAATCTGCTTGCAATGTTTAGGTGCAAAGTGACTAATTTTTTTTTCTTGTTTCACTCCACAGTTCCCTTCCACGCCACAGGAATGGCAGACTGTGGCCTCCCACTTTGCCAGCCGTTGGGACTTTCCTAACTGCGGAGGGGCAATTGATGGGAAACACGTCCGCATCGTCCCACCGCCCAACTCGGGGTCCTACTATTATAATTATAAAGGGTTTAATAGTGTAGTGATGTTGGCGGTGGTGTCGGCAACATACGAGTTTATGTATGTGGACGTGGGGATGAACGGCCGGATATCGGATGGTGGGGCCATTACGCACACGGAGTTCTACTGGCGTCTCCAAAGTGGCAGTCTGTGCTTGCCACCTCCAGAGGAGAATGCCGAAGGACTCCCCTTCGTCTTTGTCGCAGATGAAGCGTTTGCGTTGACTCCCCATGTGATGAGGCCGTTCCCGATGAGGACCCTCACCCCGGACCAGAGGGTCTTCAACTACAGGCTGTCCAGAGCCAGAAGAGTTGTGGAGAACGCTTTTGGCATCCTGGCCAGCCGCTTCCGCCTGTTCCTGACGGCATTTAACTTGGCGGAATACAAACTGAACCACATAGTTCTTGCCTGTTGCATATTGCACAACTTCCTCAAAAGACATAACAGGAACTATGTGGTGCCCGTTGGCCCAGATGTGGAGGGCCCTCCAAATGCCGAACTCACAGCCCTTCGAGTGGCACGTCCAGGCTTGCCCCCTCTAAATGCCCGTGTGGTCCGGGACCAATATATGCAGTACTTTGTGGGTAGGGGGGCCATTGCTCTGCCTGACGATGTGTGAGAGGCATTTTTTACTAAATCTGATATTTTAACCAACCTATGATTTCATGTCATTTCAGTCTTCTTTTTAGCTTATTTTACTTTGACATTTTTTCCCTTTGCCTTCGACAGTGGGAATGCACTTTCTGGGCAAAAGGAGGTAACAGTCTCTTCTTCCCAAAAAGATTATTCTCATGTTGTGTGTTTGCTACCTAATCTTTGGTCTAGAGAAGGTTTGTACTGCATAACTGACACCCAAAATACTCCTTTTCATCACCAGGTCTGACATGTGTGTATTCTCCAAAATGCTGTGCTCCGTGTTTTCGTACAAAGCACTGTGGGTGTCATTTACATAAGTCAAATCCGCTATGCTCTACAAGTGCATTGAAAAAGTTCCCCGGGAAAGAAAATTGGAGTGCAAAGTGGATTTGCCTTTAGTAAATAACACCCATTGCCCCCCATATCCTTTTCATTTTACATACATAATGCATTGTGTTTTTTAAATAAGGAAGCCACACATTTAGAAAAATAAAAGTTTACTAGGAAAACATTCCCAAGTGCGTTTACAATCTTCACGCCAAAACTGACAACATCTTGGTTATTTACAACATTGTTTACAAACATTCCGCAATTGGTAAAACCAGGCATGGAGCAAAACAGAACCTAGGAACTTGGAAAGTTCAACTTTGTAAAGTGAAGACAAGATCAGACATGACTATATGTTCAAAGTGTGTTTGATCTTGCCTTCATCACATGGGGGGGTCACCCCCGAAAAGTGGAAATTTGGAACATGCACACAATTTGGGTCTGAAAATGGTCATTAGATGGGAAAACACATGCCTAGAAGCTTCAAAAGTGCCATTTTCCATCATGGGGATGAATGGACGTTTTTTGGGGGTGCAACCCCTTCACCACAACCACTTTCGTAGTTCGTAAAGTGTTTGCACCCCCAAAAAAACGTTGCCATTCATCCACCATGGTGGGAGCTAGCACATGTGGACACAATGTGTGCATGTTCCAAATTTCAGACAGTTTTTAAGTTGCAAATGTGTTCAGAAGCAGGCACAAATGTGTGTTAATTACTTGGTGCGTTTTCATATTTTTCCTAAAACATCAATGATGTTCTTCAATTTTTGTTGAACATCATTGATGTTTTGCTTTATGTAATCTAGATCTCGATTGCAGACCATTATCTCTCCGATGAGTACGTGGGCACTCTCTGTGGTAAAGTGCGATTTTTCTTCCACAACATCCACGTCACCTAAAAACCACAAACAAACAAAAATGGGGTGTTGGAAATGAGGCAGCCATACATGGATTAGCTTACCAGTAGCTGTGTTCTCCCACACTCACCTGTTGTGGTGACAATTTCTCCAAGTTCGATGATCTCTCCTTCCTCCTCCTCCTCCTCTGCTTCTGCTCTTTCCCCTTTTTTGGGAGGTGTTGGTTTGGGGGTTTCCTCAGACGGCCCAAGTTTTCGCTCCCCTATGAGAATGTCCAAAAGGAAGATTTAGCAACACAAACTATTGAGGGCAGAAATAGGAAATGACAAACATTGCTTGAAAGTGACGGACACTATTTTAGTTTGGCCAGTTACAAATGTCAACTACATGAATGTAGTCACTTTGTAAAGGTGCTAAACTGACTAGCTTTTTGGTAGAAGTTTGTGTGATGGAGACCCCCCTCTAGTATCCACTGGAGCACATGTGTGGAAAAGGCTAATAAAAAGGGGGTTTGGGTGTCCCAGCACTAGTGCTCTCGAGTCCAGATGGGTAAACAGCTACTGGGTGACCTCTCCTTTACATTGAATAAATTGGCTTTACATTCTGGATGACATTTCTAGGGAGAACAAACTTCCTTTCCCCAAAAAAAAACACCAAACATCGTATTATAAGTGGCCGCACGATCGAGGTTGCGTACGATCGAATGGACACACACACGACCATGACAGTGGCAGAAAGATCGAGGCTGAGTACGATCGAATGCACAGACGAACATGAAAGTGGCCATTTTGGAATGTACAACTTTGTAAAAATCAAACCACATGGAGCAGTATGCAAGCAAGAAATCAAACACAAAACACAACTACTTACTTTTTTGAAGAATTCTCTTGATCTTTCTGTACTGATCGGCCTCCCTCAGTTTCAGGTCTGACCAGCGTTTCCTCAGTTGCTCCTTGGATCGTTGTACCCCAAAATGATTGTACAGCCTTCTCACAACTTTAGACATGATCTTGGCCTTGCGGACATTGGGGTTGAGGTAAGGCCCATACTTTCCATCATAGTCGCTCCTCTTTAATATGTCCACCATCTCCAACATTTCTCCAAATGACATATTGGAGGCCTTGAATTTCAGGCTCCGGGATCGGGACGTTTTTGCCTCCGGACTTTCCTCGTCCACCTCCTCGTTGGGGGGATATTTGGGGCGCACCTGCTGTGTCCCCGCCATGTGCTCTCCCCACTGCGCCGTAAAGAGAAGGGGTGGGGAATAGACGAGAAAGATCGTCAGGGGCGGGCGGAGTTTGACGCATGCGCACTGTATATAAAACGTCACACGCCTGTGTCGTAGCCACGATCTGGGAGACGAGGGGAGAGAAAGCTCACGCACGAGACGATCGCTACAAACGAAGGTACAATTTGACGTTGGTACATAACTAGCCTAGACTGATTAGAACTTGAGGCTTCTTTATGGAGAAGATTAGGAGAGTTTAGGCTGACATTATTTATATTGTTTTGTGTGGCGTTGTGTCTTGCAGAGGTGATGGATGCCTTCTACAACGTGAGCTTTCTCCCACACTTCATTGATAAATACCGGCAATTCCCCCTCTTATGGCAGGCAAAACACAGGGATTATAGCAACAGACCAAAGAGGTACGCAGCCCTGCTGAAACTGGTGGCATTTGTAAAGCCTACCCTGCCCATGGCAACCGTCGCAAACTTAAAAGTGAAGATCACCAACATGAAGACTACCTATTTCCGGGAGCGCAATAAGGTCCTGAAGTCACAAGCATCTGGAGCTGCAGCAGCTGATGTCCATGTCCCCACGCTCTGGTACTATGACAGGCTCCACTTTCTCAAAGACCAGGCTACTGTCAGGAAGTCACTCTCGACTCTTCCTTGCACGCGTCCTTCCACGCACGCCACCCTTGATGAGGATTCCGAGGACCAACCTGGGCCTTCCAGTCAGGAATATGTGCAGGTGCCCAGCTTGTTCCAGGTATAGTAGTTTTGGAACCAGTTTGTTGAATAATGAATGATGTTCAGTTAATTCAGGATCCCCAATTGCTTATTTCCTAACGTGATTGACATATCAACAGACAGTGGTGTGGGAGACATTTTTGGGAAGAATCTAAACTGCAGGGCTGAGAATTGTATGGTTTTGTATTTGAAAACATTTTGCAACAGTCACTAGATGAGAATTGTGTGTGTTTGATGAACAAATAACTGAAACTATGTCCCTTTTTCATACACAGGAAGACCTCAGCCAGGAGGTGGCTGTGGAAGGTGGCAGTCAGGAGGAGGCAGGGGGTAGTGGCAGCCAACAGGGGGGTAGGCGTAGGAGCCTGACTGTCTCCCAAGTCTCTCCCCTCCGCCTTCCCTACAGAAGGGCGAAAAACATGGGGGAGGTGGGAGAGTCAGCGCTCCAGCTGATAAAAGATGCCTCAGCCTCCCTCTATGCCACACCCACCTACGAGGAGGCCTTTGCCTCCTTGGTTACAAGTAAATTTACGGGTATGGAGGCGGGGCAACGCAGCATGTGTGAGGAGGTCATCCTCAAAATACTAAATGAGGGGATGGCTGGGGAGATGACTCCCCTCACACATGTTTGCGAGAGTGACCTTGCTCCGCCTCCTCCTCCTCCTTCTGCCACCCCACCAGCACCAGCACCACGGCGTGGAAGGAAGCGTACAAGGAAGACAAGAGAGTGACAACCTGGACTCAGTCTGGTCTGAGAGAAGATGGAGCCTCTCGTAGTACCAGAGCCTGGGGACCTAGATGGCATCTGCTGCAGTTCCGGATGTTTTGGACTTCAGGACCAGATTGCGCTCCCTTATTATTTAGATAGGTAGTCTTCATGCCCCCAATTGTTTAAGTCTGTAAAATGATGGTTGCCATGGGTGTCCAAGGCTTTGCAAATTCCCCAAGTTTCACCATGGCTGCGTTCCTCTTTGGTCTGTTGCTGAGACCTAAATAAAGGTTTTTTTGATTTGAAATAATCATTGACTATTGTGTTTTACTTTTCTACAATGACAGTTTTTCTTTGAGTAGGCAGGTACATTTCACTAATCCTAGAATTAACAAGGGGCACCAACAACCAACAAACTCCTAGTAAATGTAAGCAAGAAATACAAATGTTAATAATGTGGTTTTGCTAAGTTGAGACATACAAACCCCCTCCAAAAAAAAAAAAAAAAATCTCCTTCAAATATGTATTCCCCCAAAAAAAAAAAATCTGGGTAAAAAAATAAGAAAGATTGTATTACGATCTGAGTAAAAATAAACATGTAGTGTATAAATGCTGCAAAGTAATAAAGAAGTAAGTTTGTGAGAAGTGCGGGTGAATAGGAGCAGCTAAAAGATGTCATTCTTGTTGCATTGTAAAGAAAAAGAGAATGCGCTGCATTAAAGACATTTTAACATTGCAGCGTGACGAATGTGCTGTGTCGATTAGGAAAGGTAGTTTTACCTGACCGAGCGCTTCCGTCACAGAATTTCTTCTGAGCATGCGTAGCACTTTGTCCGTCGGACAAGCGTACACACGCTCGGATTTGGTGTGATCGGACCGGGTTGACGGGAAATCTTTCCAGCAGGAGATAAGACTTTGTCCGACGGACAAACCGACGAACACTGTCCGATGGTGCATACACACGGTCTGATTTTTCAACAACCTTGTCCGATCGGACCAAATTGATGAAAAAGTCCGACCGTGTGTATGGGGCTTTAGAGCTCTTTCACAAGCGTTTTTTTTTTTTTATTTACACTTTCACACCTTAGGTGAATGGGTAGGTGTACATTGTACCCCATACTCATTCACATAGGGTGTAGGGCCGGGATCTGGGGTCCTCCTTATTAAAGGGGGCTCCCGGATTCCGATAAGCCCCCTGCCCGCAACCAATGGCCAGGGCTGACGGGGAGAGGCCCTTGTCCTCATCAACATGGGGACAAGGTGATTTGGGGTGGGGGGGCCGCACAGCCCCCCTTTCCCCAGGGCACCCCCCATGTTGAGGGCATGCGGTCTGGTACGGCTCAGGAGGGGGGGCGCTCGCTCGTCCCTACCCCCTTTCCTTACCGGCTGGGCTGCGTGCTCGGATAAGGGTCTGAGATGGATTTGGGGGACCCCCACGCCGTTTTTTCGGCGTAGGGATTCCCCTTTAAATCCATGCCAGGTGATGGGGCTAGCGCGGCGGCATTCACTGCCTTCGCTAGTCCTGTCTACCTGGAGTCACGTTCTAAATGAACAGACTTTCCGATCGTGTGTGGGCAAGTCCACACGCTCGGAAAGTCTGGCGGACAATCCCACCGGAAAGTCCGAGCGTGTGCACGCCGCATTATCCTCACAAACACAGTGTTAGTATAAATATTTATAATACAACCATTTACAAATAGGAGTCTGCTCTGCTTCCCCGGTGAGGACCGGGAGGTTATCCCCACCAAACTGTGCCCTCATTGGCCTACATCTATGTCTTTCTTACATACTCCTCCCTATTGGCCCAATTTCGGCCTGAATCACACACTCCATTGAAAAACAGTGAACAGGAAACAGGAAGTGTGGCTAACAGGAAGTGTGGCTGATTGAAATTACCCAGGTGGTTTGTGGTTTAATTGTTGTTTGTTCACTATATATAACGCTGCTAAGGCTTCCCCTCCATTGGACCAACACGCCAAGCTTTACAGTTTGAAGGTAAATAGATAAATTAATGTAATATAAATCTATGCCATAGGTTTTATAACCAATCCTTCTGTTCCCTTGGCCTGCCCTTGGTTTATGAGATATTGCTGAACATCAAATAGATTGAATGCAATCGTGTTCTGTCAAAAATGTTATGCTACACTATTCTCATTAATACTGCTTTATAACTCTGTCAATATTGTATTCTATTCGGTTACTACAATACTTTCATTGTATTCATGCTATTCTCTGACAAATTGAGGGTTCCAGCGAAACGCATAGACCATATATTTGATCTATCCCACCAGGATCAGCATGGACCAAAATAACAGTAACTGAATTTTTACAACCGTAACATGCTCTTAATTATTGGATGAAAAATGAAGTTTAATTACATATTTTAAATCTGGGGTATATATCTTTAAACCCTACAGAGGTACATACAAAGTCCTACCCCATCTCACTTTTACCCTTGATTTTGTATCTTTTTTGGGATGGTACCTATGTAGGGTTATAATTGTTCCACATTCACCCCCACCGTTGTACAATATTACATTGTGTGTTCAATACACCTCTTTATTGCATGTGAAATAATTTAAAAATACAATTTTTTTGAATTGATACATAAACTTTTTAAGTAGAATAATCTAACTTAAAATTTGAAATATAGATGTTATCCGGATACCCTATACAAATGCATTTTTCCCCTCATATTCCCCTTTCCCCCTCCCTGGGACTGGTTTCCCTATTTGAAGTCTTGCTCTTCCTTTTTTCCTCTCCCTGATCTCTCTTGTCCAAAAATAGCCAACTATTGCACAAACGCATGGATAAATCAAATGGACAAGATTAAAACATCAGCTTTAGGTGAAAATTGTAGCCCTTTTTGCCCAGTTAGAGAAATTATTGGAACACAAATCTAGATTTTATTGGCACAGACATTTTTTTCAATCCTACATTGATAATAAAGTAGTTCCCATTGGCTTGAGAATTCAAATCTCCCCTACGTTAAAAAATCCACCAAACCCCCTAAATACCGAATGGGAATAAAACCTCACAATATGCTCACTAAACATGATGAAAATGCTAAAAGATCATTATGATCTGGAAAACAAAAAGTTGAACGCAGAAATCCAGAGAATACAAAATAAGCTAAACCTCTTCCGTGAGACGGATATTTTCCCCTCCCCGGAAGAGGAAATGAAATCTTACATGGATGGTATTAATAAGCAATTAATAAAAAATAAAGATAAAAAAAAAAATTTGAGATCAGCTGGAAAAGGAAGGGGGAGTCTGGGATGACCCTAAAGAGATGTATCAAGTCCTAACCAACACGGAAGATTCAGATATTCCCAACTTTACACCTTCTGAATACAAAAATAAGTCACAAAAATTTCTGACCTTCTCCAACTCCAACCTTAAATTATTTGTTGATGGAACCACACAAGATATGCAAAAACTACACCCAAAATCTAAAAAAATTTAATTTAACCTCTACCTAAAGATCGGCCCTCAATTGAATTAAAGAGGGACAAAATATAATAATCAAACCCTCAGACAAGGGAGGCAACCTTGTCATACAAACCACAGAAGATTATATGGCTATGTGCTATAAAATTCTGGAAAATTCCTCTTGGTATCATAGGATCCCAATCACCAGGATCCATGATTTCCAACCGTAATTCTTCAGAATTATTGACGGAGTATTTTTTCTAAAAATACACGAGACTTCTTGAAAGTTCACCATTCCATTACCTCTACTTTCTATGCCCTACCTAAAACTCATAAATCCCTTCAAAACCCACCTGGAAGAACAATTATTTTGGAGATAGGTTGCCTAACCCAACAAGCTAGCTCCCTGATTGACAACTACCTGTGTCATCATGTGGAAAGTCTGCCAACCTATCTAAAATACACCATTCATGTGCTCACAGACTTGGGGGGACTATTTGTCCCCACTCCATACCATTTTGGCCTCCATCGATGTGGAGGCCCTATATTCAAGTATCCCTCATGACAAGGGAGTCATGACAACCTCACTCTTTCTCAATGAAAGGGACCTTTATACCATCCTGTACAATACCTTTGTCACTGAAATGTTACTCTTTATCTTGACACATAACACATTCACCTTCGATGGCTCCCACTTCATCTAGGTGCCGGGTGTAGTGATGGGGACCAAATGTGCCCCATCGTATGCAAACCTGTACCTGGGGGGCTGGGAATGGGAGGTGTTTGCGTCAAATTGCTATAACACATACCTGCACCACACTTTACTGTGGCCCAGGTATATCGATGACATAATTCTTTTTTGTATGAGCTTCTTTGACATTCATTGAAAAATTTAATTGTAACAATTACAATTTGTCTTTCACACTTAACTGGCATGTCGATACCCTCCCCTTCTTGGATTTAACTATACATAAGGATGCAGAGTGAGAAATAACCACCAATCTCCACTGCAAGGACATAGCGGGTATCTCCCTACTGCATTTTTGAAGTGCCCATCCCTCTCATCTAATAAAATCTACCCTACAATACCTATGAGCAAAACGCAACTGTAGTAGTGAAGAGGACTTCAAAATACAAGCCTCCTACCTATGGGAACGATTTTTGGATCGAGGCTATAGCAAGAAATTGCTCAAAAGGGCCTTCAAGAATGCAAGAGACAACCCCGTGACTTATTACTTTTTCAGGGAGAAACATCGACATCCCCTGGCTCACAGGGCATACTGCCCATTACAAAATACAATAATCAACATCAAGTTTTAAAATCCATTTTGAATACCCATTGGTATCTCTTACTGGGTGATCCATATCTAAAGCTATTCATAGAACCTGAGCCATACCTAATATTTAAACGCAATCAATCTTTGTGTGATATTTTAGTGTCTGGTCATTTATCCCTCCAAAAAAATATAGACCCTTGTGGTTCCTTGCCTCGTGGCACCTTTCAATGTGGAAACTGTGACTTTTGCAAGTTCATTCAACCTGGGAAAAATGTGTATACATGTGAGAACTTAACCATGTATCACTTTGTAAATTGTGACACTTTTGGCATAGTATACCTACTCGCCTGTGGCTGTGGAAGCCACTATGTGGGCAAAACCAAGTGTAACTTCTGGATGCATCAAGGAACACATCACAGATATACAAATAGGAATCACTAAAAAACCTATACCCAGACATTTTACACAATTCCACGATTACAAAACGGACTCATTAAAATTTCAGGTAATCGCCAGGATTCACCCCCCACTAAGAGGGGGTAACTAGGACCAAAAAAATGTACAGGTCGTAAAGGTAACTGGATATTTAAACTAAGGGCCACCCAACCACCAGGGTTAAATGACACCATCAGCTATGCCCCCTTTCTTTAAATGCTCGATCCCTGCTGATAGTTAATGTTATTTCACTCCCCTCCACCACATATCCCCCTTCCCCCCTTTTTGTTCCCTTACCTTTGTCCCAAAAATGCATTTGTCTATGTTTTGAAATAATTCTGTTAATGAGATCTTCAAGTTGTATACTGTTATATACCTGCTGTAATACATAGCATGCATGTATCTATTGGGTATCTGCACAAATTGTGTAAATTGGATCCAAGGTTACATATCTATATATATCTACCTTCTGTCAAAATGGATATTACGTCTTTACTATGTTTAATCATATTCTATATATTTTTTTTCTGTTTACAGAGGGACTCCATGATTTGTTGTTTGGTCCGATGGGCTCTGCCTTGCCCATGTCTGCCCACTGCCTGTGGGATTAGAAGCCCTGTTCTGTGTAAACCTTCACATGCAGGACTTCTTACACCTATATATACACTAGGAACACCACAGAGGCAATACCTAGGTGGATGTTTATCATTGTGGGACTCCGATTTGAGGCGACTTTCGGGCTGCCTCACTTCCGGTTTCCCACTTCCGCACTCTTGGAACGCAACAGTGCCATTGACCTACATTCGGTGTATGTAATTTCCAGCACTGAGCCAACCTCGATCCTCCCTTCCTTTGCAGGTGTAGCCCTGATTCCCCTCTAGCTGACTACGATCAGCTGAGGGTTCTCTTGCCGCCAGTCACATCCCATCCGGGAACCTGCAAACCAGGAATATGGATTTTTTGGAAGCACATGTTATGGCTGCAAAGTGAGCCCCACATGGCTTGTCAATGGACAGATGAGCCCTCCCCCATCCCTCCGGATCCTACAGAATCCATCTGGATATGCGATCCGGGTGACGCGGGTGGCTTCAGAGATCCCTCCCCCTTTCCCCTCCCCCGGCAATCACGGCAGACTCCTATACATACAGTATATACCACTCTTTATGCAAGTCTCTTTATGCAAGTCTCCAAAAAAACCTGTTGCTGTAATTGCTTATAAAGTGTAAGATGGAGTCTGGCTTTACTTTGTTAGTCAAGTTCCAAATTGACAATTCTGCTGTTGGGCGTTGTCTTAGTTGCTCTTCCATCCAGAATGGAGACATGCTAAGGAAATGTGTTACCCGGCAGGATCACCAAATGAAAATAAAGGGAAAAAAAAGCCTCAAAAAATAAATTATTGCAGCCACCAGATCTATATAAGTATTGGTTGCAATATATAGCATTTCTGTTTTTGGCTTTAATACCTCTTTAATTGTTCTCGAGATGACAAACATGGCACATTGAAATTTCACATACATTTCTAGATAGCTGAATTGTACTACATATAGTATACAATAAACATACAATATGTAATGTATTTAAAACACCAGGTGCTGGGGTTAATTGACTTTCCCCAAGATTTAATTAAACAATTATTTTATTTCTAATTTCATTCCTAAAGGTAATTTAATGATCGTTAATTGGTATGGTACTTTTCTGAAACTGTCACAAGCTGCATTATATTGTGGGATTCTAAAAGAGGAATGGCACTTTGTATTCCAGCAACTGGGATTTCTATTTCCAGCACAGCCTGAAGGAGTTCAGTCATGGCTATAAGCAGGGATTTCATTTACATATTTTCTATATTATTTAAGCCTCACAAAATGACAAGTTGGTTCATTACAAAAAATGAATGTCATGTGTATGCACAAATGAATTAGTTCATTTTAGGTCAATGGTTCCTAAGTCAAACACAGTTGCATTAAGCTATTAAAAATAACAAACCATTTACCTATTTGAAAAAATAGGGCTATTTTTTTTTTTTTTTAACCAAAGTGATGTTTATATGTTTGCAAATAGGCCCCAAATGTATTCACATGTGGTTAACAACATCTGCTTTCTATGTATCTCCAAATTAAAGTCAGGTGCAATGTAAATATAAATAGTCCTTTTTGCACTACTATGGCAAGGTAAACCTAGCATGTCACACTGAGGTAATTTATTAATGTGAATTAAAATTGAAGTGAGGTTAGTGAGGTGATATTATTTCAAACATCAAATTATGTGCAGGGGAACTTACTTTCTTTTACATTAAAGTTAATGACTCCCTAATGTATCTTCAATGTAGATGCCTGTTATAACAATTCTATATTATATAATGGTGTTTACTTACGAAAACTGAAAATATATTATCAAATACTTACCGTACTTTTCCTTTCCTGATGGACTTTATGGCAGCCTATGTGTGGGTTAACCCCGCCTCCTCTCCAATGGTGTAGGACCCCATACCCATAAATTTGAACTCACCGCTAGGGACTGCGTTCCGTAACTAGGAAAGGAAGATTATGGTAAGTATTTGATAATAAATTTCCGTTTTCCTGACAGACTCCATGGCAGCCTACTAGTGGGAAATAACTAGCCAGACCACACAGGGTGGGTTATGCTGAACAAAAAAGCTTTCATTTGCCCCATCAACTGACAGGATTCTTAAACCAAAGTTCACAGAAGATAGAGAAGCATTAATGGAGGCCCAAATGGCCGCTTTGCAGATGACATCTGGAGCCACATGCCGGGCTGCTGCCCATGAAGCTGCCATACCCCTAGTGGAATGTGCCATCACCGCCTCTGGAGGAGCCAAGCACTTAGCTCTATAAGAATGCTGAATGGACAGGATGATTCAGGCAGCAATCGTTCTGGTTGAAGCTCGCTTCCCTCTGTTACTGTCAGAATACAGAATGAACAGGTTTTCGGAGCGTCTAAAGGAGGAGGTAGCTGCAGGTATTCCTTCAGTATTTCACCTATATCCAGAGGGTAAACTTCAGTGGACGCTGGAGACCTGAATGTAGGTAGGACGATTTCTTGGTTCTCATGGAACACTGAAGTGACCTACAGATTTGAGCCGAGCATAGGGATGAAGACAACCCGGTTCGGAAAAAAAGTCAGGAATGGTTCTTCATGACCCAAGCAACCAATATCAGAAACCCTTTTGGCCGAAGTGATAGCGACCAAGAAGGGGAATCTTGCGGAAAGGTCTTTGATAGAAATCGGGGTAGACCCCGTGACACTGAGACCAGACAATGAGTCAAGAACGAGGGGAAGATCCCATTTGGAGAATCTTGGTTTTCTTTGGGGCCTAAGTCTTGACGCCCCATGAAGAACTGCCGGATTAGCGGGTGGCACTGACGATCACTGATGGGGATGGATGGAGCATGAATGTGGATGGATGAGCAAGGAATGGAGCATGGATGTGGATGGATGAGCCAGGGATGGGCACAGTTCAGCGCTGTGGGCACTTCAGATCCAGCCCACAGTGCTGCTGCATCGGCTCCCTCTTCTCCTCAAACGCTGTACCGATCAGCGCGAGGGAAGGAGCCGAACCAGACATCCTCTGGTTTGTTTACAAGTGATCACTCCGTCATTGGATGGAGTGATCACGTGGTAAAGGGCCGCTGTCATTGGCCTTTACCCCAATTCCTGACAGGGAGACCTGACGGTCACGGACATTCCCGCATGCGATTCTGGGAGGACCGCGCTGTACCGTTTTTTTTTTGGGCTATGGCTTGGTCGGCAAGCAGTTAATGGGATTTTTTTTTCTTCAATCGGGATTGCCCATGATGTTCCAGAGAAGGCCGATAAGGCTGAGACTTGGACTCTAAGAGAGCTGATGGATAGAGACAGATCTAGGCCAGATTGAAGGAAGCTGAGGATATCCTGGATCTCTGGATCCCTAAATTATCTGCCCGTAGAGGATTAGAATGCAACAAACTTGGCCCAAATTCTTCTCTACTCTGTTCTTCATCACTGATGTTATGTGAATGAATTGATTGATGTCCCCCGAATTCCATTGCTGAAGGAACCCTGTCTGAAAGGGATGTAACCACCACAGAGACCACCTGACCATGGGAGTCATGGAGACCATTGTGCCGATAATTTTTAGGCACTGCAAGGCCCTCCGGTGTGAGGAGTTCAGAGCTTGTGAAACTCTCTCTCAAATAACTGGGATCTTCTCCACCAGAAGGAAGATGGTGCCTTCTACTATGTCGAACTGGGCCCCTAAGTATATCAGGCGCTGAACTGGTACTAGATGGCTTTTATCCAGGTTTAGGAGCCATCCAAAGCCGACTATTGTTTTGATAACTTGCTTCTTGTGGATCAACAATTGCTCCTTGTCCTAAGACAACAACAAGAGGTTGTCTAGATAATGGTACAAGCGTATCCCTCTTGTTCTGATGAGGGCCACCATGGCCAGTAGAACTTTCGAAAAAACTTGGGGTGAGGTTGTCAGCCCAAAATGAAGGCAGGTAAACTGCAGATGTTCTTGCCCCACTTGGAACCGAAGGTATTTTCGGAAATCGATTGAAATTAGCCAATCGCCTGGTTGCACAGCTTGCTGGATGGTAGACATTGTCTCCATTTTGAACCTTTCATACTTTATGAATCTGTTTAGGTAGGTTAGATCTATCCCCGGGCGCCATGAACCGTTTTTATTCTGAACTAAGAAGAGAGGGGAGTACACCCCCTGGAACTCCTGGTCCTTTGTTCTCAGGGACCCCAGGTAGGACAGTAAGACCTGCTTCTTTCCTTCTGACCATGGTAGTAGGGTGGAAATATATCTGGGGTAGGAATACTAGTAAAGGACCACGTGTGGCCTGAGCATACCATCTTGATGGTCCAGTAATCTGAGATTGAAAGGAGCCTCTACCCGACCTGCCTGGGTGGGCCCAATCTCAAAACGACTTAGCAGGCTCACATCCAATGGACGCCTGTGTTTTAACGGACTTTCGGAAGGGAGCCTGCCTTCTGTTCTGCTGGGTCTGTAAGAGCGTGCTTCCCTTGAACGCTCGGAACTGTGTCTTCTAAGCTAAGGTCTCTTCTCTCCTATCAGACGCCTATCCTGAGGCAGGAAACCCGACCTCCCACCAGTGGCCTGGGCTATAGCACTGTCCAGCCTGTTACCAAATAGCGAGGAGCCCTCAAAGGGGATCCTACACCAGGTTTGTTTGGACACTGGATCGGCGACCCAAGGCCGTAACCACAAGGCCCGCTTAGCCATGACTAAAGACAGCATAGTCCAGGCCAGCAGGCGGATAAGATCGATAGAAGCCTCCCCCAAGGCAAGGGCACATCATTGGGTGTTCTTTGTAAAGTGGATTTCTGCCACAATTACTAAACTAAGGGAAAATTCCCTTGCAAAGTGAACAGCCTTTTTGCCTTTACCAAATCAACCCCAATGAGTCCACGATGTGGGCATGCATAATTGGTACATGTTCATTCATGATGCAGAAGTGACATCACAGATTTACATCAAGCAACAACCAGGTGTAATGTGCCTCATACTTCCATGAATAAACTCCTAACCATTATGCGTGAGAACAAAGCAGATTCATTTAATAATGTGAATGAAGTGGGATCAGAAAAGAGTTTGGATCTGCAGTGCCTGATGACTAATGTAGGATTTGTAGCCAGGTCTCCCTTGTAGCAGCAGAAATTGTCATATAGGTACATGTTTATTACATAATCTGCACAACTCTTTTTAACAATTTAACAATCCATATGTACACCTAAGAGTTCTAAGCACACAAGTTTAAGCAAAAAATCAATCAATCAATCAATCAATCTTCAAGAATTAGGCCTGCAATTGTAAATATAAAAAACAAACACTAGTGGACACCTCCATCTAGGTGCAGTGATTTATAAAAAATAAAAAAAGCATAAAAGACAATAACAAAAAAAAAATCTTCAGGAATTGGGCCTGCAATTTTAACTAACCTGTGATTCCCATGATCCATTTCTGCTAATAACATCACATGCTAGTTGTTTTTTCCATGGACAAATACATGTAATGTTCATTCATACACAGTACCTTAATATCTACATCTTTTGGCTGTTCATTTTTTTTTCCTTATAACAACTTATGATAGACATTATTATACCATCCATTTGTGGAGCTTACAGATTCACACTCACATGGATGAGCTCTCCATCTGGTATTTGTACAACAGACACCAATGTACATAGAAGTACTTTTACTTAGAAGCCAGTTAGCCTACCATTTTTTCTATAGACCATGGTGGGGTGGGGAGACAGGAGTATCTCAAGGTAAACTTGGGAAGTCAATGACAGTTCTTACATTTTGCTCTTTATTTTTGTGTACTAAGAGCTAAAACCCACAAATCTGAAATATTTTTAAATTAAATCACTTTTTTTTTTTAACCATCACTACAGTAAAGCTCCAGAAATAATTATTAGCATCTAAACTAACCCCAAAGCAATTTCAGAAGATCAACATTATGATCAATGGAGTCCCTATGCCTCTAACAACCGATACATATGGTGGGAAACACAATTAGGCATGTGTGCGACCCCTCTTCATCCTTAATATGTCATAGTGGAGCTAGTCTAAAGTCAGAATTAAGCTTTTTGTAAGCTACAAAGCTATCAGTGGACGCAAAGCTATTAAGGTTATGATTAAGCAAAGTTTTTTGTGAAACGCATCAACCATGTTGCTGTCTTCCAGTATTGTGATGTTTTGATGTTCTATTTGGATTTTATGAAATTAATCTTTTTGGACTTGAAGTGCGGTCACCTTTCCTCACACATTTGAAGTTAAAATTCTGACAATGTCTAGGCATCCAACTTTTTTCTGGCCTCACAGATACCTGTCATGGAAGTGCTTAGCAGCTTTTAAGTAGGTAGTCAGTGGCAATCACCAAAATAATTTGTAAGCTTCTTTATTTGAATTCTGTACTCAAGAGATTACGTAAAAAAAACAGAACCTGTATATCTATTGTAAAACTGGGGCTGTTTTGCAGGTCTTATTCTCTCTTGCAGTTTCTCTCTTTCTGCCTTTCTCTTGTACTCCCTTTCATTCCCTCTTACTTTCTTTCACTTGATTGCTCTTAGTTTCCTATTCTGTATGTCATTTTGACATCATAGAAATTTGAATAAAGCCATGAAGATAATTGCCATGAGTACCATAGATTGTATTGTTTTCCAAGTGTAACAGTCCAGATTTGGCTTCAGTGTGCATGTTTGAGTTTAACTGAATAGAATTTAATGGGTAACCATATTGTGGATGACCTTTCCATAGGAAGACGCTTCTATAATCTAAAGGTTCACCTAAAATGTACCAAGCAGAGGTTCAGAACTAATGAGCAGAAATACCAGAGGCTTGGAAAACCAATTCCTTTAAAGTGCCTCTCCTCATTGCTAAGAATGATTGACAGTGTTATTACACCTTATATAGTCTGAAGATCCAACTAACTCACACAAAGTAGAGTTTGCGAAATAACAAGCAGGATTTGAGGAGTCTTAGAAAGCCGAGTCCTTTAAAATGTTTATCCGTTGCTAAGGGTAATATTATTATTTGTTTAGCCAGGAGTTACCCCTACTAAACCCCCAGCAAATGATAAAGCTCAGAAAGTAACACAAATTATGTAATAAAAAGCTTTTAACATTTTATTTATACATAAATTGGTTAAAAAGGAACACATACCAATACACATAAAAAAGACGATGCTTGCAATAACATTTTTGTTGTGTTTGGTTGCGTTGGGATTGCTGGCAATATGGTATCCTCAGGTGGATCCTAAGAACACAGGATGTAATTAATTCTTGATGTACAGCAAATCCTCTCCATCTTTATTACATAATTTGTGTTTCTTTTTGGGTACTGAAATAGTCCATTTCTCCTTTGCTGGGGGTGTAGTATGGGTAACCCCTGGCTATACAAATATTGCTATCAACAGGTTGATGGTACCCTTTTATCTTGAAGAGATTTCATTATTTTGAGGCACACATTTACATTTATCTGAGGGTAATATAAAAAGTTATTAGACCTTTTAAAACCTGAAGGTCCATCTGAACCAGTAAGTATGTGTCTTGTAAATAGGATGAAAAAACATATTAAATGGATACAATGTTGAGCACTGTTTCTTGATTATTTACATGTCTAAATATGCCACAATGAGTTTGGTCTCTCTATTGTTATTTTAATAACATAAATTCACCCATTTCCAAATATTATGGTTCTAGGTTTATTTATTACAACAGCTTCCTTCCACTGATGCTCTAATCACAAAACTTTTCTAATGTAGCTGTTGAGCCCAAACAGTTTTGTCATTTTGTTTTATATCATTATTATCTGTACAGTGGATAATGAAGCTTGTTATTCAGTAATGCAGTGTGCGGAATTGTAGCTGAAACCAAAAAGTGTAAACGTTGACCTTTGTGACCTTTGTATGGTAGCGCTTAGCTTCCATGCCTGCATGATCCATTTAACATATGGCTTTAATGTTGCCAGCATGTGATAGAACATTTTTCTCTAAAATAGCTCATTAGGAAACATTTATTCCACAGAGCTATTTAATTTTGCTACTGCATGAATTTACACTCGTTATATAAAATCACATTATATATAATGTTATCCTGTTGCTTTGCTGTAATAATGACCACAGCCCAGAGTGTCAATTTACTCAGTATTAACAGCTTTTGGTTGTATAAATATAGAACTATGCCAGCTAATTTGTTTTTTTCTTATAAAACTAGACAACTATCAAAAATAGCTTCAAGATTATTTAGGTCTGTACAGCTCTAGAAGTTGCAAAATTACCACTTGTTCATTTGAGTAAATACGTGACTGGTCTTAATTATACTAAATCCTATGGACACGCAACACTTAACAGTTCAAGAGTCAAGTTCAGAATGAAAACTGGGCACTTTCATTTTCCAAAATGGTTTCTAAAAGTGAGTTTTTAAAGTTGCTTGTTAGGCTCAGCTAGCCCTGTAATCACCTATTCACACCTACATATCATACATTAACATTCTCTGACACAGCAAAGGGGAACAGGGGTGCTTTATTTATTTTTTGACATTTTATTATTTATTTTATTTACATTTATTTTTTTTATTTTTATTTTTTTATAACTAACTGTATCGCTATCACAAGGGATGAACAACATCCCTTGTTATAGTTTGGGCAGTAATAGGTGCTTTTTATTGGGAGATCTATTAGTTCCCTAATCTCCCCTCTGCCCTCCAAGGAATCAAAAACAAATTGGTTTGACCGGCTGCTTCACTGGATGGTAATAGCCAATAAGCAAAAAACCAAAACCAAAAGTGACATTCAACACACTGGCTTCATTCAGCACACATTCAACACATGGGGGGGGGGATGTTCCTCTAGCTCCTCTGTTCTCAGTCAATCTCCATAATCTCCAATGGGACCTGGAACAGCAGTGGGGGGAGGCCTTATGAGACTCAAAAAATGGTCGGACAGCTGGATGACTTTTACATGAAAGCTATTCACTGGCATAAAATGTTGATAACAGGATCATGGCTGCAGCTGTAGCTAGTGGCGGCTGGTGCTCAAAAGTTTTGAGGGTAATGTAGTAATGTAGGTGTCCTCATCAGAGTCCCTCTTTACATCTGGTGTCTCCATCATAGTCCCCCTTTTCATTACATTACATTACTTTAGTAATGTAGGACTGTAAATAGCTATTTATCAGGTGATTATGTATCATTACTGCTAGATAAAACTGCACCCATCAATCGCAGCCTCACTGTGCCCATCAATTGCAGCCTCACTGTGCCCATCATATGCAGCCTCACTGTGACCATCATATGCAGCCTCACTGTGTCAGTCACAGTAGGCCATAAACATCCACATTTCAAGTAAAATAAAATAAAACCACCTAACATAAGGTGTCCTCATCAGAGCCCCCTTTTACATGAGATGTCCCAATCAGAGTCCCCCTTAACAACAGGTGCCCCCCTTTACATCAGGTGTCCCAATCAGAGTCCCCTTTACAACAGGTGTCCCCATCAACATCCCCCTATACATTAGGTGTCCCCAGTGTCCCCCTATACATCAGGTGTCCCAATCAGAGTCCCCCTTTACATCAGGTGTCCAAATCAGAGTCCCCCTTTACAACAGATGTCCCCATCATCATCCCCCTATACATCAGGTGTCCTGATCAGAGTCTCCCTATACATTAGGAGTGCCAATCAGAGTCCCCCTTTACAGTAGGTGCCCCCCTTTACATCAGGTGTCCCAATCAGAGTCCCCCTTTAAAACTGGTGTCCCCATCAGTATCTCCCTATAAATCTGGTGTCCTCATCAGAGTCCCTCTTTACATCAGGTGTCTCCATCAGAGTCCCCCTTTACATCAGTTGTCCCCATCAGAGTCCCCCTTTAGATTAGATGTCCCCATCCAAGTCCCCCTTCACATCAGATGTCCCCATCATCATCCCCCTATACATCAGGTGTCCCCATCAGAGTCCCCTATACATCAGTTGTCCCCATCAGAGTCCCCCTTTACATTAGATGTCCCCATCCAAGTCCCCCTTTACAACAGGTGTCCCCATCATCATCCCCCTATACATCAGGTGTCCTCATCAGAGTCTCCCTATACATCAGGTGTCCCAATCAGAGTCCCCCTTTAAAATTGGTGTCCCCATCAGTATCTCCCTATAAATCTGGTGTCCTCATCAGAGTCCCTCTTTACATCAGTTGTCTCCATCAGAGTCCCCCTTCACATCAGTTGTCCCCATCAGAGTCCCCCTTTACATTAGATGTCCCCATCCGAGTCCCCCTTCACATCAGATGTCCCCATCAGAGTCCTACTTTACATTAGATGTCCCCATCAGAGTCCTTCTTCACATTAGCTGTCCCCATCAGAGTCCTCCTTTACATTAGATGTCCCCATCAGAGTCACCCTTTACATTAGATGTCACCATCAGAGTCCTCGTTTACATCAGATGTCACCGTCAGAGTCCTCCTTTACATTAGATGTCCCCATCAGTCCCAAAATAGTGCCAAAAGTGTCCGATGTGTCCACCATAATGTCGCAGTCATGATAAAAATCGCAGATCAGCGCCATTACTACTAAAAAACAAAAAATTATAATAAAATTTTGTAGACGCAATAACTTTTGTGCAAACCAATCAATATACGCTTATTGCGATTTTTTACCACAAATATGTAGAAGAATACATATCGGCCTAAACTGAGGAAAAAAATAGTTTTTTTATATATTTGTGGTGATAGAGATGATGTGCCGAAAATGGCTACTCCTTCAGCCAGACACAGAAACCCTCCTGCTGCGGCACGCTGATTGCAGGCACCATGGCAACGCTCGAGCGGTGGGCCAGACATCAGCCATAAGAAATGGCATGCAATACAACGCTAAATGGGTTCCATCTTCCAGAGTGGCACCGGAAGCGGAAATTATGTTACACCCGCAGCGGGAGCTGCAAAGCAATGTCCCCATAGGGATAAAAGGAAAAGGGATCTGAACAAGTGACAAAAAATTTAAAGTGAAAAATAAATAAAAATATATAAATAAAATAAAATATAAAAAATTATGGAAAATTAAAAATTCTAAAATATATAATGAAAAAAAGAAATATTGAAAAATATAAAGATTAAAAAATCTCTTAAAGTGCTGGGCTAACGGTGCCTGAGTGCAAACCACTAACATACTTGGACTAAAAGTATCTAATGACACAACAGACAGTAATAATATACGGTAATTAATAATGAAAATGAATAAAAATAAATAAAAAAGCAACCTACTTGGATAAAAAAAGCATGCAAAATAGTAAAGATAATACATATGAATACTACATATTAATAAAGATAAGATAGAGATCTATGTAGTATTCATATGTATTATATTTACTATTTTTCATGCTTTTTTTCATCCAAGTAGGTTGCTTTTTATTTATTTTTATTTTATTTTCATTACCTTTTTACCTTTTTAGGTATATCTCTACCAGCTTTGTACATCTAAATAGTGAATCGTTTGCCCATTCTTCTTTGCAAAAAGCTCAAGCTCTGTCCAATTAGATGTAAAGCGTCTGAGAACAGCAATTTTCAAGTCTTGCCACAGATTCTCAAATGGATTTAGGTCTGGACTTCAAATGGGCCATTCTAACACATAAATATGCTTTGATCTAAACCATTCCATTGTAGCTCTGGCTATATGCTTAGGGTCGTAGTCCTGCTGGAAGATGAACCTCCGCCCCAGTCTCAGGTCTTTTGCAGTCTCCAACAGATTTTCTTCTAGGTTTGTCCTATATTTTGGCTCCATCCATCTTCCCATCAACTCTGACCAGCCTCCCTGTCCCTGAAGAAAAGCATCCCCACAACATGATGTTGTCACCACCATGTTTAACGATGGGGATGGTGTGTTCACGGTGATGTGCAGTGTTAGTTTTCCGAAATTATACACAGCAAGAGAGCGCACGCCAGCCCTGGTGTTTTAACGTTTATTATAAAGTTCAATTAGGAAAAACCGAGGGTTGCACTCACAAACTTCTGATGTTAACCAGCATAAACAGCTCCATGACAGCCTCCTCTCCTGGTCTGTAATGATCAGTTGGCCCACAGGGACTTGCAGCAAGGTACATGGTAACTACAGGCACAAGCCGCCTGCTATCTGTTAGCACACGTGGCTCAAAGCACTCACACGGACCAGCCGGCGCGGCATGATGTCACCCGTGGCCAGGGGAGGGAATGCACAGTGATCGTGCTGACTCCTCTATTATGCTAATAACAGTTGCTAAGACAACAAGCGTGGCCTCCTTCTTCAGGTAACGCCCTCATCTCCTCTAGTTACCTTATATACTCGAACCCTCCCGCCCCTCTTTACCATGAGCCAATGGCATCATACAGACCAGGAGCGAGGGGTATACAGCATGAAGTGTCTACAAAGGGGAGGGGGTCAAATAGCAACAGTTTACTAAGCTAGTATGTATATAAATACAGCTCAATAACAATTTATTTATGTTAAAAAAGATGTTCTTTTCATATATTGTGTAAATCAATAGAGACACTTAATTTAAAAGTACTTAAATAAAACATACTAAAAAATATTATTATCATAAACAACAGTAAAACACGCTGTGAGCAGAGTTATACATATCTGTAAATAATATATAATACAACATGATATCAGTAAATACAATATAGAAATTAATATACTTTATATGCGTATAATACGTGAAATAAGTTTTATGGTTTTATGGTTAATTAGATTTAAATATTAATCGAAAAGAATATATATTATATATAATTAGATAACTAAACCCCCATAGTTCATCATGCTTATATGACTATACCTGGTATATAAAAAAAAAGGGGGCAAAAAAAAAAGGGGGAAACCTAAAGAAGTAATAACAGAAAAACATGCAAAGGAACAGAAAACTGTAATAAAGAATACAAATTACTAAAAAAAAAAAGGGGGAAACCTAAAGAAGTAATAACAGAAAACTGTAATAAAGAATACAAATTACTAAAAAATGTAATAAATAAAAAATAATAAATAATAATATGTTAATTAACTATTAATAATAACAAATTTAGAGGCTAAAAATGATCAATATAGGTGTATACCAAACAGGATTTATGTCATATGAGGGTACTTATTTCAAGTTCTTCATTTACCCTTCCTGCGCCATGCTATTTAAAGTAAAAATCCAAAATCATTCACGTTTACACAGCCGGGCAAAACGTTCACCTTCCGGGATAGACATAGGTATGGATTCTATGTCAAATAATTTCAACCCTACAGTACTACCATCACGTTTGTGCTTGAAATTATGTGGCACACTATGCTTCTCAATCTTTTTCTCTATAAAACTCTGGTGTTCACCAAAGCGAGTCCTCAACGCCCGCACCGTTCTACCTATATAGAGGGCATGGGCATGGGCACCTCAACCCATAGATAACAAACTGGGTATTACAGCATATAAACTGTTTAATGTAAAAGGTGCAGCCAACTTTACAATTAAATGACTTCTTCCCGTGCGAAATAAATTTACACGCTTTACATTTATTGATTTTACATCTATAACATCCTATAATTTTAAAAAATTGAGGAATGTTTTGCATTTCAAATTTTGTTTATTTTTAAGACAACTAGGGGCAATTAAACTTTTCAAATTTTTCGCACGTCGGAGCACAACCCGAGGTTTATTGAGAAGTGTTTTGTCCTGCCCCAAAATTGGCCAGTGCTTTTGGACGACTCTTTTAATGGCCCAATGCTGATCATTAAAGGTTGTAATGAAGAGGATATCATGTTGGTCTTTTATAAGTGTAGTCATATTCTTATTCTGGATTCCTTCTCTATAGCGGTCTCTTGCCTTTTTGATATGGTGGTCTACATATCTTTTTTCCAAGAACTTTTTTGACAATATACCATAGTCATTGATGCTACTACAATTCCTGCGCAGTCTACAAAACTGACTTTGGGGTATGTTGTCTTTCCATTTTGGATGGTGGCAACTCCTCTGGTGTAAATAGGAGTTGGCAGTAGTTTCCTTGAAGTGGATTTTGGATGTGATGTTACCATCTATATCACTACCCAATTTACCCGGATTACCAGATCATTGTTGTCCTTGAATGCAAATGGGGCATCCTTTTCTTGCTTGGAGCGGTTATGCATATTGACTTTTCTATGTGGTGTTAGTTTTCCGCCAAACATAGCGTTTATGCCAAAAAAGTTAAATTTTGGTCTCATCTGACCAGAGCACCTTCTTCCACGTGTTTCCTGTGTCACCCACATGGCTTCTCACAAACTGCAAATGGGACTTCTTATGGTTTTCTTTCAACAATAGCTTTCTTCTTGCCACTCTTCCATAAAGGCCAGATTTGTGGAGTGCATGACTAAGGCCTCATGCACACAAACGTTTTTACAGACGCTTTTTTGAGTGTTTTTTGCAGCTTAAAAACGCCTGTCCATGTTAGTCTATGGCTTCATGCCCACCTAGGCGTTTTTGAGCTGCAAATGGCATATGTGTTTTTAAGCTGTAAAAAAAACCCAGGACCAGTGCGTTCCGAGGCTCCATCGGTAGAGCTGTAAAAACGTCAGATGCTGGCAAAGGGTGTTAAAGGGCAATTAACGAGGCTTAACGCTGTGTTAAGCCTCGTCCGGCGTTTCTGTCTCTATTCAAAATCAATGGTTCCCTATGGGAGCCCATTGATTTCAATAGAAGTCGTACCAGAAGTCGGATCAAGATGATCCGACTTGCGGTGCGACTTATGTGCTGAGGATCTTGAAGAGGGGCCCCCGCAAAAAAAAAAAAAAAAAAAATTTTTGCGTGAAGTTCCCCCCAAGACGATACCAGGCCCTTCGTCTGGTATGGATCTTAAGGGGAACCCCACACCAAAAAAATGGCGTTGGGTCCCCCCAAAGATCTATACCAAACCCTTATCCGAGCACGCAGCCCGGTAGGTAAGGAAAGGGGGCGAACACCGCCCCCTCCTGATCCGTACCAGGTCACATGCCCTCAACATGGGCACTTGACACTTTTCCCCCAGGTGAATAGGTAGGGGTACGGTGTACCCCTTACTCGTTCACATAGGGTGGTGTGCCGGGATCTGGGGGCCCCCTTATTTCAATAAGCCCCTGCCCGCAGACCCCGACAACCACCGGGCAAGGGTTGTCGGGAAGAGGCCCTTGTCCTCATCAACATGAGGACAAGGTGCTTTGGGGTGGGGGCGCAGGGCCCCCCTGACCCAAAGCACCAACCCCCCATGTTGAGGGCATGCGCCCTGGTACGGTTCAGGAGGGGGGCGGTGGTCGCCCCCTTTCCTTACCTACCGTGCTGCGAGCTAGGATAAGGGTTTGGTATGGATCTTTGGGGGGACCCCACTGCATTTTTTCATTGTGGGGTCCCCTTAAGATTCATTCCAGACCGAAGGGCCTGGTATCGTCTTGGGGGGGACTTCACGCAAAAAAAAAAAAAATGTTTTAATTTTTGTGGGGTTCCCCTTCAAGATCCTCAGCACACAAGTTGCACCGCAAGTCGGATCTTGATCCGACTTCTGGTACAACTTCTATACAAATCAATGGGCTCCCATAGGGAACCATTGATTTTGAATAGAGACAGAGAGACGCAGCTGAAAGCTAGCGCGGCTTAACGTGCATTGAATTCAATGCAAAACGTGAAATAAAATCACGTTTTTAACGCTGCTTTTTTCCTGGCATCTGTACTAGCTTTACAGCCTGTTTTTTAAAATGTCCGTGTGCATGAGGTCTAATAGTTTTCCTGTGGACATATTCTCCCACTGGAGCTATGGATCTCTGCAGCTCCTCCAGAATTACCATAGACCTCTTGGCTGCTTTTCTGATTAATGCTCTGCTTGCCCAACCTATCAGTTTAGGTGGACGCCCCCCATGTCTTGGTAGGTTTGCAGTTGTGCCATACTTTTTCCATTTTCGGATGATGGATTGAACAGTGCTCCGTGAGATGTTCAAAGCTTGGGATATATTTTTATAACCTAACCCTGCTTTAAACTTCTCCACAACTTTATCCCTGACCTGTCTGGTGTGTTCCTGGGCCTTCATGATGCTGCTTGTTCACTAAGGTTCGCTAACAAACCTCTGCGGGCTTCACAGAACAGCTGTATTTGTACTGAGAATAAATTACACACATGTGGACTCTATTTACCAGTCAGGTGACTTCTGAAGGCAATCGGTTCCACTAGATTCTAGTTAGGGGTATCAGAGTAAATAAACAGATTTTTTATAATGGAAGGATTTAAACTGATTGAATATATATTTGTATCCATATTATTTTTATATATATTTTTTCCTCCCCGCCTCTTCCGGGAGTTTGGCTTTCTTGCAATTAACAATTTTGTTAATTTAAAAGCACTTGTCTGTGGTGGTCCTGAGTAGCCTAGCTCTAAGAAAGCTGAACGTGTTAGCTTATGCCCTGTGGTGGTATATGGCACCGCATCTGAGGAAGGCAGCATCCACTCAGTCCTGAGATACTGATGTCCCTGTTGCTCTTCACATTTAAAAAAAACACCTTAGCACTGGAAGTGACTGTCTTTTCGTATCTCTACTGTGTGGCTGCATTAATGGGCACTGGTATGGCTGTGCTAATGGGCACTGATCAAGCTGCATTAATGGGCACTGGTAAGGCTGCATTAATGGGTACTGGTGTCACTATGCCCTGTCCTATGCACAATTGTGGAATGTTTTTACTTATTTTTTTATGCGCAATTGCGTATAGTTTATATACTGTTTTTGCGTGTGTTTGCAAAATTAAAGTGGGTCGGTCTGGATGAAGTCCAGGGCCAAATTGTTGTTCCACATCCAACCCTGCCAACATGTACTGTGACATAGTGAAGCAGAGCATGATCCCCCTCCCTTCGGAGACTGGGCCGCAGGGCAGTATTCCAACATGATAACAACCCCAAACACACATCCACTGCCTTGCTAAAGAAGCTGAGGGTAAAGGTGATGGGCTGGCCAAGCATGTCTCCAGACCTAAACCCTATTGAGTATCTGTGGGGCATCCTCAAATGGAAGGTATAGGACAAAAAGGCCTCTAATATCCACCAACTCTCTAATGTCATCATGGAGGAGTGAAGAGGACTCCAGTGGCAACCTGTGAAACTCTGGTGAACTTCATGCCCAAGAGGGTTAAGGCAGTGCTGGGAAATAATAGTGGCCTCACCAAATATTGACACTTTGGGCCCAATTTGGACATTTTCACTTTTGTTGCCAGCTGTTTAGACATTAATGGCTTTGTGTTGAGTTATTTTGAGGGGGACATCAAATTTACTGTTATACAAGCTGTATCTTGGCCACTGTGCTGCAGCTCAGTTTCAGGGTCTTGGCAATCTTCTTATAGCCTAGGCCAGTGATGGTGAACCTTGGCACCCCAGATGTTTTGGAACTACATTTTCCATGATGCTCATGCACTCTGCAGTGTAGTGGAGCAAGATGGGAAATGTAGTTACAAAACAACTGGGGTGCCAAGGTTTGCCATCACTGGCCTACTAGCCTTTATGTAGAGTAGGGATGGGCCCGGTGCTCGATGCGAACCCACGTTCGCATCGAGCACCGGGCATTCGCTCGCTCGGCGATCCCAGAACTATTTTGGCCGCTCGCATCACGTTCGTGTGATGCGAGCGGCCCCGCAATGCATTGCGGCCGGCGCGGCCGGCGCAGTGCATTGCTGGCTGATGATTGGCCAAGCATGCACTGTGACCCCGCATGCTTGGCCAATCACAGACCCGGAAACTCGAAGAGCCATAATTGGCTACAGGCAGGACGCCTGTAGCCAATTACAGCTCAGGGGCTGTAGTACACGCCCCCCCCTATAAAAGGCCGCCACGCCGTCTGCGCCGGTCACATGCTGTTCCGGCGCAGATAGAGCAGGCTAGATCTGTGACACTCTGCTGGATTTAGTTAGTTAGAGAGATTTACTTAGAGAGATCGAGTTAGATAGATTCATTCATTTAGATTGATTTAGAAAGAGGGGCTTGTAGTGTGCTCGTGGCAGGCAGGCAGAGCTCCTATATTTTGTTCCCAGAAGCACCTATAGGACTTGTAGTGTGTTCGTGGCAGGCAGGCAGAGCTCCTATATTTTGTTCCCAGAAGCACCTATAGGACTTGTAGTGTGTTCGTGGCAGGCAGGCAGAGCTCCTATATTTTGTTCCCAGAAGCACCTATAGGACTTGTAGTGTGTTCGTGGCAGGCGGGCAGGCAGAGCTCCTATATTTTGTTCCCAGAAGCACCTATAGGACTTGTAGTGTGTTCGTGGCAGGCAGGCAGAGCTCCTATATTTTGTTCCCAGAAGCACCTATAGGACTTGAAGTGTGTTAGTCCCATCACACAGACCTATATTTCCTTCCCAAGAAGCACCTATAGGACTTGAAGTGTGTTAGTCCCATCACACAGAGATCATATATTTTGTTCCCAGAAGCACCTATAGGACTTGAAGTGTGTTAGTCCCATCACACAGACCTACATTTTCTTCCCAGAAGCACCTATAGGACTTGAAGTGTGTTAGTCCCATCACACAGAGATCATATATTTTGTTCCCAGAAGCACCTATAGGACTTGAAGTGTGTTAGTCCCATCACACAGAGATCATATATTTTGTTCCCAGAAGCACCTATAGGACTTGAAGTGTGTTAGTCCCATCACACAGAGATCATATATTTTGTTCCCAGAAGCACCTATAGGACTTGAAGTGTGTTAGTCCCATCACACAGACCTATATTTCCTTCCCAGAAGCACCTATAGGACTTGAAGTGTGTTAGTCCCATCACACAGAGATCATATATTTTGTTCCCAGAAGCACCTATAGGACTTGAAGTGTGTTAGTCCCATCACACAGACCTACATTTTCTTCCCAGAAGCACCTATAGGACTTGAAGTGTGTTAGTCCCATCACACAGAGATCATGTATTTTGTTCCCAGAAGCACCTATAGGACTTGAAGTGTGTTAGTCCCATCACACAGACCTACATTTTCTTCCCAGAAGCACCCATAGGACTTGAAGTGTGTTAGTCCCATCACACAGACCTATATTTTCTTCCCAGAAGCACCTATAGGACTTGAAGTGTGTTAGTCCCATCCCACAGAGATCATATATTTTGTTCCCAGAAGCACCTATAGGACTTGAAGTGTGTTAGTCCCATCACACAGAGATCATATATTTTGTTCCCAGAAGCACCTATAGGACTTGAAGTGTGTTAGTCCCATCACACAGACCTATATTTCCTTCCCAGAAGCACCTATAGGACTTGAAGTGTGTTAGTCCCATCACACAGAGATCATATATTTTGTTCCCAGAAGCACCTATAGGACTTGAAGTGTGTTAGTCCCATCACACAGACCTACATTTTCTTCCCAGAAGCACCTATAGGACTTGAAGTGTGTTAGTCCCATCACACAGACCTACATTTTCTTCTCAGAAGCACCCATAGGACTTGAAGTGTGTTAGTCCCATCACACAGACCTATATTTTCTTCCCAGAAGCACCTATAGGACTTGAAGTGTGTTAGTCCCATCACACAGAGATCATATATTTTGTTCCCAGAAGCACCTATAGGACTTGAAGTGTGTTAGTCCCATCACACAGAGATCATATATTTTGTTCCCAGAAGCACCTATAGGACTTGAAGTGTGTTAGTCCCATCACACAGAGATCATATATTTTGTTCCCAGAAGCACCCATAGGACTTGAAGTGTGTTAGTCCCATCACACAGACCTATATTTCCTTCCCAGAAGCACCTATAGGACTTGAAGTGTGTTAGTCCCATCACACAGAGATCATATATTTTGTTCCCAGAAGCACCTATAGGACTTGAAGTGTGTTAGTCCCATCACACAGAGATCATATATTTTGTTCCCAGAAGCACCTATAGGACTTGAAGTGTGTTAGTCCCATCACACAGAGATCATATATTTTGTTCCCAGAAGCACCTATAGGACTTGAAGTGTGTTAGTCCCATCACACAGACCTATATTTCCTTCCCAGAAGCACCTATAGGACTTGAAGTGTGTTAGTCCCATCACACAGAGATCATATATTTTGTTCCCAGAAGCACCTATAGGACTTGAAGTGTGTTAGTCCCATCACACAGACCTACATTTTCTTCCCAGAAGCACCTATAGGACTTGAAGTGTGTTAGTCCCATCACACAGACCTACATTTTCTTCTCAGAAGCACCCATAGGACTTGAAGTGTGTTAGTCCCATCACACAGACCTATATTTTCTTCCCAGAAGCACCTATAGGACTTGAAGTGTGTTAGTCCCATCACACAGAGATCATATATTTTGTTCCCAGAAGCACCTATAGGACTTGAAGTGTGTTAGTCCCATCACACAGAGATCATATATTTTGTTCCCAGAAGCACCTATAGGACTTGAAGTGTGTTAGTCCCATCACACAGAGATCATATATTTTGTTCCCAGAAGCACCTATAGGACTTGAAGTGTGTTAGTCCCATCACACAGACCTACATTTTCTTCCCAGAAGCACCTATAGGACTTGAAGTGTGTTAGTCCCATCACACAGACCTACATTTTCTTCCCAGAAGCACCCATAGGACTTGAAGTGTGTTAGTCCCATCACACAGACCTATATTTTCTTCCCAGAAGCACCCATAGGACTTGAAGTGTGTTAGTCCCATCACACAGAGCTCCTCTATTTTCTTTGCAGAAGCACCCACAGGACTTCTAGTGTGTTAGTGGCATCACACAGAGCTCCTCTATTTTCTTTGCAGAAGCACCATAGGACTTCTAGTGTGTTAGTGGCATCACACAGAGCTCCTATATTTTCTTCTCAGCAGCACCCACAGGACTTCTAGTGTGTTAGTGGCATCACACAGAGCTCCTATATTTTCTTCTCAGCAGCACCCACAGGACTTCTAGTGTGTTAGTGGCATCACACAGAGCTCCTCCATTTTCTTTGCAGAAGCACCCATAGGACTTCTAGTGTGTTAGTGGCATCACACAGAGCTCCTATATTTTCTTCTCAGCAGCACCCACAGGACTTCTAGTGTGTTAGTGGCATCACACAGAGCTCCTCTATTTTCTTTGCAGAAGCACCCATAGGACTTCTAGTGTGTTAGTGGCATCACACAGAGCTCCTATATTTTCTTCTCAGCAGCACCCACAGGACTTCTAGTGTGTTAGTGGCATCACACAGAGCTCCTCTATTTTCTTTGCAGAAGCACCCACAGGACTTCTAGTGTGTTAGTGGCATCACACAGAGCTCCTCTATTTTCTTTGCAGAAGCACCCATAGGACTTCTAGTGTGTTAGTGGCATCACACAGAGCTCCTATATTTTCTTCTCAGCAGCACCCACAGGACTTCTAGTGTGTTAGTGTCATCACACAGAGCTCCTCTATTTTCTTTGCAGAAGCACCCATAGGACTTCTAGTGTGTTAGTGGCATCACACAGAGCTCCTATATTTTCTTCTCAGCAGCACCCACAGGACTTCTAGTGTGTTAGTGTCATCACACAGAGCTCCTCTATTTTCTTTGCAGAAGCACCCATAGGACTTCTAGTGTGTTAGTGGCATCACACAGAGCTCCTATATTTTCTTCTCAGCAGCACCCACAGGACTTCTAGTGTGTTAGTGGCATCACACAGAGCTCCTCTATTTTCTTTGCAGAAGCACCCACAGGACTTCTAGTGTGTTAGTGGCATCACACAGAGCTCCTCTATTTTCTTTGCAGAAGCACCCATAGGACTTCTAGTGTGTTAGTGGCATCACGCAGAGCTCCTATATTTTCTTCTCAGCAGCACCCACAGGACTTCTAGTGTGTTAGTGGCATCACACAGAGCTCCTCTATTTTCTTTGCAGAAGCACCCACATGACTTCTAGTGTGTTAGTGGCATCACACAGAGCTCCTCTATTTTCTTTGCAGAAGCACCCATAGGACTTCTAGTGTGTTAGTGGCATCACGCAGAGCTCCTATATTTTCTTCTCAGCAGCACCCACAGGACTTCTAGTGTGTTAGTGGCATCACACAGAGCTCCTCTATTTTCTTTGCAGAAGCACCCACAGGACTTCTAGTGTGTTAGTGGCATCACACAGAGCTCCTCTATTTTCTTTGCAGAAGCACCCACAGGACTTCTAGTGTGTTAGTGGCATCACACAGAGCTCCTATATATTTTCTTCTCAGCAGCACCCACTGGACTTCTAGTGTGTTAGTGGCATCACACAGAGCTCCTCTATTTTCTTTGCAGAAGCACCCACAGGACTTCTAGTGTGTTAGTGGCATCACACAGAGCTCCTCTATTTTCTTTGCAGAAGCACCCACAGGACTTCTAGTGTGTTAGTGGCATCACACAGAGCTCCTCTATTTTCTTTGCAGAAGCACCCATAGGACTTCTAGTGTGTTAGTGGCATCACGCAGAGCTCCTATATTTTCTTCTCAGCAGCACCCACAGGACTTCTAGTGTGTTAGTGGCATCACACAGAGCTCCTCTATTTTCTTTGCAGAAGCACCCACAGGACTTCTAGTGTGTTAGTGGCATCACACAGAGCTCCTCTATTTTCTTTGCAGAAGCACCCACAGGACTTCTAGTGTGTTAGTGGCATCACACAGAGCTCCTCTATTTTCTTTGCAGAAGCACCCATAGGACTTCTAGTGTGTTAGTGGCATCACACAGAGCTCCTATATTTTCTTCTCAGCAGCACCCACAGGACTTCTAGTGTGTTAGTGTCATCACACAGAGCTCCTCTATTTTCTTTGCAGAAGCACCCATAGGACTTCTAGTGTGTTAGTGGCATCACACAGAGCTCCTATATTTTCTTCTCAGCAGCACCCACAGGACTTCTAGTGTGTTAGTGGCATCACACAGAGCTCCTCTATTTTCTTTGCAGAAGCACCCACAGGACTTCTAGTGTGTTAGTGGCATCACACAGAGCTCCTCTATTTTCTTTGCAGAAGCACCCATAGGACTTCTAGTGTGTTAGTGGCATCACACAGAGCTCCTATATTTTCTTCTCAGCAGCACCCACAGGACTTCTAGTGTGTTAGTGTCATCACACAGAGCTCCTCTATTTTCTTTGCAGAAGCACCCATAGGACTTCTAGTGTGTTAGTGGCATCACACAGAGCTCCTATATTTTCTTCTCAGCAGCACCCACAGGACTTCTAGTGTGTTAGTGTCATCACACAGAGCTCCTCTATTTTCTTTGCAGAAGCACCCATAGGACTTCTAGTGTGTTAGTGGCATCACACAGAGCTCCTATATTTTCTTCTCAGCAGCACCCACAGGACTTCTAGTGTGTTAGTGGCATCACACAGAGCTCCTCTATTTTCTTTGCAGAAGCACCCACAGGACTTCTAGTGTGTTAGTGGCATCACACAGAGCTCCTCTATTTTCTTTGCAGAAGCACCCATAGGACTTCTAGTGTGTTAGTGGCATCACGCAGAGCTCCTATATTTTCTTCTCAGCAGCACCCACAGGACTTCTAGTGTGTTAGTGGCATCACACAGAGCTCCTCTATTTTCTTTGCAGAAGCACCCACAGGACTTCTAGTGTGTTAGTGGCATCACACAGAGCTCCTCTATTTTCTTTGCAGAAGCACCCATAGGACTTCTAGTGTGTTAGTGGCATCACGCAGAGCTCCTATATTTTCTTCTCAGCAGCACCCACAGGACTTCTAGTGTGTTAGTGGCATCACACAGAGCTCCTCTATTTTCTTTGCAGAAGCACCCACAGGACTTCTAGTGTGTTAGTGGCATCACACAGAGCTCCTCTATTTTCTTTGCAGAAGCACCCACAGGACTTCTAGTGTGTTAGTGGCATCACACAGAGCTCCTATATTTTCTTCTCAGCAGCACCCACAGGACTTCTAGTGTGTTAGTGGCATCACACAGAGCTCCTCTATTTTCTTTGCAGAAGCACCCACAGGACTTCTAGTGTGTTAGTGGCATCACACAGAGCTCCTCTATTTTCTTTGCAGAAGCACCCACAGGACTTCTAGTGTGTTAGTGGCATCACACAGAGCTCCTCTATTTTCTTTGCAGAAGCACCCATAGGACTTCTAGTGTGTTAGTGGCATCACGCAGAGCTCCTATATTTTCTTCTCAGCAGCACCCACAGGACTTCTAGTGTGTTAGTGGCATCACACAGAGCTCCTCTATTTTCTTTGCAGAAGCACCCACAGGACTTCTAGTGTGTTAGTGGCATCACACAGAGCTCCTCTATTTTCTTTGCAGAAGCACCCACAGGACTTCTAGTGTGTTAGTGGCATCACACAGAGCTCCTCTATTTTCTTTGCAGAAGCACCCATAGGACTTCTAGTGTGTTAGTGGCATCACACAGAGCTCCTATATTTTCTTCTCAGCAGCACCCACAGGACTTCTAGTGTGTTAGTGGCATCACACAGAGCTCCTCTATTTTCTTTGCAGAAGCACCCATAGGACTTCTAGTGTGTTAGTGGCATCACACAGAGCTCCTATATATTCTTCTCAGCAGCACCCACAGGACTACCGACTACAATGGCTGGAAGACCGCCAAGGGGAGGCAGAGCGTGCAGAGCCAAGAACACAGGGCAGGCAGGCTCTGTTTCTAGTGGACGTGGCCGTGGACGTGGACGTGGTCGTGCATCGTCATCAGCACGTGGCCATGGGACACGCGCGTCTTTGTTTTCGGCAGCTGGACATGTGGAGCCGCATCATGCTGAAGGCTTGGTAGAATGGATGACCAAGCCCTCCTCATCCTCCTCATCCTCTCTCACCCAGGCTCAGGGTACTGACAGAGCATCATCAGCCACCCCTTCCCTAGACCCACCATGTCCTCCTGAGGAGTCCCCCGAACTCTTTGAGCACAGTGTTGGGTACATGCTCCAGGAGGATGCCCAACGATTCGAAGGCTCGGATGATGATACCCAGCTTGAGGAATCTGGCAGTACTGTTCCACCAGCTGCAGCTTACTGCCAGGTTTGCTCTAGTGGTGAAGAGGGAGGGGATGATGAGGTCACTGACTCCACGTGGGTGCCTGAAGGGAGAGAGGATGAGGAGGAGGACGAGGAGGAGGAGGATGCGGCGTCACATATCCAACGAGGCAGGATGCCCCCTGGAGGCCAGGTAGAGGCCAGCACAGCAACTGTACAACACCGCAGAGCTCCGCCTGTGCAGGGCGCTGCCTCTGCACGTTATCAGAAAAGTTCTTTGGTGTGGGCCTTTTTTGAGACGAGTGCAGCTGATCGCACCACTGCTATTTGCAATATTTGTCTCAAGCGTATCTCGCGTGGCCAAAACATCAGCCGCTTGGGCACCACAAGCATGACCAGACATATGGCGACCTGCCATGCAGCTCGTTGGCAGGCACACATAAAAGACCCACACCAAAGAACTAAGCGGACCTCTCCTTGCTCCTCCTCAGCTGGGATCTCCATCCCCACTACACCTTCAGTCCTCTCTGAAAGCTGCTCTGAGAGGACTGAAGGTGTAGAATTAGGTGTGTCACAACCAAGTACTTGCAGTACACCGACGTCCGATTGCAGCAGGCAAATTTCCCTGCCCCAGCTGCTGGACCGTAGAAAGAAGTACACTCCCAGCCATCCACATGCCCAGCGGTTGAATGCTAGCCTGGCTAAATTGCTAGCACTTCAACTGCTGCCTTTTCAGTTGGTAGACTCGGCCCCCTTCCGTGAGTTTGTTCAATGTGCGGTTCCTCAGTGGCAGGTTCCCAAACGCCACTTTTTCTCACGGAAGGCGATTCCGTCTCTCTACCGGCATGTGGAGGGCAATGTCCATGCCTCGCTGGACAGGGCGGTCAGCGGTAAGGTGCATATTACCGCTGACTCATGGTCCAGCAGGCATGGACAGGGACGGTACCTTTCTTTCACGGCCCATTGGGTCACTCTATTGGCAGCTGGGAGGGATGCAGGACAAGGTGCAGTAGTGTTGGAGGTTGTTCCGCCACCACGCCTCCAAAACGCTACTACTGCTACTGGTTGTGACACACCTCTCTCCTCCACCCCCTCCTCTTCTTCTTCCTCCAGTGCTCTGTCCTTGGAACCAGCGGTGCTCCGTAGGCGTACAAGGGGCTACGCAAGTACGCAGGCAAAAAGATGCCATGCCATGCTTGCGCTGGTGTGTTTGGGGGACAGGAGCCACACTGGGCCAGAGGTTCTGGCAGCTCTGCAGGGGCAGGCCGAGAGGTGGTTGACGCCACGTCAGCTTAAGCCAGGAATGGTCGTTTCTGACAATGGCACCAACCTCCTCTCCGCCCTGCGACAGGGGCAGCTCACCCATGTGCCCTGCATGGCTCACGTCCTCAACCTGGTGGTGCAGCGGTTCTTGGGCAGGTTCCCAGGCTTACAGGATGTCCTGAGGCAGGCCAGGAAAGTCTGTGTGCATTTCCGCCGATCTTATAATGCCAGTGCTCGGCTGACTGAGCTGCAAAAGGAGCTGAACCTGCCCAAGAACCGCCTAATATGTGACATGCCCACCAGGTGGAACTCAACGTTGGCCATGCTGCAGCGACTGCACACGCAGCAGAGGGCCATCAATGAGTACCTTTGCGACTACGGCACCAGGACAGGGTCAGGGGAGCTTGTTTTTTTTTTTTCCCCACGTCAGTGGAGCATGATCAGGGATGCATGCACTGTCCTCTCACCATTTGAGGAGGCCACGAGGATGGTGAGCAGTGACAGTGCATGCATCAGTGACACTGTCCCTCTTGTCCACCTGTTGGAGCATACGCTGCGTGGGATAATGGACAGGGCACTTGAGGCAGAACAGAGGCAGGAAGAGGAGGACTTCCTTGCCTCTCAAGGCCCCCTTTATCCGGACAGTGTTCCTTCTGTCCCACCCATCACACAGGAAGAGGATGAGGAGGAGGAGGAGGAGGAGGATTGTGTTAGCATGGAGGTGGAGCCTGGCACTCAGCATCAGCAGCAGCAGTCTTTTAGGGATGATGTACAGTCCCAACAAACCAGTGGACTTGTACGTGGCTGGGAGGAGGTGGCTGGCGATCATGTCATCCTCAGTGACCCAGAAGACTCCGGACCGAATGCCTCAGCTAACCTACGCTGCATGGCCTCCCTGATCCTGCAAAGCCTGCGGAAGGATCCTCGTGTTCTTCGGATCAAGGAGAGGGACCATTTCTGGCTGGCCACTCTCCTTGATCCGCGGTACAAGGGTAAGGTTGCGGACCTTATCTTGCCGTCGCAGAGGGAGCAGAGGATGAGACATCTCAGGGAGGCCTTGCAGAAAGGTCTGTGCAACGCGTTCCCAGAAACTGGGAGGCTACAAACTCCTGGTCCTGGGCGACGAGTTGCTGAGGCTTCGGTCAGTGGCAGAAGGAGCGGTGGGGAAGGTGGACGTCTGACCGATGCGTTCAGACAATTTTTTAGTCCGCAGCCCCAAGGTATGATCGGTTCCAGCAACCATCGCCAGCGTCTGATATACATGGTGCAGGAATACCTTGGGGCAAGGTCAGACTTGGACACCTTTCCCACCGAAAATCCTCTGGCTTACTGGGTCCTGAGGATGGATCACTGGCCAGAGCTTGCACAGTATGCAATTGAGCTACTGGCCTGTCCTGCCTCCAGCGTTCTTTCCGAACGCACATTCAGTGCTGCTGGAGGATTTGTGACTGATCATAGGGTGCGCCTGTCCACCGCCTCGGTTGATCGACTGACCTTCATCAAAATGAATCAGTCTTGGATCACCACCAGCTACCAGGCACCTGAGGCGGATATAACCGAATAATTTTTAATGTCACATCCCTTCAAGACTGCCTATGCTGATGCTGAGTGACTGTCCTCTTATGTTCACTGACTATCCTCTTCCTCCTCCTCAATGATCCATGCCACCACACCAGTGCCTAAGGCACAATTTTTCAGCCCCTGTTTAACAGGGGCGTGTACATACAATTTTTATAAAAAAATGCTTCGCAACACGTGTGACTGCTGTGCTCCAAGTACAGTATCTGTGAGGGGTTGCAGTGTTGTGGCACCAGCACCAGTGCCTAAGGCACAATTTTTCAGCCCCTGTTTAACAGGGGCGGTTACTTACAATTTTTTTTAAAAAAATGCTTCGCAACACATGTGACTGCTGTGCTCCAAGTACAGTATCTGTGAGGGGTTGCAGTGTTGTGGCACCAGCACCAGTGCCTAAGGCACAATTTTTCAGCCCCTGTTTAACAGGGGCGTGTACTTACAATTTTTTAAAAAAATGCTTCGCAACACGTGTGACTGCTGTGCTCCAAGTACAGTATCTGTGAGGGGTTGCAGTGTTGTGGCACCAGCACCAGTGCCTAAGGCACAATTTTTCAGCCCCTGTTTAACAGGGGCGTGTACTTACAATTTTTTTAAAAAATGCTTCGCAACACGTGTGACTGCTGTGCTCCAAGTACAGTATCTGTGAGGGGTTGCAGCATTGTGGCACCAGCACCAGTGCCTAAGGCACAATTTTTCAGCCCCTGTTTAACAGGGCGGGTACTTACAATTTTTTAAAAAAAATGCTTCGCAACACGTGTGACTGCTGTGCTCCAAGTACAGTATCTGTGAGGGCCGGGGTTGCAGTGTTGTGGCACCAGCACCAGTGCCTAAGGCACAATTTTTCAGCCCCTGTTTAACAGGGGCGGGTAATTACAAATCTTGATCTAATAGTTCACAGCAGGGCCCATTCCTGCGCCCACCAAGAGTAACTATGAGGGCCTGCAGTCTTGTGGCAACACCGTCCACCACCACCGCCAAAGGCCCAATTTTTCTGCCCTGTTCATCAGGTGCTTGCAATTACAAATCTTGATCTAATAACTCACAGCAGGGCCCATTCCTGCGCCCACCAAGAGTAACTATGAGGGCCTACAGTCTTGTGGCAACACCGTCCACCACCACCGCCAAAGGCCCAATTTTTCTGCCCTGTTCATCAGGTGCTTGCAATTACAAATCTTGATCTAATAACTCACAGCAGGGCCCATTCCTGCGCCCACCAAGAGTAACTGTGAGAGCTTACAGTCTTGTGGCAACACCGTCCACCATCACCACCACCCCCAATTTTTCTGCCCTGTTCAACAGGTGCATGCAATTACAAATCTTGATCTATTAACTCATAGCAGGGCCCATTCCTGTGCCCACCAGTCTTGTGGCTACACCAACATCTAATAGGGCAAATTTCTGCAGAGTATATACGCCAGGGCCCTACTTTCAAACATCCAACTTACAAACGACTCCTACTTGCAAATGGAAAGAGAAAACAGGAAGTGAGAGGAAATCTACCCCTAGGAAGGGAAATTCTATCCTGTTAGATTTAATTTGGGAAAAAGGTATCTCCTCTCTACTGATACTTTATCACCAATCCTTGTTTCAATTAAAACCCCACTTTTCCAAAAACATTTGTCATTGGGACGGAAAGTGAGGTGACATGTTCTGAACAGATGTGCAAAGACAGCAAATGTTACAGGGGTGATAACCCCTCCCTATGTTCTCCAAAAAGCTTAAAAATAGATTTTTTTGGGATGGAGCTACACTTCATAATGTACCTGTTCAGATTCTACTTAAGAACAAACCTAAAGTCGCAAGTGGTTTTAAATGGCTTCTTTTTTTCCTTTACAAATGTCATTTTGTGCAAGGACAGTTCTAAACACGGGAAACACATGCCACTTCACAGGCATACTTTAGACACCCCCCAGGTACCATATTTAAAGGAAAATTTCACTTTTTTTTTTTTTCACTTTATGCATCATTAAAATGACTGCTCCCGAAAAAACGTTAGTTTTTAAAAGTTCTTTTTGCATTGATATATGTCCCCTGGGGCAGGACCCGGGTCCCCAAACCTGTTTTATGACATTAACATGCATATTGGCCGTTGTAATTAGCACTTTTGATTTCGAACGTTCGCGTCCATTATAACGTATAGGGTTCGAAAATTCGCGCAAACTTTCGGTCGGTTCGAAGGTTCTGGTGCGAACCGAACCCGGGGGTGTTCGGCTCATCCCTAATGTAGAGCAACAATTATTTTTTTCAGATCCTCAGAGAGTTCTTTGCCATGAGGTGCCATGTTTAATTTCCAGTTACCAGTATGAGAGGGTAAGGGCTCTTTCACACGGACGTGTCCGTGTACGGAGCCCGCTCTGCTCAGCGAGGATCGATCCGTCAATCCCCGCTGAGCAGGCAGATGACAGGTCCATCTCTGCACTCTGTGCAGGGATGGACCTGTCAGAGCGCTGCTCTCCCCTATGGAGGATCGGATGACGACGGACAGTAGAGTCCGTCGTCACCTGATCCGATCCGCAGACGGATGGAAAAGTAAGTTTTTCCTCCGTCACATTTTTTCGGATCAAAGCGGGTCGGATGTCCGTCCCTCCATAGAGGTCTATGGAGCATCCATTCAGGTCCGCCTAAAAAACTGAAAGGCGGACCTGAATGGATCGTCCATGTGAAAGAGGCCTTAGAGGGATAACACCAAATTTAACACACCTGCTCTCCATTCACACCTGAGACCTTGTAACACTAACGAGTCACATGACACTGGGGAAAGAAAATGGCTAAATGGCCCCAATTTGGACATTTTCACTAAGGGGATGTACTCATATTTGTTGCCAGTGGTTTAGACATTAATGGCTGTGTGTTGAGTTATTTTGAGGGGACAGAAAATTTACACTGTTACACAAGCTGTACACTCACTAATTTACATTGTAGCAAAGTGTCATTTGTTCAGTGTTGTCACATGAAAAGATATAATAAAATATTTACAAAAATGTGAAGGGTGTACTCACTTTTGTAAGATACTGTATGTATATATATATATATGAAATAAATATAAAGAAAGAATTTGCGCTAGGTGAGAAAAAAGACTTATTGACAAAAATTGTGTTGATGAGGAAATTAAACAAAAAAAAAAACCGTGAAGGTAAATCCTGCAGCTGGACATTAATAACCCCGGTATAGGGCACGAAAAAGATATATGTAAACAGAAAATGCAGCGCTGGATAGTGGAAAACTGAAAATTACCAGTTAGCGTGACCCAAATTAATTAGTGAAAGTAATAATAATTCAAACAAAATACATAACCAGTTAATATGAATAACCCAAAATGATTAGTGAAATAAATGTTCAAACAAAGTTCATGCTCAATCAATGAAAAAACCCCCAAATGGGGGAAGTGGATAAATGAATACTCAAACGAAGTTCATATGTGAATTCAAAAATTCAAAAAGTCCAAAGTGATTAAAGAAAATGAACAAATGAATTCATAAAAGTTCCTGTGAAATCAATCCAAAGTGTAGATGTTGGTAGTAGTGCAGCCCATCACCACAGAGATAAAGCAGAAGGGGGGGAGGCTTACCAGAAAGCCAGCGACCGCCCTTATTCAGGGGGGTCAAACTGAGCTTAAGATGAACAGCCTTGGTGCTGTTGGGGATATCCCACGTCCGAATCGATATCCGACGGCAACGGGTCTCCTCCCGAATGGTGGCTGTTCCCCGAAATTCCTCGTGTATCACTTTTCAGCAGTAGAAGATTCTCATTCTCCCTCTTAACTGTGTGAGATAAAACATGGGCTTGTGGGTAAACCTTGTAGATAAGAGGGCCTCTACAAGGTTTACCCACAAGCCCATGTTTTATCTCACACAGTTAAGAGGGAGAATGAGAATCTTCTACTGCTGAAAAGTGATACACGAGGAATTTCGGGGAACAGCCACCATTCGGGAGGAGACCCGTTGCCGTCGGATATCGATTCGGACGTGGGATATCCCCAACAGCACCAAGGCTGTTCATCTTAAGCTCAGTTTGACCCCCCTGAATAAGGGCGGTCGCTGGCTTTCTGGTAAGCCTCCCCCCCTTCTGCTTTATCTCTGTGGTGATGGGCTGCACTACTACCAACATCTACACTTTGGATTGATTTCACAGGAACTTTTATGAATTCATTTGTTCATTTTCTTTAATCACTTTGGACTTTTTGAATTTTTGAATTCACATATGAACTTCGTTTGAGTATTCATTTATCCACTTCCCCCATTTGGGGGTTTTTTCATTGATTGAGCATGAACTTTGTTTGAACATTTATTTCACTAATCATTTTGGGTTATTCATATTAACTGGTTATGTATTTTGTTTGAATTATTATTACTTTCACTAATTAATTTGGGTCACGCTAACTGGTAATTTTCAGTTTTCCACTATCCAGCGCTGCATTTTCTGTTTACATATATATATATATATATATATATATATATATATATATATTATTTAGTCTTATATCCAGCCAGCAGGTAGAGCTACATACTAATTTTCACATGATAGGCATGATTCTTTTTCAGCTGTGTTGATAAAGCTGTGTGTTTAAAGAACAGAAACAAGTCATATCTGACTTACTCTTTATTAGGGTTTGAGGTTTTTATCAGACAAAGGGAACTGAAAAGCCATCTGCTCCCCTGTGCTGCGTTTTTAGATAACCCATAGTGCTCTGAGAAACCTTGTTATGTATTAAAAATGCATTAGTAAAACAAACATTGTATTAAAGATATTGAAAAATACATAAAATACCAATTTAAAATAGAATACAGTGTTAAACAACAGTTTAAAAGACTGTTCTTCTTTTATGGGATTTAAACTAATGGTAAAAACAAATATATAAATAAACATTTAAATAGTATTTGCATATGCTAGAGGAGAATACAGGTATACAATCTATATTATTAAAATATGGTTGTGGTTGTGACGGTAGAAGTTTTTCTATTTTTACCCTACTGTATTCTACTTAGTACTTACATGAGTCTGATCTCTGTCCAGTAATGTGCAAGAGAGCTGAGGCTCTCTCGGCTCCCTCAGCTCCCTCACTCCTCATTGGCTCAGATACAGCAGCAGAAGCCATTGGCTCATGCTTCTGTCAATCAGAGCCAGTGACGAGGTAGCAGGAGGCAGGGCAGAGCCCCACTCTGAATGTCTTATGGACACACAGAGCAAGGCTCAGGAGCGAGCATGCACAAGTGCCCCTATAGGGGAGTCAGGAGCGCCAGTGGGGGACCCGAGAAGAGGAGGATTGGGGCTGTTCTGTGCAAAACCACTACAGAAAGCAGGTAAGTATAACATGTTTGTTATTTTAATATAAAAAAAACAACTGTTACAATTCCTTTAACATTTTTGTCAAATTTTTATGTATTATACCTTTATATTGTTCATGGGAAACAAATATATTTTCACAGAATGTCTTTGAATGGTGCATAATTCAGAAGACATTAGTATGTTTTCACTGGAGAGATGTTATTTAAGATAGTTGCTTTCAGACTTAAAGAAAAGCATCAGATAAACTTCACACACAGATTCCACAAGCTGTTTCTCCAGCATGTGTGAAATGGGGACAGGCTCTCTTTTATACTCCATCTGTTTTTTATTACACATATGGGCCACCTTAAACAACAGACCAATATGTTTACCATTCTGTTGAACTTTAAGAAGGCCCAAGAGAAAGAGCCGAACAGTACTGATATGAAATCTACTCAGGAAAGCATCAGAACAAACTCAGGAAATAAGTTTATTTCTTCATTAATATTCTACATGGAAATGCTGCATAATTTGAGCTATATTTGTACCATCAGAAGCCCATTTTCTGTACTTGTTGAAGAACACATTTTAGTTATTTACAATAAGAGATATGTCACACCCCAGTGCAATGCCACAATATTGCCTAATGCACTATAAACATAAAGGCATGTTATATACTACTATTAAAGAAAATAAAGGCATAGTGTGTAAATACATCAGCCTTAAAGCCTATTTGAAGCCTCTATTTGTCCTCTCGGAATGATAAACAGGCATTTTCAAGGCAAGTTGGTATATTAAATGCCTTAAAAGAAATGTTATTTATTTAAGTTAATGGTAAAGGAGCTAGGAAGCTGGATCTTTTATGTGCCCTGCTACATAGTGCTGGGTGGGGTGCTGTCCAGAGCTTTACATTATTTGCCTAAGCTCCTGAAGATTGAGCAAAGTGCAGCCAATTTAAACAGATGTGGGCTTTTACCATACTGACAGTTTACATGCATTTAAATGTATCGAACTTAAAACTAAATAACCCTTCACAAGCTGGAAATGCATACAGAAAATGCATATAAAGTGTATCAAAAATGCACATTAAAACATTGCAATTTTAAAGCTGAACTCCAGCTAAACTTTCAGGTTTGCCCTGTTGTACAGGCTCCTCTCTTGTAATAAAAATGCTTACTCCAACTTCACTGCCCACTGTGCACTTCTAATCAGTGTTGCCAACCATCAGTATTTTTACTGGCAGCCAGTAAAAAATGACCACTTTTCTCCTGCCAGTAAATGCCAGCGAAAGGAAAAGGTTGCCAGTAAAAAATATGTCTGTGATGCTTGGCACAGAACTGCGCATGTGCAGTTCCGGCAGGGAGTCGGCTGAGACCATCTGAGTGCCTTCCACAGTGTGTTCGGGTCAGCGCTGGTGGGGGATGGGTCTGGCGAAGGCGGTGTCTGAGCATGTCATGTGATGTCCTGGCGCAAAGGAGCCGAGTGGAGTGGCCGGAGCCTCATGTGCGGGCCTGCAGGGCCAGAGCAGGCAAACCGGGAGCAGGACTGTCAGTGCTGTTTAGCCTGGAGTGGACTGAAGGGACCACCGGGTGTGGAGAGAGACTGTCACTGTGACTCAGGAGGGGACGTGTCGTGTCAGTGATCTGTGCTGCTGCACACTGCTGTCAGTATCACTGTGAGAGTCAGCTTCCTGTGTATACCTGACCATTCTAATTTCTTGCCCTCCTAAATCCTGTCCCGGAGCTACTTACTTACTATATAAAAAATAAACTAAGAAATATGTTTTTTGCCTTAATAGCTACCTTAAATCACATTGCAAATTGCATATTGTACTTGTTTGTAGCCAAAACACTGACATTTCCACCAAAAACTGTAATTCTGTAACTTTTGGAAATGCCAGTAAAAGCTTGGCTGTGCCAGTAAATGGTGGGTGTTGTGTCAGTAAATTTCAGTCTAGTAGGCTGGCAACACAGCTTCTAATGTGCATGAAAAGCTGCAGCAAGTTATATAGTACCTGCCTCACTTCCTGGCAGGAGAACATCTGAATCATTCTAGACCTTTCCTCCTCAGTCAAATTGTCCTTTGTCCACCCATTTCATTCATTGGATTTTAGTTCTTTTAAACATGATGTTTCAGCATCACATGTGGGCATCACCTTAAATGCAGCCTGCCTAGGAAAGCCCACCCCTTCAAACTGACTTCCACTCGTCAAAGCATTTTAATATTTTCATAACTCCTACCAAGAGCCAGCATGTTGATGCATCAAGACTCCTAAGAAGTTTACTGAGGTAAGGTGTTATGGTGTTTTCCGATAGCTATTTTTTTTTTTTTTGTTTAAGAAAGTCTTATTCAGGGTTTCCATAGTACAGCAATGCTGGGAAAAATAACAGATCAAAAATAAATAAAAGACAGACATTGCTCAGAGAACAGAAACAATTTTGTAAATGTGCGATGCGAGATAGAAGGCAACAGTCATAAAGCAGTATAATAATCATCACTGAATATGTAAATGCCTACCATCTAATCAAACGCATTACCAAACAATCAGGGATGAGCATAACAGTGTGGAGAGAACTGAGAAACGTGGATGATAGGGATAACCCTGTCAAATACTGCAAGCACAGCGGTAAGAAATATAGCAATATCAACAATCTACGGTATATAGCAGAAGCAGAAACGTAAGTTGGGGTCAGGTTAGCCTTAAGCTTTTAAGTTACAGAATCATCACAAAGAGATAAAACTAGGAAATACAGGTGTTACAGCTAAAGATTATAAGGTGAGGACATGTCTATTAGAGAATGGGTGCAGATAGCACTCCACAAAGGTCTCCCCTTACTGGCTAGAGTAAGTGTAGAATCCAGTATAGTAGTTTGAGTTTTCCCAAGGGATTGGTAAGGCTCACCTTTGCTTACCAGGTGGTAAATTGAAAGGAGGCCATGAACTGGTGGATTTCTGTTGGTGAGAAAGAGTGTTCAATAAAGTTCTGTAGCATGTCCAGCTTTTCCAGATAAAGAAGCGTCTTCTGCTCCTTCTTAACTGTGGAAATTGCTGGGCTGTGGGTAGATGTCTGGGCCCGCAGGAGGACCCTCCTGGTTGTTAAAAGACAGAGATGCATCCATGGGGTCAGGGATAATGGTTTCCCAGTGTTCAATGGGGTAGATGCGGTAGAAGAAGTACAACTAAACAGGCATTAGTAGGTCCTTAGGCATCCTTGTCATTGTGATTCCAGAGATGTGTTGGATAATTTTGATCCCAATAGTCCTCAATTTGTGTACAGTACATGTCCAGAAACGCTGTAGTAGCGTCGGCCTGCTAGCACCGCACCAGGGACAGACTGCCAGCAGAGGATTGGAAGAGTCAATCAGGGCTGGTACAAATGCCCTATGTTTAATCTTGAATTGTGTCTCCCTCCACTGTTCATTGACTGTAATTATACAAATTGACTTATATCCTTCCAGGAATCGTGTGGTGTCCTCTAATTCCAGAAGATCTTTAGACCGGGCTTTCAGTAGGGATTGACCTATCAAGGAAGTGGTGTGTTGCAGTATTTGCCAATAGTTATTTTACAGTTCCTGTCCAGCCCTTTTATCCAGCCATTACGTGTCTGCATTTCATAGAAAAACAAAAAGACCCACTGATAGCATCCCATGGGTGTAAAATAAGGTATCTAATGAAAATAGAAAGGTAATTTAAAGTGGATGTAAACCCTCACATATACCTAGTGAAGTGAACTGCCTCAGATGATACACAGGGATGGAACAAATCTCTCTGCATAAGTTTTACCTGTATATATGTTGTCTTCATCTGTATATATCCTTTAGAAAGTGCTCTTCATATTAGCAGATTTTCTCTTCCCGGTTAAGACTGCAGTGAAGCCTGGGCATACAACCAAGCCAGCTGATTGGGGGAAAGGCACACACCCCCTGTCCTCATAGGTAAAGACTTTCAGCTCTGGTCGTTGTTTAGTTCAGGGCTCTGCTAAACTAGGCAGGAGACAGCTATGGGACACAGTGCTTTGAAGAGAAATAAGAAAACACTTCAGATATCTGTGTCCAGCTCAAATTTCATGAATCGGTTTACATCCACCTTAAGTAACAAGTTATTTAGCTGATCAATTCATTATTTCTGAGATTCTTTGCACTTTGCAGATATTCTTTAAACACTATTCAATCACTTTCACCTAGAAAGTAGGGACTGCAAAACTAGAAAAAAAAATGCAGATTTATTTTTTACTTACAAACACCATCAATAACAGTGGAATTGAGATTGTGACATAGACATTAAGATTATATTCACAATTAATTTCTAAATCATTCATTACAAAATATGTATACTAAATTATATCAGTGATTAGTTCCCTCTCATAGGTACCATAACTAATTGTACTACATTTGGCAGACAATAACCTGTGTTTGACTTACTATGCCCGTTGACAAGCTGCAGTTGAATTAAAGGGTAGAATCCATCTGTAAATTATGCCAATTTGGCCAAAATATAATAACCTAATCTTTAGGTGTTAGGATATCATAAGGGGAGTATCAAATTAACCATCAAAGACTATTGCCAACCAGAAAATATTAATAAAACAACCAAAAATCAAGAGAATAATACACTATAGTTATCCTCAAAAGCAAAAGGGAGTGGATTGCTGGGCTGAAAGGATAGGGCCTTAAGATGGCTGCCAACCAAACCAAAATGGCGTCCAGTGGGTGAAGACGGGCCTAGCTTTAACGTGGTCTTGCAAAATGGTGTCTTCAAGATGAAGGAGGTATGTTCTATGATGTCTGAAGATGGATGATATCTTCAAGATGGAAGCTGTTCCTCTGATGATGTCTCATGTGTGTCCTGTGTCTCTTTCACCTTGTTACTTATAGGTAGAGGAGTTTATAACAACATTTGTTTGTAATCAGTCCTTTGTTGGTAATATAATACCTTGCATTGATATGTATATATATAATTAAAACAGTGTCATAAGGTCTTAACCTTGCAATAGAGTCTAAAGCCCCATACACACGGTCGGACTTTTTCATGGATTCTGTCCGATCGGACAATGTTGTTGAAAAATCAGACCGTGTGTATGCACCATCGGACAGTGTATGTCGGATTGTCCGACGGACAAAGTCTTATCTCCTGCTGGAAAGATTTGCCGACAACACGGTCCGATCACACCAAATCCGATCGTGTGTACGGTTGTCCGACCGGACAAAGTGCTACGCATGCTCAGATCACATTACAAGACCAAAGCTATTGGCTACTAGCCTCTACGTAGTCCCGTCGTAGGCAACAAACGTCACCACGTTCAGAATGATCGGATTTTCCGACAACTTTGTCCGACCGTGTGTACGCAAAACCAACATCGGACAAAGTATGACGGACATGGTCCGACAGACCTGGTCCGCGGATTGTCCGACCGTGTGTATGGGGCTTAAGAGATTGACTTATTTTATTTATATAATATTGAAATATAGAACAGTTCCAGTCTCCTCTGTAGAAAGATTTCAGGCATTTCATTTTGTTAGTTGAGTTTTGTGTATCTTCTCAGCTTGTTAATAGTTTTGTCCACAAGTAACACAATGCATAGCATTTTCCCTATACAAGAAGCCCTTTTTTAGCTGGTCAAATAATATTTGTTGACTTCTGAAAGTGTTGTAAACTTAGGCCAGTTTGAGACTAATAACATGTCCTTCTATTGGGACTCCATGTGTTGTGTGAACAAGAGCACCCGTTGTTTAGAGACTAATGGTGGCTTGGCTGAAGAGGAGGATGCTGGCACTTTCATAGGCTTCAAAGAAGAGGAAGACATGCGTCAATCTGTAAGTGATGGCTTTCCAACCCCAGGACCCTTGGGAGTAGTACGTGCTGTCATCCTGAGTGACCCCGAGGAGTCTGCTTCTCAAGCCTCGGCAAATTTGAGGCGCATGGGCAACCTCATGCTTCAAAGCCTGCAAAAGAAACCAAGAATACATGGCATAAAGGAGAATGATGATTACTGGTTGGCAACCCTCCTTGACCACCGTTATAAGGGTAAGGTCTCAGAACTCATCCCGTCCCCACAGAGAGTGCAGAAGCTAGCACTTCTTGAGGACACGTTAAAGAGGATTTTATTGAACGTTTTTTCTGAGAGGTTACAGTGTTGTGGAAAACGTTGTTTTGAGTCTTCTGTTGGTCAAAAGAGGAGCGTTGGAGAAGGTGTTTGCCTAATGAGGCATTTCGGAATTATTTAAGTCCTCGCCGCATAGGGCTGTCAGCTTTCACATCCTATCGACAGTGTCACATGGTGAATGATTACCTTGGGGCCAAAACAGAGACGGAGAGCTTTTCAGCTGACGATCCACTGACTTACTGGGTCATGAGAATAGACCACTGGCCATAACTTGCCCAGTATGCTATTGAGATGATGGGCTGCCCTGCATCCAGCATGCTTTCAGAACGGGCATTCAGTGCTGCAGGAGGTTTCGTTACTGATCATAGAATGCATCTGTCCACAGACTCCATGGACCGTTTGACTTTTATAAAAATTGAATCAGTTCTGGATTACCAGCTATGAAGCCCCTGATGCCGATGTCACTGATTAAGTCTTTTTGGGATGTGGAATATCTGCAGGACTTTAAGGCTGCCTAGCTTTGAGGGTGTTCAATCATTTCATCTGGAAGTATGTTTTTGGTATAGGTTTCATGGGCACAATTAACACCCAGACCAATTTTTCAGCTTGCTTAATTCTTGCTTTCATCAAGAGTACCTCTATAGGGTTACGGTGGGAAGGCGCCCCCAACACCCAAATAGTAATCTTTCTGCACCTGTCTGACAGGTGCATATCATTGCAATTTTTTCCAGCAAAGCCAATTCTTGATTTCATCAAGAATACCTCTATAGGGTTACGGTGGGATGGCGCCACCGACACCCAAAGACCAATTTTTATGCACCTGTTACTTCTATCCAAACTCAACTCTTGTTTCCAGTGCACTACATTGTGGCGTCATCATACACACTGGCTTCCCAGCTGTTGCTGAGCAAAATAAAGGCAGCTTGCAGGGAAAATGTAATTTTTTTTTGGCTTTATAAATGCAATTATTGCTGGAGCATATTCCAGACATGGTACAGCTCTGACACTTTACAGGTAGACTAAGGGGACCCCTCAGGCACTATATTGGAAGGAATTTTTCATTTTTATGCTTTCATTTTAAAAATCTAAAAATCACTGCTCATTTAAAAATTACTTTTTCACAAACTTTTTTTTATTGATTCATGTCCCCCAGGGCAGGACCCAAACCCCTATAACCATTGTATGCCCAATTACTTGCATATAAGCCTTCAATATTGGCACTTTTGATTTTTGACGTTTTTGACGTTTGACGTTTGGGTCCCTATTGACTTTAATAGACTTTAAAAGGTTTGTTAATTCCAAACTTTCGTGCTGTTCGAAAGTTCTGGTGCAAACTGAACAGGGGTCTGTTTGGCCCATCCCTATAGATAGGTGATAGGTTAGATAAATGTAGTTACTCCCTGGAATCAGTTGAGCTGCATATGTTTGCCTTGGTCTGTGTTTCCCTGCCTGCAGAGTTGATTGCTGACAGACCCCCTGTCTGTCTGGAAATTTTCTGGAAGATAGTGGACTGGGAGAGTCAAACTGGCAGCTGAATATTTATGCAGCCTTGGCCAATCCCTGGGGAGAGGTTTCCAGATGGTGGCTGTAAAGGAGCATAAATACTTTGAGAACCTGAAGCAGAGGGGTTCTTGTCCCAGAAAGGGAGATCCCCGCCTGAAGAACTGCTAAACTCCCAGGCAAGCTTACTATGCTGTTCATTGAGGTTCCAGCTAGGCTAGCTGGGGGGTCCGATTCTGTTGAAAGTTTGATCTGGACCATAGGCATGCACACGGGGTGTGCCAGGTGTGCCTGGGCACACCCTAATCATGCAGTGCGGCACACACGCTGATATGTAGATTGACAGGCACACAGCTGAGACAAGCTGCCCTTTTGCCTACCCAACCTGGTCCCAATCTGTTTTGTACTCTCCTAATCCTGTCATTGGGTTCTCACATGCCACAGTTCAGGTGGCCAATCGTAGCCCTCTTCTGATGGCCGCCTCAGTTCTGGCACTGGCTATGTGCTCACTGTTCAGTTCTGTGTTTACCAGTGACGGCACAGATCGCATTTCTCCCGCCGGCTTCCACAGAACCTCCCAGCTGCTGCACTCAGAGCCGAAACAAGGGAGAGACAGTTGCCCGGCACTGTGTGTTCATTGGCAGGAGGCGGGGCATTGCTGTACATGCTGAGCTGCAGGTAACCGGTTGGTGACTTCCGTGCCTGATGATCCCGCTGCTGCCACTGGCAAGTGGGAGGAGGTGCAGCCAAAAGTGACACAGCCACAAGGTACACTGAGTGGGTAAAACCAGCCACATTTTTTGTAAAGAGAAGGTAAGCAAGGCAGTGGGGAGAGGGGGTTGGGGGGTTTGCTTATGAAAACCTGAGAAGATACAGAGGTCAGAAGTAAGGTGCAGAATTAAGGAGCTATGTAACAGGGCTGCAAAGCTTAGCTGTTGGGGGTTGCAGAGATAAGCTGTTGAAAAAGGCGCATAGGTGAGTTGTGGACAGGTGTTAGCTATGGCCAGAGGTGAGCTGTACAAGGGTGGAGTGTAATGAGGTGAACTGCAGTCATGGAAGGGAGGAGGGGTGCAGAGGTGAATTGCAAACACAAGGTGCAGATGTGAGTTGTAGAAGAGTGCAGGGTGCAGAGGTGAATTGCAGATGTGAGTTGCAGAAGGGTTGGGGGTGAAGAGGTGAATTGCAGACAGTGGGTTGTGGATGGATGGGGGAGCAGAGGCGTGTTGCAGACAGGGGGTGCAAAGGGGGGTTGTAGATGGGAGATGGTGCAGAGGTGAGTTGCAGACAGGGGGTGAAGATGTGAGTAGTGGACAGGGGTGCAGATGAGAGTTCCCGAATAGTGTGGGGGTGAAGGGGTGAAGTGCAGAAGGGTGGAGGGTACAAATGTGAGTTGCAGACAGGGGGTACAGAGGTGGGTTCTGGATGGGTGGGGGACCAGAGGTGAGTTGTGGACAGGAGGTGCAGTGGTGGGTTGTGGAAGGGTGGGGTGCAGATGTGAGTTGCCGAATAGTGTGGGGGTGAAGAGGTGAAGTGCAGACAGGGGGTGCAGATGTGAGTTGCAGACAGGGGGTACAGAGGGGGTTGTGGATGGGTGAGGGAGCAGAGGTGAGTTGCAGACAGGGGGTGCAGAGGTGGGTTGTGGATGGGTGAGGGAGCAGAGGTGTGTTGCGGACAGGGGGTGAAGATGTGAGTAATGGGCAGGGGGTGAAGATGTGAGTGATGGACAGGGGTTGCACATGTGAGTTGCCGAATAGTGTGGGGGTGAATGGGTGAGTTTTGGATGGGGGGAGTAGTGGTTATGGACGGTGGGTGCAGAGATGAGCTGCGGACAGGGGTGCAGAAGTCAGTTGTGGATCAGGGCGCAGACAGTGTGTTGTAGATGATGGGGTACAGAGATAAGCTCAATAAGGGGGCCCACTGTGCAATTTGGCCACACCTAACCTATGACGTGGTGCACATGGTGCACTACATCGGTTAGAGAAAGGGCAGTAAGGGGAGTGAGTTCCTGCACCTATTCTCTGAGAAAAGAGTGTGTGTGTGTGTGTGTGTGTGTGTGTATATATTATATATATATAGATATAAGAAAAGAAAAAATGGCTGCGCTGGAATAATGGGGATTAATTAACCCCTAAATTAGTGATCTAATAAAAAAATTCAGCCCAAGGCTGATAATGATAACGTGAATACAGTGAAGTGCAATTTTCAACCGATTGGTCTGTCTAAATTCAAAATATATATCCCCACAAATCCATAACAAGTGTAAATTGAATTAGTTACAACTCCAAATAACAATGATTTCATAAACATGTGATAATAAGTCCGGGTTCAGTTTGATGGCATAGTGAACAACAGAGACCCAAACACAAACAGATATCGCTTATAGAAAAAAGTTCTGAATCATGCAAGGGGTCCACCATAAGAATACGAGTTCTGCTATTGACAGTTCACAGTGTTGAAACATATGACACCCACGAAGCAAGTGGTTGGATAGCCAAAGTAGAAGTCCTCCACCATATAACAAAGTAGCAGCTTACCAGCTGATCTGATCCCCGTGTTAAGAGAGATCATACACCCCTGCCCGGGTCTTTATCCAGACTCCTCCAGATGGCAATCTCCAAACTTAAGGATATATATGAATCTCTCCTGGGGTCACTTTACTCTCGATCAAAAAGGTTACATGAAAGAGAAAAGGACATCCATGGCGCAATAACGTTTTTACCCTTTATTTCTAAAAAAAACCTTGGTAGGTAGCACACTTACATTTGAATAGCAATCTATAGGCAAATGTGATTAAAAATTGTCGAGCCGGCCGGCTCTCTTACTCGCTGCCCGTCGCTTCCTGGATGGACGGGAGAAAGGAGGTGATGTCAGCACGCCGCTCACCCTACGCCGTTTCGTCAAAAGATGATGTCTTCCTGGGGCACGGGCGGCATGCTGACTCACCGCCTATTATGTATACTACAATTCTAGACACGCCCAACTCTGAGCTCTCGGTCCGCCATCTTTGAATAGGGCTAAAGCCCTCTTTTTCGCATTGATTGGCTTACAAGGTATATGGGCAGTCGTAATGTCCAGCTGGGTGTATTATTATCATATTAAGGGGAAGATGCCAAAAGTTTTGACACCCGGTGAATGAATTCACTGAGCCTGCCCTACATTAGGACCTTAGGTGGAAGGATAGAGTTTTACAGAGACATCCAGTCATCCGTAATTTCTCCTCCCATATCCACCGGCCTCATGTCAGCAGGACTTAATTTTTAATTTTTTAGTTTATTTTTTAATTTTTAATTTCTAAACTTCAAATTAGAAAATTCAAATAAGCTCCCAATAAGACTTTGCTGCTAAGGAAGAATGAGGATTGAGTCAGTTCGCCTTTAAAACCCCCCAGGGAGCTTACCTAGGGGATGTAAACGAATATTTTATGCATTCGTTAAGGAATAACTTTCGGATGCATTCATATTGGATCTAGGGTTTTCAAATTGTCCTGAGACAGCACCTGGCTTGGTTGCCCGATGATCAAAAATGGAAGGCACGGCCGGAGGCTGCGTGCAGGACACAAAGGGTTAAACAGATTTGTTGAAGACAACATGCTCAAACCCTTTTTTAAAGTTTTTTTAGGTGTTTTTTTTGTACATGTATATTTTCTATAATAATGACAGTTGGGATGAAAAGGATCTATATTAACTTTTGGACGTAGATTTTTCCCATGGGATTAATTCCCTATGAGAGAGAAATGTGCGAACCCATATAAAGTGAATTATGCGGGCAGATAGTCCTGCTGACATGAGGCCGGTGGATATGGGAGGAGAAATTACGGATGACTGGATGTCTCTGTGAAACTCTATCCTTCCACCTAAGGTCCTATGTAGGGCAGGCTCAGTGAATTCATTCACCGGGTGTCGAAACTTTTGGCATCTGCCCCTTAATATGATAATAATACACCCAGCTGGACATTACGACTGCCCATATACCTTGTAAGCCAATCAATGCGAACAAGAGGGCGTTAGCCCTATTCAAAGATGGCGGACCGAGAGCTCAGAGTTGGGCGTGTCTAGAGTTGTAGTATGCATAATAGGCGGTGAGTCAGCACGCCGCCCGTGCCCCAGGAAGACGTCATCTTTTGACGAAACGGCGTAGGGGGAGCGGCGTGCTGACGTCACCTCCTTTCTCCCGTCCATCCAGGAAGCGACGGGCAGCGAGTAAGAGAGCCGGCCGGCTCGACAATTTTTAATCACATTTGCCTATAGATTGCTATTCAAATGTAAGTGTGCTACCTACCAAGGTTTTTTTTAGAAATAAAGGGTAAAAACGTTATTGCGCCATGGATGTCCTTTTCTCTTTCATGTAACCTTTTTGATCGAGAGTAAAGTGACCCCAGGAGAGATTCATATATATCCTTAAGTTTGGAGATTGCCATCTGGAGGAGTCTGGATAAAGAAACGGGGCAGGGGTGTATGCCACAGGCCTATCTGATCTCTCTTAACACGGGGATCAGATCAGCTGGTAAGCTGCTACTTTGTTATATGGTGGAGGACTTCTACTTTGGCTATCCAACCACTTGCTTCGTGGGTGTCATATGTTTCAACACTGTGAACTGTCAATAGCAGAACTCGTATTCTTATGGTGGACCCCTTGCATGATTCAGAACTTTTTTCTATAAGCGATATCTGTTTGTGTTTGGGTCTCTGTTGTTCACTATGCCATCAAACTGAACCCGGACTTATTATCACATGTTTATGAAATCATTGTTATTTGGAGTTGTAACTAATTCAATTTACACTTGTTATGGATTTGTGGGATATATATTTAGAATTTAGACAGACCAATCGGTTGAATATTGCACTTCACTGTATTCACGTTATCATTATCAGCCTTGGGCTGAATTTTTTTATTAGATCACTAATTTAGGGGTTAATTAATCCCCATTATTCCAGCGCAGCCATTTTTTCTTTTCTTGCATTTTTTGTGTGTATCTCACATGAGGTTGCGGCAGGAATCATCACTATTTATTCATTTATTTATATTATTTAAATTTTTACACGAGTCACTCTCATACAGTACACGTGTTAATTTTTAATTTTTCAGACAGCGCTGTTACTCCAACATATATATATATATAGATATATATGTATATATATAGAGATATATATCTATATATATATATCTATATATATATAAATTACACATGCATTTGAGCTTTGAGGTGCACACCCTAATGCAATAGGCTGTGCACACTTATGATCTGGACTCAGTGGAAAAGGTGTCTGGAATATATTGGAAGGAGGCATCCAACTATCCAAGCACATTAGTAAATATAGACTGGAGTGAGAGATTCCTGAGACTGTGTGCTGCTGCTATCCCTCAGGTGGTAAAGTCAGCATTGCTTAAAGGAGAGATTGTGCCTGGTGTCCTGTTATAGTTCAGTCCACAAACTGCTTGTGCAAGGACTTTGCTCAGTATCTTAAGAGGAAGATTTGTGTCCTTAAGTTGGTGCTAAAGTTACTGGAGTATTCCACACTTACCTTACTCCTATCAAAGTTCAAGTTCTGCAAAAAATCATCAAAAAAGCATACCCCTAGATTGTTCATTGAGCCATAGGAGTGACTATGAATGTGGCTGCTGCGAAACTATGGGAAAAGACCCTAGGGACCATAAACTGTAGGCTCCAGTAAGAGTGAGCTCTACACAAATTTACCGTCACCAGGTGGCCCCGCCCTCCGTTATATAAGACCTGTCAGTAGAGATGCGTTACACAGCGCGAGCCTCCCATTACACGGAGTGGCCCGACAACGAAGAAGAGACACCGTGGAGGAAGATGCCGGACGAGAACACCGGAGCAAGAAGAAGCGGATCGGAGGAAAAAGCGAATCGGAGGAAGAAGAAGATGGAAGAAGAAGATGAAGAAACCGAAGAATGAAGAAAGGAAGAAGACCAGAAGAAAGAAGATGAAAGAAGACTTTAATAAAGGAATTGTCATAGACCGTCTCCTGTCATTTTTTAACACTTTTTTGGTGAAATGGTAGGGGTACTTTTGTACCCCCTTACCATTTCACAAGGGGGGAGGCCGGGATCTGGGGGTCCCCTTGTTAAAGGGGACTTCCAGATTCCGATAAGCCCCCACCGCCCGCAGACCCCCACAACCACAGGGCAAGGGTTGTGGGGATGAGGCCCTTGTCCTCATCAACATGGGGATAAGGTGCTTTGAGGGGTCACAGACCCCCAAAGCATCCTCCCAATGTTGAGGGCATGCGGCCTGGTACGGTTCAGGAGGGGGGGCGCTCTTGTCCCTCCTCTTTTCCTGCGGCCTGCCAGGTTGCATGCTCAGATAAGGGTCTGGTATGGATTTTGAGGGGGACCCCCACGCCATTTTTTTTTGGGCACGGGGTTCCCCTTAAAATCCATACCAGACCCTTCAGGTCTGGTATGGATATTTAGGGGGAACCCCACATAATTGTTTTTTTTAATTTGACGTGGGGTTCCCCTTAATATCCATACCAGACCTGAAGGGCCTGGAAATTGAATTTGGGGCAACCCCCACGCTTTTTTTTTTATCAATGACTTTCAATGACTGTTCTCTGTATTACGGGAGCCGACAATTCATTATAGCCGCAAGTGCTTTTAAATAGCTTTTTTTCCTGCAGAAATGACACTTTGTGCAGGGACAGTTCTAAGCACGGGAAACATGCGCCCCTTTAAAGGCATACTATACACACTCCCAGGTACGAAATTTAAAGGAATATTACACTTTTATTGTTTCACTTATCGCATTATTAAAATCACTGCTCCCGAAAAAACGTCAGTTTTTAAAACTTTTTTTTGCATTGATACATGTCCCCTGGGGCAGGACCCAGGTTCCCAAACACTTTTTATGACAATAACAATAATAAAAATCAACGACTTTCAATGACTGTTCTCTGTATTACGGGGACGGGAGCCGAAATTCATTATAGCCGTTCGGGTCCCCATTGACTTCAATAGGGTTCGGGGTCAAGTTCGGGTCAAGTTCGGTCCCGAACCCAAACTTTTTTGCAAAGTTTGGCCGAACCCCTCGAACCTGAACATCCAGGTGTCCGCTCAACTCTACTTGTATATCTTTCAAAGTCCTCCAATCAATATCTCAGATCCTTAGTGCAGAAATTTATATGGAAAATTAGAGGAATTCGTATTGCCTATAAGATAATGACTAGACCAAAAGTAAACGGGGCCTTACTTCTTCTAGATTTCGAGAAATGCCATATGGCAGAAGTGCTGTGAAGAATATTAGACTGGGTTCATAACACTTCCCCAAAAAAATGGGTGTCACTGGAGGAAAATATAAGCAAATCATTTCTGGCCTAGATCATCTGGATACCAACACAGTGTAGAGGCCACGTTAAAGAACTGGCTCCAATTACAATAGAAACTTTAAGATCATGGGATAAATTACTTAGAAGTATATAATGGCAACATAATAGTCCTTTTCTCAAGTACAAACTATTTCCCACCAGGGAAAGAGAACAAGCTGTATCTAAAATGGACTCCTTCAGATTGGCTGAAAATAAAAGATGTTTTGAAAGGAAATACCCTCTGTTCTTTATTAGAACTAGGAGAAAGATATGGCCCATCACCATGGGATGCTTGGAGATACAGACAACTCCATCGTGGATACCCTACCAAAACCCCTTTGCTCGGCTAGTAAACTTAGCCCATGGGACTTGTAGATCAAGGGGGAATAAACAGAAATGGGATCTCAAGCAATCCATTATTGTGTTCTTTAAATGTTTTGTATATTTGTTTTTGAATGTTTTGGTTTATATATGTTTTTGAATGTATTTTAGGTTTTATGTTTATATAAAATTTATAAAAAATAATCAAATAGTGAAGCCGAAAGGTTGCACTGCCATTTTCCCTTAACAGCAATGGCGGCGGCTGCACCCGACAGCCGATCCGAAGATCGGCTGCAGTACCGACATTGCGGGCACCCTGGACAGGTAAGTGACAGTGTCCATATATTAAAAGTCAGCAGCTGCAGTATTTGTAGCTGCTAACTGAAAAATTTTCGTGGGGTGGGCGGAAATCCTCTTTGTGTGGCTTAGTGGCAGGAAATAAGTAGAGGCCATGTATATGTAGATGTGAGCATCACTCTGTAAAAAAAATGCAAATTCTCAAAGTTTTTTTTAAACAATTGAATTGTGAGATATGTAATCAATTGCATCAAAATAAACAACAGCTTGGTCTGTCAGTAAACTCTTTTATTTCATAGAAAATGCTCTCAGGAATTTGGTGACTGGGGAAAATCTTGCAGTTTTGATATATATATAAATTATTTAACAAAACCTCTCTTGATATTTTGCATATTAAATCATTTTCACACAATTTTTTTCAGGAAAATCACAGCTTCTATTTGGTAGATTTAGAAATTTTAATTTAATTTGAGCAGATAACCTTTATATACTTTTAATATATTTATTATATACCTCTTTTTAATTACTAATATTACTGTTATTATTTCTCGTAAAATATATTTTTTCCATTTAAACCAAATTAAAGAGGCACAAACTATATATATATATACATATATATTCTAATGCATATAGTACATGGCTGAAAGAAAGGTGTGCGCACTGTAATCTGCAGGACCTGGGAGGGGGAGCATGTGAGGCACAAGTGAAAGAGGATTTGACTCAGCAAGGAAAGATAAGGCTGGCTGTAGATGAGTCAGTTTTTTTGTTCAACCAGCAGGTTGAACCCAATCCACACTTTTGAGGTGAATAGGGGAATCCTCCCCTCTGTCTCATTGTATTCTGACAGTGGCGGGAACTTCACTGCCATCTGAAAACACCGGCTTTTTTCGAGTGGCTTTTTTTCAATAGGGTGGTTGAACAGAGGTTGATCGCAAAACCAACCAGAGTGGCCATACATGAATCAAAATTTGGGGAACCACCTGAATTTTGATCTACATATGGCTAGGTATAAGGACGTTTTTTGTTTTCTTTCCAAAGGTTTGTGCATCACATAGTAATTGGACCAGACTGGACTTTTAGTTGAACGTTAATAGAGCATAATTCATTTTTCTATGATAAATTAGGTTGTTTTGGGTAGAATGGTTTTATGTTAACAGATAAGTAAAGCCAATTGCTATCAATAAAATATTTTTTCTCCTCCTCAGCTGTTGCCAGTGTGTGTTATTTTTTCCATAACCACTTAGTCTGACTCATTGCCATGCAGCAACCCCCTGTCATAAGATCTTTGTACTGCTCATTATAGCAAAACCTTATTGCAAATTATCTTTTGCATACTTGTTTGAATCTTGCAGGTCATATTTATTTAGCTATTTGAACTGAATCCATATTTAAAGTGTATCTATGGTCAACATATAAAAGCATATATTTCCCACATTGTATTTCACATATGTTCAGCCTCCTCCTATTATTAAGAATGATCCTGACGTTTGTAATATTACTTTGTGAAAATCCCCACACATTAACTCCCCTGAATTCTGTGACACATATTCACTATGCCCTGTAAGCAGGCACTTCTGTTTCACAGGATTCTCAAAGCCTGCCTTCTGAACTACAGAGGAGCTGAGAGGAGGAGTTTTGGAAGGCAGAGACAGTACAGAAATCACTGCTGGCAGGCAACAAGGCACCATGGGATATGTAGTCCTTGGAAATGGGAACTAAACAGCAGAGAAGAAGTAGTAAAGCCTGCAGAGAATTCAGGAAATTGTGAAAACAGATGGCCAACAGAAAGACGGCAATCACAAACGAAAGGTGATTTTTCAAGTAAGGTTATCCTGGATTGCCAAAAATAACTATAGTAGTTTGTATTAATATTACAATGCTGATGTTATAAAGTTAAAGTGTATTCTTTGACCATAAAATTCCTTAAAGGCACCTTCATTGTGGGTCACAATGCACTACAATATACACTTTGAAACTGTATGTAATTACAAAGGATATTTTGAACAACCAGTACATTCATAGTATAATGCAAAAGGGAATTAAGAAATCTTAGAAAAATGGCTTGCCCTAAAGACATGCACAATGGAGATTAAAAACATCAATGTCATCTTTGCAGAGGTGCTACTCCAATCCACTCAAAGTTTTTGCTCAAGCATTGGAAATAAAGGGCATACATTGTAACAACAGATACATTCCTATATATGCTTTACTGTTTTTATTTATTTATTACATTTTTGCATAAAAACTACTGTAGCAAACCACGGCAACCAATCAAAATCTAGCACTGGCTGAAAGTGACACGCAACTGTACTTATGTTTACACAATTTTTTTATAAAAAGTACTTCTTGCTAATGGGAGTGTCATTAAGGTCCATTTACACTGCAGTGACAGTAATCATGCTTTGATTAGCCCTCCATCACTAACGAGTGAATTTAGAGTGCCTTGACCTATGTGGCACAAATTTCCACTAGCCTTTACATTCTTTACATTATTAACCCAAAAAGACCTAATAGCTGAAATTAGTGAGGCAGTAGCAGGTAACATTACTGATAAAATTGTGTTAATATTTTGGTGCAATTAAAAGCTTCACAACTGCACCTAAATTATTTATCATCTACCCCTTACTGTTTTACATTCAGTATATTCAGTACAGTTTCCCTCTGGTATATGGTAAGGTGGATTGAAAAGAAATAAAACACCTCACCAAAATTGTGTTGTAGTATGTTAATGGGTGTAGAGTAGTCAAAAATGGTGATGGTGTTTATTATTCTACAATACTTTAATGTCACTCACAGTGGCAGTGTAATGTACTTGGAGATGGAGTCTGAAATGCAGAGCTAGGCCTTTCTTACAGCTCTGGCTCAGGAGCCCTGGTAATGTAACAGGGAGTCACTGGAGCATAGAGTGGCACTGTAAAGTCTTCTGCTGGCAGGTGCAGATGTGAGTTGTGATGTGCAGCGGAGGATTGATAGACACACACAAGTGGAAGGACCATGCTGGAGGTAGGCACTGATAAGTGGGTGCAGATGCAGGTATGCAGGCCAAGACAAGGTCAGACAGTCCAGGTTGGGAACGTTTGAGCAGATAAAGACACAGACAGCAGGTAGCAGTATAGTCAGGAGCCAGGCCAGGGTTGGTAATAGCAAGGCACATAATCTAGGGGAGCAGGCAGAAGAATAGTCCAGAGGCAAGCGTTCAGACAGAGTCAGGTTCAGCAAAGTTCGGCAACAGAGGATCAGGCACAGTAACAAATGCACAAATGCTCAAGAGCGGATAAGACCAAACAGCACTGACACAATGACATAGTGCAGTTTAAATAGCCCGCCTTGCAACGATGTGCACTAGCATTCATTCAGTTTGTGCACCTGCTCGTGGTCACAGGCACACCAGCTTCATGGCCACGGGCAGGAGTTCTCTCATTGTTGTGCATACAAAAATTTCCTCGTCTTTCCTGACAGGCAGTCTGGAGTTGTTTGGATGCATTATTCTGACTGCAGAGCTTTAGAATTTTTTAAGATATTTTTGCATTTTAAAATATTAGTAGTAATATTATGCAAAGGCAATAAAATGTATTTCAAGTACGATCTAAACTTAACCTGTTAGATGAACCCCTTACACTCACAATTTTTGAACTATCTTGTCAAAGGAAGGGCTTCTTACAGGGATGTATAGCTATGATATATGCTACCCTTACTGACCCGGCTGCTAAGCTCCCTTACATGACTCAATGGGAGCAGTATTTGGATACCACGTTGGAATTATCGGATTGGCAAGATATTGCCTATGCTATATCCAAAATATCTATTAATACAACATTAATTGAAGCAAATTATAAAACACTTCTACCTTTATATCTGGTCCCAATCAGAGTGGCAAGGATGCATCCGTCTGCATCACCCACCTACTTTAGACGTTGTGGCCAGATGGGTACAATGTTCCATGTTTGGTGGCAGTACCCTGTAGTTACTAGATTTTGGATTTGAATATTTAACCTGGTGTATTCAGTGAGGGGAGTTAATATACTAATATTGGATTTTGTTGATAACTGCAAGATGCTTTGACAGAACATGTATTTCTATGCTGATGATATTCGTAGAAATGTGCACAGGGGTTCCCTTAAGCCCCATACACACGCTCGGACAATCCGCGGACCAGGTCGGTCGGACTTTGTCCGACGTACTTTGTCCGATGTTGGCGTTGCGTACACACGGTCGGACTACGTTGTCGGAATATCCGGTCCGGAAGAACGTCGTGACGTAAGTCGTCGTCCACGAGATTACAAAAGGGAAGTTCAGCACCACGTCAGGCACCCGTTGGGCTCCTTCTGCTGATCCCGTGTTTATCGAGAGTTAGTGGAAGTTTGGTGACTTAAGATTCGCGCTTCTCAGTTTTCTGACTCAGATCGTTACTGCTCTTCAGTTTGTGCTTGTCGTGCGTATCTGTTTATTAGTGCGTGTAGTCAGTTCGCATTTGTTGGTCATTGCGGCCTATATCTTGATATAGGACGCTTTGATTTGCACTGCTTATTGTCTGCTCGTTGCTGGTATTCACTTCGTTCTTTCAGGCCTTGCTGTTTATCGGTGCTTTCTGTTTGTCCGTTCTGACCAGCCGACCTTTTGTGACTTTCTGAGCGATGTTTCCCGTGCATACTCGTCGCCGAGTTCGTGCTGTACGCGGAATTGGTGTCGGGCTTTTAGCTTTGAGCCAAGACCCGTCCATGAACAGAGTGACGAGGAGTATGTGGACCAAGAATTGGTTGCTTCAGCGTGACCAGTTCTCGCACATGCCTTTGCTTCGTGAGATCCGGGAGAATAATCCTGATGATTTCAGGAACTTTCTCAGGATGACGGACCCCGATTTTCACCGTCTTTTGGCTTTGCTGACCCCCTTTATCAGCCGGCAGGATACCTGCATGAGACAAGCCATTACTCCGGAGCAGAGGCTTGTTGCCACGTTGAGGTACTTGGCGACAGGGAGAAGTCTTCAGGATTTGAAGTTCTCTTCAGGTATCTCTCCCCAGGCCCTGGGAATCATTATTCCAGAGACCTGTTCTGCCATCATTCAGGTCCTGCAGGAGGACTATATTAAGGTAACATTTCTACTTTACTATTCCCTTCTATGTATGCTCTGTTTGCTAATGACTTGTATTTTTGACCTCCTTCCCTAATTACCATGATTGCAATATGTTCTAATATGCTGTGCCCCTTTTCTCCTTCATGCATTTTTCCCTTCACTTACCTCACCAGCATGCTCTTCTGCCCCAATAGACACCTATGGCCTAGTCACTTAAGCAATGTCTTTTGTCTGCTGCATAGTATTGTTTGCCCCAAAACACCCCCTAAAATATGCACAAATGTTTGCTGTGTGGTTTACTTCATGTAGAGCCCCCTTTTTTTTTTCTTTTGGTGGGGGGGGGGCAAACTCATTAGGAACCCCCTCCCCCAACTGCTCTGTCAGATGGTACCAATCCTTTATCTGCTGGCTTTCCCAAGGTCCATACACACTATATACCTACCTCTTTATAGTGGGCATCTTTAGGGATGAATTCAGCAAAGCATGTAGTGCAAGGGGCTGCCTCCATACATTCCATTTCCTATTTTTTTGTCTTCTTTCCCTCCTATTAGCTTGCTTGGTAATTTAATAATGTCACACTGTGCCTGCCTTTTTTTGGGGGGGGGGGGGGGGGGTTGAAAAGTTATTTGATCTTTCCTGTGGCCTGCCAATAGTGTTAAGTACAGAGGGTCTGGCCAAACTAGCCCACATTATTGAGCCATTTGCCAATCAATGAAGTGCAGAGGGTTAGCTGTCCACCCCCCACCCCAAAACCCCTAGTTATTGCCAATGGCCCATCAGAAGTGGGGGGATTGATGGGGGGGTGAGTAATCTGTGAAGGGGAGCCTCTACTTTTCTGTGCAAATACTTTCCAGCCTCCAATTTTATACAATGCTCTTGTTCCAAGATGTTGATTGTCTAATCTGCTTGCAATGTTTAGGTGCAAAGTGACTAATTTTTTTTTCTTGTTTCACTCCACAGTTCCCTTCCACGCCACAGGAATGGCAGACTGTGGCCTCCCACTTTGCCAGCCGTTGGGACTTTCCTAACTGCGGAGGGGCAATTGATGGGAAACACGTCCGCATCGTCCCACCGCCCAACTCGGGGTCCTACTATTATAATTATAAAGGGTTTAATAGTGTAGTGATGTTGGCGGTGGTGTCGGCAACATACGAGTTTATGTATGTGGACGTGGGGATGAACGGCCGGATATCGGATGGTGGGGCCATTACGCACACGGAGTTCTACTGGCGTCTCCAAAGTGGCAGTCTGTGCTTGCCACCTCCAGAGGAGAATGCCGAAGGACTCCCCTTCGTCTTTGTCGCAGATGAAGCGTTTGCGTTGACTCCCCATGTGATGAGGCCGTTCCCGATGAGGACCCTCACCCCGGACCAGAGGGTCTTCAACTACAGGCTGTCCAGAGCCAGAAGAGTTGTCGAGAACGCTTTTGGCATCCTGGCCAGCCGCTTCCGCCTGTTCCTGACGGCATTTAACTTGGCGGAATACAAACTCAACCACATAGTTCTTGCCTGTTGCATATTGCACAACTTCCTCAAAAGACATAGCAGGAACTATGTGGTGCCCGTTGGCCCAGATGTGGAGGGCCCTCCAAATGCGGAACTCACAGCCCTTCGAGTGGCACGTCCAGGCTTGCCCCCTCTAAATGCCCATGTGGTCCGGGACCAATATATGCAGTACTTTGTGGGTAGGGGGGCCATTGCTCTGCCTGACGATGTGTGAGAGGCATTTTTTAATAAATCTGATATTTTAAACAACCTATGATTTCTTGTCATTTCAGTCTTCTTTTTAGCTTATTTTACTTTGACATTTTTTCCCTTTGCCTTCGACAGTGGGAATGCACTTTCTGGGCAAAAGGAGGTAACAGTCTCTTCTTCCCAAAAAGATTATTCTCATGTTGTGTGTTTGCTACCTAATCTTTGGTCTAGAGAAGGTTTGTACTGCATAACTGACACACAAAATACTCCTTTTCATCACCAGGTCTGACATGTGTGTATTCTCCAAAATGCTGTGCTCCGTGTTTTTGTACAAAGCACTGTGGGTGTCATTTACATAAGTCAAATCCGCTATGCTCTACAAGTGCATTGAAAAAGTTCCCCGGGAAAGAAAATTGGAGTGCAAAGTGGATTTGCCTTTAGTAAATAACACCCATTGCCCCCCATATCCTTTTCATTTTACATACATAATGCATTGTGTTTTTTAAATAAGGAAGCCACACATTTAGAAAAATAAAAGTTTACTAGGAAAACATTCCCAAGTGCGTTTACAATCTTCACCCCAAAACTGACAACATCTTGGTTATTTACAACATTGTTTACAAACATTCCGCAATTGGTAAAACCAGGCATGGAGCAAAACAGAACCTAGGAACTTGGAAAGTTCAACTTTGTAAAGTGAAGACAAGATCAGACATGACTATATGTTCAAAGTGTGTTTGATCTTGCCTTCATCACATGGGGGGGTCACCCCCGAAAAGTGGAAATTTGGAACATGCACACAATTTGGGACTGAAAATGGTCATTAGATGGTAAAACACATGCCTAGAAGCTTCCAAAGTGCCATTTTCCATCATGGGGATGAATGGACGTTTTTTGGGGGTGCAACCCCTTCACCACAACCACTTTCGTAGTTCGTAAAGTGTTTGCACCCCCAAAAAAACGTTGCCATTCATCCACCATGGTGGGAGCTAGCACATGTGGACACAATGTGTGCATGTTCCAAATTTCAGACAGTTTTTAAGTTGCAAATGTGTTCAGAAGCTGGCACAAATGTGTGTTAATTACTTGGTGCGTTTTCATATTTTTCCTAAAACATCAATGATGTTCTTCAATTTTTGTTGAACATCATTGATGTTTTGCTTTATGTAATCTAGATCTCTATTGCAGACCATTATCTCTCCGATGAGTACGTGGGCACTCTCTGTGGTAAAGTGCGATTTTTCTTCCACAACATCCACGTCACCTAAAAACCACAAACAAACAAAAATGGGGTGTTGGAAATGAGGCAGCCATACATGGATTAGCTTACCAGTAGCTGTGTTCTCCCACACTCACCTGTTGTGGTGACAATTTCTCCAAGTTCGATGATCTCTCCTTCCTCCTCCTCCTCCTCCTCCTCTGCTTCTGCTCTTTCCCCTTTTTTGGGAGGTGTTGGTTTGGGGGTTTCCTCAGACGGCCCAAGTTTTCGCTCCCCTATGAGAATGTCCAAAAGGAAGATTTAGCAACACAAGCTATTGAGGGCAGAAATAGGAAATGACAAACATTGCTTGAAAGTGACGGACACTATTTTAGTTTGGCCAGTTACAAATGTCAACTACATGAATGAAGTCACTTTGTAAAGGTGCTAAACTGACTAGCTTTTTGGTAGAAGTTTGTGTGATGGAGACCCCCCTCTAGTATCCACTGGAGCACATGTGTGGAAAAGCATAATAAAAAGGGGGTTTGGGTGTCCCAGCACTAGTGCTCTAGAGTCCAGATGGGTAAACAGCTACTGAGTGACCTCTCCTTTACATTGAATAAATTGGCTTTACATTCTTGATGACATTTCTAGTGAGAACAAACTTCCTTTCCCCCAAAAAAACACCAAACATCGTATTATAAGTGGCCGAACGATCGAGGTTGCGTACGATCGAATGCACACACACACACGACCATGACAGTGGCAGAAAGATCGAGGCTGAGTACGTTCGAATGCACAGACGAACCTGAAAGTGGCCATTTTGGAATGTACAACTTGGTAAAAATCAAAACACAATGGAGCAGTATGCAAGCAAGAAATCAAACACAAAACACAACTACTTACTTTTTTGTAGAATTCTCTTGATCTTTCTGTACTGATCGGCCTCCCTCAGTTTCAGGTCTGACCAGCGTTTCCTGAGTTGCTCCTTGGATCGTTGTACCCCAAAATTATTGTACAGCCTCCTCACAACTTTAGACATGATCTTGGCCTTGCGGACATTGGGGTTGAGGTAAGGCCCATACTTCCCATCATAGTCGCTCCTCTTTAATATGTCCACCATCTCCAACATTTCTCCAAATGACATATTGGAGGCCTTGAATTTCAGGCTCCGGGATCGGGACGTTTCTGCCTCCGGACTTTCCTCGTCCTCCTCCTCGTTGGTGGGATATTTGTGGCGCACCTGCTGTGTCCCCGCCATGTGCTCTCCCCACTACGCCGTAAAGAGAAGGGGTGGGGAATAGACGAGAAAGATCGTCAGGGGCGGGCGGAGTTTGAAGCATGCGCAGTGTATATAAAACGTCACACGCCTGTGTCGTAGCCACGATCTGGGAGACGAGGGGAGAGAAAACTCACACGAGACGATCGCTACAAACGAAGGTACAATTTAACGTTGGTACATAACTAGCCTAGACTGATTTGAACTTGAGGCTTCTTTATGGAGAAGATTAGGAGAGTTTAGCCTGACATAATTTATAGGGTTTGGTGTGTTGTTGTGTCTTGCAGAGATTGATATGAAGGGATTCAACGACATGAGTTTTCTCCCCCTCTTCATTGCCAAATACAGGGATTTTCCCATATTGTGGCAGGGTATACACCCACATTACACCAACAAACCAAAGAGGCACGCAGCCCTGGAGGAACTTGTGGAATTTGTCAAGCCAAGGTTCCCCACGGCAACTGTTGATGATATTAGAAAGAAAATTGGCAGCCTGAGGAGTGCGTATATCAGGGAGCGGAAGAAGGTCGTGAAGTCTGAGGAAACTGCAACTTCAGCAGATGAGGTCTATGTCCCCAAGCTCTGGTACTATCAGAGTCTCCATTTTCTGAAGGACCAGGCTGATGTCACGGAGCCAACCTCAACTCCTCCTTCCACGCTTCCTTGCGCGCAGCCCACCCCTGATGAGGCTTCCGAGGAGCAACCTGGGCCTTCCAGTCTGGAAGAGGTGGAGGAGCCCAGCTTGTTCCAGGTATAGTAGTTTTGTTACCATTTATGGGAATAATGAATGATGTTCACTTAATTCAGGATCGCCAATTGCTTAGTTCCTAACGTGTTTGACATATCAACAGACAGTGGTGTGGGAGACATTTGGGGCCAGAATCTAAACTGCAGGGCTGAGAATTGTATGGTTTTCTATTTGTAAACATTTTGCACCAGTCACTAGATGAGAATTGTGTGTGTTTGATGAACAAATAACTGAAACTATGTCCCTTTTTCCTACACAGGAAGACCTCAGCCAGGAGGTGGCTGTGGAAGGTGGCAGTCAGGAGGAGGCAGGGGTTAGTGGCAGCCACCAGCTGGGTAGTGGCAGCCAAGAGGGGGCTAGGCCTCGGAGCCTGACTGACACCCAAACCCCTCCCCTCCGCCCTCCGTACAAAAGGGCGAGAAGGGGGGGTTATGCGGCACAGTCAGCGCTCCGGATGATCAGAGAGGCTTCAGACTCCCTACATGCCACACCCGCCGACGAGGAGACCTTTGGCTCGGTGGTTGTCACAAAAATGATGGGTATGGAGGTGGGGCAACGCAACATGTGTGAGGGGCTCATCCTCCATGTCCTAAATAAGGGTAGGGCTGGGGAGATGACCCCAGTCACACATGTTTGCCATAGTTACCATGCTCCGCCTCCTCCTCCTCCTCCTCCTCCTTCTGCCACCCCACCAGCACGACAGCCACAGCGTGCAAGGAAGCGTGGAAGGAAGACCTGAGAGTGATGACCTGCAATCAGTCTGGTGTGAGAGAAGATGGAGCCTCTTGTAGTACCAGAGCCTGGGGACCTAGATGGCATCTGCTGCAGTTCCGGATACTTTGGACTTCACGACCAGATTGCACTCCCCTTAATATACGTACTCCTCAGGCCCCCAATTTTCTACGCTTGGACAATGATGGTTGCCGTGGGGGGCCAAGACTTTGCAAATTCCCCAAGTTTCACCATGGCTGCGTTCCTCTTTGGTTTGTTGGTGTGACCTAAATAAAGGTTTTTTTGATTTGAAATAATCATTGACTATTGTGTTTTACTTTGCTACAATGACAGTTTTTCTTTGAGTAGGCTGGTACATTTCACTAATCCTAAAGTAGAATTAACAAGGGGCAACAACAACAAACAACCTCCTAGTAAATTTAAGCAAGAAATACAAATGTAAATAATGTGTTTTTGGTAATTTGAGACACACAACCCCCCTCCAAAAAAAAAAAAAAAAAACATTCAAATATGTATTCCCCAAAAAAAAAAAAAAAAAGACAAATCATGGTAAAAAAATAACAAAGATTCTTTTCCGTTCAGAGTAAAAATAAACATGTAGTGTATAAATGCTGCAAAGTAATAAAGAAGTAAGTTTGTGAGAAGTGCGGGTGAATAGGAGCAGCTAAAAGATGTCATTCTTGTTGCATTGTAAAGAAAAAGAGAATGCGCTGCATTAAAGACATTTTAACATTGCAGCGTGACGAATGTGCTGTGTCGATTAGGAAAGGTAGTTTTACCTGACCGAGCGCTTCCGTCACAGAATTTCTTCTGAGCATGCGTAGCACTTTGTCCGTCGGACAAGCGTACACACGCTCGGATTTGGTGTGATCGGACCGGGTTGACGGGAAATCTTTCCAGCAGGAGATAAGACTTTGTCCGACGGACAAACCGACGAACACTGTCCGATGGTGCATACACACGGTCTGATTTTTCAACAACCTTGTCCGATCGGACCAAATTGATGAAAAAGTCCGACCTTAAAAAGTCCGACCATGTGTGTATGGGGCTTTAGGCCGAAAGGACCCCTGTTTGGTTCGCACCAGAACTTCCGAACCCTCCACTCGCAAAGCATCCTCTTACCCCCATCACTCCTCCAGATGGATATGCTTGTTATCTACTGTATATGTACTTCAATCAATACAGATCTCAGATCATCAGCACTCTGTTGCAATGCAATGTCTCTTCCCCATGGCTACTCAACGGCTCCTCCACCTCCGGTCTGTGTACAGGAGAACATCAGAGTCCAGGAGGAGGAGTTGGCTGCTGTGAGGTCTGTGTGCAGGCAGTCAGCGGTGAGACATGCCGGCTGCCACAAAAGGGGGCAATCGCTAGTGTGGGATACTGGCCACCCCGTAAGAGATGAGAGGCAGGTGAACCGGGTGCCCACACTAGCGCACACAGTTTGGCAAGTAACCAGAGCTCAGTGCCAGAGCTTGTTCCGGCACTGGGCTCTGGGATTCAGCACAGAGTACCTTATGCTGGCGCCAGCTCTGGGCCCCCTCATAGTGGCGGAATACCAGGGCCAGTGGCAAGTGCGACCTTTGTGACCCTGGTAGTTCCGCCACTGCCCAAATGCCAGGATTCTCAAAAACCTCAAATTAAACTTACTTTACACTTCAGTCCTTCACCAATTCGGTCTTAAAGCACTCCAACATTTCTTCTTTTATAAATCAGATTTACATTATAAGCAAGCTGAGTATATTCTAAAATTCACTGAATTATATCTAACACATAACTACATGTTTTTGAAGAACTTACTATTTGCATTGCATTAATAATATGTTAGTTTTTTTCTTTCAAGTGCATCGCAAATAAGGATTCTTTGGTATTTCTAAATTTGGTTCTGTGCTCCTGCAGTAAGACTATCATTACTACCAACCACTTCGAACCCACTTCATGAAATTCTTATGCTCATGCCACTAGCAGTCACCACCCCTTATGGAAGAAGAATAAAGAACCTATAAAACACACAGTTTTATAGACTGTTTAAAAACTATACTAGAAATTAGGGATGAGCCGAACACCCCCGGGTTCGGTTCGAACCAGAACCTTCGAACGGACCGAAAGTTCGCGCGAATTTTCGAACCCTATACGTTATAATGGACGCGAACGTTCGAAATCAAAAGTGCTAATTACAACGGCCAATATGCATGTTAATGTCATAAAACAGGTTTGGGGACCCGGGTCCTGCCCCAGGGGACATATATCAATGCAAAAAGAACTTTTAAAAACTAACGTTTTTTCGGGAGCAGTCATTTTAATGATGCATAAAGTGAAAAAAAAAAAGTGACATTTTCCTTTAAATATGGTACCTGGGGGGTGTCCAAAGTATGCCTGTGAAGTGGCATGTGTTTCCCGTGTTTAGAACTGTCCTTGCACAAAATGACATTTGTAAAGGAAAAAAAGAAGCCATTTTAAAACCACTTGCGGCTTTAGGTTTGATCTTAAGTAGAATCTGAACAGGTACATTATGAAGTGTAGCTCCATCCCAAAAAAATCTATTTTTAAGCTTTTGGAGAACATAGGGAGGGGTTATCACCCCTGTAACATTTGCTGTCTTTGCACATCTGTTCAGAACATGTCACCTCACTTTCCGTCCCAATGACAAATGTTTTTGGAAAAGTGGGGTTTTAATTGAAACAAGGATTGGTGATAAAGTATCAGTAGAGAGGAGATACCTTTTTCCCAAATTAAATCTAACAGGATAGAATTTCCCTTCCTAGGGGTAGATTTCCTCTCACTTCCTGTTTTCTCTTTCCATTTGCAAGTAGGAGTCGTTTGTAAGTTGGATGTTTGAAAGTAGGGGCCTGGCGTATATACTCTGCAGAAATTTGCCCTATTAGATGTTGGTGTAGCCACAAGACTGGTGGGCACAGGAATGGGCCCTGCTGTGAGTTAATAGATCAAGATTTGTAATTGCATGCACCTGTTGAACAGGGCAGAAAAATTGGGGGTGGTGGTGGTGGTGGTGGTGGACGGTTTTGCCACAAGACTGTAAGCTCTCACAGTTACTCTTGGTGGGCGCAGGAATGGGCCCTGCTGTGAGTTATTAGATCAAGATTTGTAATTGCAAGCACCTGATGAAAAGGGCAGAAAAATTGGGCCTTTGGCGGTGGTGGTGGACGGTGTTACCACAAGACTGTAGGCCCTCATAGTTACTCTTGGTGGGCGCAGGAATGGGCCCTGCTGTGAGTTATTAGATCAAGATTTGTAATTGCAAGCACCTGATGAACAGGGCAGAAAAATTGGGCCTTTGGCGGTGGTGGTGGACGGTGTTGCCACAAGACTGCAGGCCCTCATAGTTACTCTTGGTGGGCGCAGGAATGGGCCCTGCTGTGAACTATTAGATCAAGATTTGTAATTACCCGCCCCTGTTAAACAGGGGCTGAAAAATTGTGCCTTAGGCACTGGTGCTGGTGCCACAACACTGCAACCCCTCACAGAGACTGTACTTGGAGCACAGCAGTCACACGTGTTGCGAAGCATTTTTTTTAAAAATTGTAAGTACACGCCCCTGTTAAACAGGGGCTGAAAAATTGTGCCTTAGGCACTGGTGCTGGTGCCACAACACTGCAACCCGGCACTCACAGATACTGTACTTGGAGCACAGCAGTCACACGTGTTGCGAAGCATTTTTTTTAAAAAATTGTAAGTACACGCCCCTGTTAAACAGGGGCTGAAAAATTGTGCCTTAGGCACTGGTGCTGGTGCCACAACACTGCAACACGGCCCTCACAGAGACTGTACTTGGAGCACAGCAGTCACACGTGTTGCGAAGCATTTTTTTAAAAAATTGTAAGTACACGCCCCTGTTAAACAGGGGCTGAAAAATTGTGCCTTAGGCACTGGTGCTGGTGCCACAACACTGCAACACGGCCCTCACAGAGACTGTACTTGGAGCACAGCAGTCACACGTGTTGCAAAGCATTTTTTTTAAAAAATTGTAAGTACACGCCCCTGTTAAACAGGGGCTGAAAAATTGTGCCTTAGGCACTGGTGCTGGTGCCACAACACTGCAACACGGCCCTCACAGAGACTGTACTTGGAGCACAGCAGTCACACGTGTTGCGAAGCATTTTTTTTTAAAAATTGTAAGTACACGCCCCTGTTAAACAGGGGCTGAAAAATTGTGCCTTAGGCACTGGTGCTGTGGCATGGATCATTGAGGAGGAGGAAGAGGATAGTCAGTGAACATAAGAGGACAGTCACTCAGCATCAGCATAGGCAGTCTTGAAGGGATGTGACATTAAAAATTATTCGGTTATATCCGCCTCAGGTGCCTGGTAGCTGGTGGTGATCCAAGACTGATTCATTTTGATGAATGTCAGTCGATCAACCGAGGCGGTGGACAGGCGCACCCTATGATCAGTCACAAATCCTCCAGCAGCACTGAATGTGCGTTCGGAAAGAACGCTGGAGGCAGGACAGGCCAGTAGCTCAATTGCATACTGTGCAAGCTCTGGCCAGTGATCCATCCTCAGGACCCAGTAAGCCAGAGGATTTTCGGTGGGAAAGGTGTCCAAGTCTGACCTTGCCCCAAGGTATTCCTGCACCATGTATATCAGACGCTGGCGATGGTTGCTGGAACCGATCATACCTTGGGGCTGCGGACTAAAAAATTGTCTGAACGCATCGGTCAGACGTCCACCTTCCCCACCGCTCCTTCTGCCACTGACCGAAGCCTCAGCAACTCGTCGCCCAGGACCAGGAGTTTGTAGCCTCCCAGTTTCTGGGAACGCGTTGCACAGACCTTTCTGCAAGGCCTCCCTGAGATGTCTCATCCTCTGCTCCCTCTGCGACGGCAAGATAAGGTCCGCAACCTTACCCTTGTACCGCGGATCAAGGAGAGTGGCCAGCCAGTAATGGTCCCTCTCCTTGATCCGAAGAACACGAGGATCCTTCCGCAGGCTTTGCAGGATCAGGGAGGCCATGCAGCGTAGGTTAGCTGAGGCATTCGGTCCGGAGTCTTCTGGGTCACTGAGGATGACATGATCGCCAGCCACCTCCTCCCAGCCACGTACAAGTCCACTGGCTTGTTGGGACTGTACATCATCCCTAAAAGACTGCTGCTGCTGATGCTGAGTGCCAGGCTCCACCTCCATGCTCACACAATCCTCCTCCTCCTCCTCCTCCTCCTCCTCCTCATCCTCTTCCTGTGTGATGGGTGGGACAGAAGGAACACTGTCCGGATAAAGGGGGCCTTGAGAGGCAAGGAAGTCCTCCTCTTCCTGCCTCTGTTCTGCCTCAAGTGCCCTGTCCATTATCCCACGCAGCGTATGCTCCAACAGGTGGACAAGAGGGACAGTGTCACTGATGCATGCACTGTCACTGCTCACCATCCTCGTGGCCTCCTCAAATGGTGAGAGGACAGTGCATGCATCCCTGATCATGCTCCACTGACGTGGGGAAAAAAAACCAAGCTCCCCTGACCCTGTCCTGGTGCCGTAGTCGCAAAGGTACTCATTGATGGCCCTCTGCTGCGTGTGCAGTCGCTGCAGCATGGCCAACGTTGAGTTCCACCTGGTGGGCATGTCAGATATTAGGCGGTTCTTGGGCAGGTTCAGCTCCTTTTGCAGCTCAGTCAGCCGAGCACTGGCATTATAAGATCGGCGGAAATGCACACAGACTTTCCTGGCCTGCCTCAGGACATCCTGTAAGCCTGGGAACCTGCCCAAGAACCGCTGCACCACCAGGTTGAGGACGTGAGCCATGCAGGGCACATGGGTGAGCTGCCCCTGTCGCAGGGCGGAGAGGAGGTTGGTGCCATTGTCAGAAACGACCATTCCTGGCTTAAGCTGACGTGGCGTCAACCACCTCTCGGCCTGCCCCTGCAGAGCTGCCAGAACCTCTGGCCCAGTGTGGCTCCTGTCCCCCAAACACACCAGCGCAAGCACGGCATGGCATCTTTTTGCCTGCGTACTTGCGTAGCCCCTTGTACGCCTACGGAGCACCGCTGGTTCCAAGGACAGAGCACTGGAGGAAGAAGAAGAGGAGGGGGTGGAGGAGAGAGGTGTGTCACAACCAGTAGCAGTAGTCGCGTTTTGGAGGCGTGGTGGCGGAACAACCTCCAACACTACTGCACCTTGTCCTGCATCCCTCCCAGCTGCCAATAGAGTGACCCAATGGGCCGTGAAAGAAAGGTACCGTCCCTGTCCATGCCTGCTGGACCATGAGTCAGCGGTAATATGCACCTTACCGCTGACCGCCCTGTCCAGCGAGGCATGGACATTGCCCTCCACATGCCGGTAGAGAGACGGAATCGCCTTCCGCGAGAAAAAGTGGCGTTTGGGAACCTGCCACTGAGGAACCGCACATTGAACAAACTCACGGAAGGGGGCCGAGTCTACCAACTGAAAAGGCAGCAGTTGAAGTGCTAGCAATTTAGCAAGGCTAGCATTCAACCGCTGGGCATGTGGATGGCTGGGAGTGTACTTCTTTCTACGGTCCAGCAGCTGGGGCAGGGAAATTTGCCTGCTGCATTCGGACGTCGGTGTACTGCAAGTACTTGGTTGTGACACACCGAATTCTACACCTTCAGTCCTCTCAGAGCAGCTTTCAGAGAGGACTGAAGGTGTAGTGGGGATAGGTGCTTCTGGGAAGAAAATATAGCTCTGTGTGTGTAATGGGACTAACACACTTCAAGTCCTATAGGTGCCTCTGGGAACAAAATATAGGAGCTCTGCTGCCTGCCACGAACACACTACAAGTCCTATAGGTGCTTCTGGTAACAAAATATAGGAGCTCTGCCTGCTGCCACTAACACACTACAAGTCCTATAGGTGCTTCTGGGAAGAAAATATAGCTCTGTGTGTGTAATGGGACTAACACACTTCAAGTCTATAGGTGCTTCTGGGAAGAAAATATAGCTCTGTGTGTGTAATGGGACTAACACACTTCAAGTCCTATAGGTGCCTCTGGGAACAAAATATAGCTCTGTGTGTGTAATGGGACTAACACACTTCAAGTCCTATAGGTGCTTCTGGGAACAAAATATAGCTCTGTGTGTGTGATGGGACTAACACACTTCAAGTCCTATAGGTGCTTCTGGGAAGAAAATATAGCTCTGTGTGTGTAATGGGACTAACACACTTCAAGTCCTATAGGTGCTTCTGGGAACAAAATATAGCTCTGTGTGTGTGATGGGACTAACACACTTCAAGTCCTATAGGTGCTTCTGGAAGAAAATATAGCTCTGTGTGTGTAATGGGACTAACACACTTCAAGTCCTATAGGTGCTTCTGGGAAGAAAATATAGCTCTGTGTGTGTAATGGGACTAACACACTTCAAGTCCTATAGGTGCTTCTGGGAAGAAAATATAGCTCTGTGTGTGTAATGGGACTAACACACTTCAAGTCCTATAGGTGCCTCTGGGAACAAAATATAGGAGCTCTGCCTGCCTGCCACGAACACACTACAAGTCCTATAGGTGCTTCTGGTAACAAAATATAGGAGCTCTGCCTGCCTGCCACTAACACACTACAAGTCCTATAGGTGCTTCTGGGAAGAAAATATAGCTCTGTGTGTGTAATGGGACTAACCACACTTCAAGTCCTATAGGTGCTTCTGGGAACAAAGTATAGCTCTTTGTGTGTAATGGGACTAACACACTTCAAGTCCTATAGGTGCTTCTGGGAAGAAAATATAGCTCTGTGTGTGTAATGGGACTAACACACTTCAAGTCCTATAGGTGCCTCTGGGAACAAAATATAGCTCTGTGTGTGTAATGGGACTAACACACTTCAAGTCCTATAGGTGCTTCTGGGAACAAAATATAGCTCTGTGTGTGTGATGGGACTAACACACTTCAAGTCCTATAGGTGCTTCTGGGAAGAAAATATAGCTCTGTGTGTGTAATGGGACTAACACACTTCAAGTCCTATAGGTGCTTCTGGGAACAAAATATAGCTCTGTGTGTGTGATGGGACTAACACACTTCAAGTCCTATAGGTGCTTCTGGGAAGAAAATATAGCTCTGTGTGTGTAATGGGACTAACACACTTCAAGTCCTATAGGTGCTTCTGGGAAGAAAATATAGCTCTGTGTGTGTAATGGGACTAACACACTTCAAGTCCTATAGGTGCTTCTGGGAAGAAAATATAGCTCTGTGTGTGTAATGGGACTAACACACTTCAAGTCCTATAGGTGCCTCTGGAACAAAATATAGGAGCTCTGCCTGCCTGCCACGAACACACTACAAGTCCTATAGGTGCTTCTGGTAACAAAATATAGGAGCTCTGCCTGCCTGCCACTAACACACTACAAGTCCTATAGGTGCTTCTGGTAACAAAATATAGGAGCTCTGCCTGCCTGCCACGAACACACTACAAGTCCTATAGGTGCTTCTGGTAACAAAATATAGGAGCTCTGCCTGCCTGCCACTAACACACTACAAGTCCTATAGGTGCTTCTGGTAACAAAATATAGGAGCTCTGCCTGCCTGCCACTAACACACTACAAGTCCTATAGGTGCTTCTGGTAACAAAATATAGGAGCTCTGCCTGCCTGCCACGAACACACTACAAGTCCTATAGGTGCTTCTGGTAACAAAATATAGGAGCTCTGCCTGCCTGCCACGAACACACTACAAGTCCTATAGGTGCTTCTGGTAACAAAATATAGGAGCTCTGCCTGCCTGCCACGAGCACACTACAAGCCCCTCTTTGTCAATCAATCTTTGTAACTGAATCTATCTAACTCAATCTCTGCAAGTGAATCTCTCTATCTATCTAAATGCAGCAGAGTGTCACAGAAACAGCCTGCTCAATCTGCGCCGGAACAGCATGTGACCGGCGCAGACGGCGTGGCGGCGTTTTATAGGGGGGGGCGTGTACTACAGCCCCTGAGCTGTAATTGGCTACAGGCGTCCTGCCTGTAGCCAATTATGGCTCTTCGAGTTTCCGGGGCTGTGATTGGCCAAGCATGCGGGGTCACAGTGCATGCTTGGCCAATCATCAGCCAGCAATGCACTGCGTCGGCCGCGCCGGCCGCAATGCATTGCGGGGCCGCTCGCATCACCCGACCGTGATGCGAGCGGCCAAAATAGTTCTGGGCTCGCCGAGCGAGCGAACGCCCGGTGCTCGATGCGAACGTGGGTTCGCATCGAGCACCGGGCCCATCCTTACTAGAAATGAAGACTATATGAAACCCCAAAAAAGTGGTAGAAGATGCATACCATGTATATGCTCAGGACGATGTTAAGAAAGAATCAAAATGGTAATGAAGTCAGGTTCATCATGCAGTTCTATTCACAGTTTAAATCTATGGAAGGTACTTTGTGAAGTATTAGCCAATACTTAAACATGACCCCCTTTTGGGACCTCTTCTTCCAATTTAAACTCATATTCACATACCATATGCTCTGAACCTTAAAAGTAAGATCAGGGCTGGTACAAGGCAGGGGCGGAAGGGGCGGACAATTTACTAGAGGAAGGGGGGCGCAGGTGAAGTGCCGGTGGTGCCTGGACTGTACACACAGGCTGTGCAAGAATACAGCACAGCCGGTCAGATGCAACAATGTGCCAAGTGCCCGACAGGCGTTTCCTAGTCCCGTCCCAGGGTGATGTCACTGAGAGGCCAGCTGGGAGGCGGGAGTGGAGAGGAGCACAGAGTGCTGAGTGTGGAGTGTAGCAAGATTGCGCGACGGAACGTCAATTTCGTTTCAAAATCTGACCGGTCACCTAATCTGATGAAACACCAGAGCTGCGAGTGTGATCTAGAGGAGGAGGCGAAATCAAGCAATAGTAAGCCATTTGCAGATTAATTTAACTCCTTTTTTGGGGGGGTGCAGCATAAAGGGGTTAATTAACACTGACGCCATTAATGGAGCCCAAGGGGGTTAATTAACTTGTCACTAATCCATCAGTGACAATACACATTAACCCCTTCATGCTGCATATTACAAATACCATTGGTTATTAACCACTTGCCAACCCATCGCAGTACATTTACTGCGATGGGGTGGCAGCTACAAGCACTGCAATGTACCAATACATCACTGCCTGTTTCAGCCTAGGGTCACAGTGTAGCGAACACAGACATCACATGTGATTCACCCCTGCACTGTGGTGCCGATCACATCTGATGTCTGTGCAATGCGAGTTCAGCCATACAGTTGTATGGCTGAACTCGCACTCGCATGGGTGTTCACACCCACGCGATCCAATTCCTATCCGAATCCACAGTTTGCACTGCGATCTGCAAACCGATCTGGGGGTGTCATTAACATTGTTTTGACACCCGCAGCGGTTCGCAGAGGGCAGTGTGAACTGCCTGCGGGAGAGATGCGATGCGGGAATCGGTGCTGGAATCGCACTGGTTCTCACATCGCTACAGTGTGAACCTAGGCTTAGGGTTTTGGGTGCATGCCCCCGCCTGTCTACTCCCATGTGATTTGACACAGTGGGAGTCTGTCAGCAGATCCCGGCCAATTATTCATGGCTGGGACCTATTGACTGTCCAATCACAGCCCAGAGCCCTGTGTTGACAATCAAAACAGGGCTCTGTACAGAGGGAATGTTCACTTTCAAAGCAGGGAAAATAAACAAATCAGTCTATGGTAAAAATGACTACACAGTACACACATTGTTAGGCACACAATTAACCCCTTGGATGCCCTAGATATTAACCCCTTCTCAGCAATTGTCATTAGTACAGTGTCGGTGCATATTATTAGTACTGATCAGTGTATAAGGCTACATTCAGGACCTAGGCGTTCCGGAGCTTCTTTTGGGAAACAGGCGTCCTGTAATTTTGTCGCGATTTGTCGGGGGGACAATTGCCACAAAATCGCACCTGCCTTTGATAGTAAGGGGATCACAAGCATGTCTGTGCGGCGATTTGGGAATTGCTGACAGAATCACAGAGATCCCGCCCACGATGAACTGAACCTTATGCGGTGTACACACGCTCGGACTTTCCGGCGGGATTGTCCGCCGGACCTAGTCCAGCAGACAAACTGCCGGACTTTCCAGCGGAGGTCCGCCGGACTTTCCGAACGTGTGGACTTGCCCACACACGCCCGGACTTTTCCGGCGGACAATCCACCGGAGTTTTGGCGAAAGTCCGCGGGACTTTTGAAATGAACAGACTTGCCCACACACGGAGGAAAGTCTGTTCATTTACAACATGACTCCAGGTAGACGGGACTAGCGAATGCAGTGAATGCCGCCACGCTAGCCCCGTCACCTGGTATGGATTTAAAGGGGAATCCCTATGCCGAAAAAACGGCGTGGGGGTCCCCCCAAATCCATCTCAGACCCTTATCCGAGCACGCAGCCCGGTCGGTCAGGAAAAGGGGTGGGGACGAGCGAGCACCCCCCCTCCTGAGCCGTACCAGGCTGCGTGCCCTCAACATGGGGGGTGCCCTGGGGAAAGGGGGGCCCTGCGGCCCCCCCACCCCACAGCACATTGTCACCATGTTGATGAGGACAAGGGCCTCTTCCCGACAACCCTGGCCGTTGGTTGTCGGGGTCTGCGGGCGGGGGGCTTATTGGAATCCAGGAGCCCCCTTTAATAAGGGGGCCCCCAGATACCGGTCCCCTACCCTATGTGAATGAGTATGGTGTACGATGTACCCCTACCCATTCACCTAAGGGAAAAAAGTGTAAATGAAAAAAAAAACGACACAATTTTTTAAAATATTTTATTGCACAGCTCCGGGGGTCTTCTTCCGTCTTGGGGGTCTTCTCGCCGGACTCCTCCACTATCTTCTGCTCTTTTACTAGCTCTTTCACTAGTGGAGGAGCCCGGCTTTCTTCTTCGTCCCCGCCGTCGTCTGGGGGTCTTGTTCCGACTTCGGGGGTCTCTTCTGTTCTTGCCAGTGGCCGGGGCTTCTGTTGCCACCGCTGCTGTCGCCGCCGCCGCCTTCTGCTTCTTGTTCTTGTTCTTCTTTCTTCATCCGATGTTGACACGACGCTCTCTCTGGCCGTAATGGCAGAGACACGCTGTGATGTGACTTATATAGGGACAAGGGGCGGGTCACATGCTCATGTCACATGGTGACCCCGCCCCATATGATGTCACAGTCCCATAGGGTGCCCTAAACTTAAACTTAGTCCGCCGGACTTTTGGGAGGAAAAAGTCCGCCGGAGCCCACACACGGTCGGAATGTCTAGTCCGGCTGACAATCCCGCGGGAAAGTCCGCTCGTGTGTACGCGGCCTTAGTGTCACTGGTGATGTCAGTGGCAGTTAGTCAGTTCCCACAAAGTGTCAGTTACAGTTAGCGTCACTATCACAGTCCCACTATAAGTCATTCCTTCTTTACAAATGGGGGGGGGGGGGGGCGCAGTTTGCCATCTTTGCCCTGGGCACCGGATGACCTTGTCCCGGCACTGAGTAAGATTGCTCCTAGTAAAATCTGCAAAAAGAAAAAAAGAACATTATTCTGTTTAGCAATCTCATTGGGATATACCCATGCAAGAAAGAACTTTGCTTGACTTGTGCACTCGTAACGCATGACCAGAAATCTTTCACAAATAATGGGAAAACCTGTGCCAAATAATTTTATAATTGTCCAATACATTTTGTTGTATATTTTCTGACCTGTCAATTTGGCATATTATATGTTGGTCTAACCATTTGCCCTTTGTGAGCTGGGTTTGGTGAACTTAGAAGTATTAATTGAACAGAGAGATGTTGAGAATAACATACCCTGTCACTTTAAGGAAAAATATGCGCAAAACACAGATGGGCCTAAAGTTTGGATGATAGAAGCCATACTAATAAAAGCTTTGTAAGAGAGAATTCTGCTGCATTTAAACACTAAATAGGTTATCACCTTCGGGTCTCAATGAAGAACTGGAAATCAATAGTGTTATCTAATATTATACAGTTTTATTTTTTATTTTTTTATTTATGTTTAACCTGCATGTGTCCATGTAATCCTTCTTAAATAATTTAGAATGTGCTGTATCAGGTTCACTTGGCTCTAGCCTGTGTTTATAAAACCTATGATGATTTAGGTACATTTCCCTTTATCCTTGTGCCATTTATTGCTGATTTATGCATCTCTTTTATGAGATTTTGTTTAGTAGTAGGCACCTATACGTGCTTACAAATTCCACCATATAAATTAATGTTGTCTCAAATACTTTTTGCTTATTTGTGTATATTCTCTTTTACCCGCTTGATGACCACCTCACGCAGATATATTGCGGCAGATTGGCACGGCTGCTCAAAAATCCCATACAGGTACGTCATCCCCTTTAAGAACCACCAGAGGGTGCACACGTGTGCGGCTGCACGGCAGGGGACCCAATGTGCGTGGCTGGTAGGGATCACGAGAGCCAGCACAGGGATTTGTGTCTATAACCACACAAATCCCTGTTCTGTCAGGAGAGAGGAGACCTATTGTTTGATCCTACTAAGTAGGAACAATGATATGTCTCCTCCCCTAGTCAGTCCTATCCCTGTACAGTTAGAACACACTGAGGGAACACACATTTAACCCCTTGATCGCCCCCTAGTGTTAACTTCTTCCCTACCAGTGACATTTACACAGTAATCAGTGCATTTTTATAGCACTGATCACTGTATAAATGTCAATGGTCCCAAAAATGTGTCAAAAATGTCCAATCTGTCCACCGCAATGTCGCAGTACCGCTAAAAATAGCAGATCACCGCCATTACTAGTAAAACAAATAATAATAATAAAAATGGCAAAAAAATGCCATAAATCATTCCCATAGTTTGCAGACGCTATAACCTTTGCGAAAACCAATCAATATACGCTTATTACGATGTTTTTTACCAAAAATATGTAGAAGAATATATATTGGCTGATGAAAACTGATGAAGAAATTTTGTTTTTTAAAAACATTTTTGGGGATATTTATTATAGCAAAAAGTAAAAAAATACTGTGTTTTTTTTTCAAAATTGTTGCTCTTTTTTTGTTTATAGCGCAAAAAATAAAAACCGCGGAGGTGATCAAATACTCTATTTGTGGGAAAAAAAGGACGCAAATTTTGTTTGGGTACAGCATTGCATGACCGCGCAATTGTCAGTTAAATTAACGCAGTGCCAAATTGTAAACAGTGCTCTGGTCAGGAAGGGGGTAAAATCTTCCAGGGCTGAAGTGGTTAAAGAGTGTTATTCTCACTGTGATAGGCACCTATAATCTTTTAGATGTGTTTTGTTATACAAATGACATAAAAAGGGGAGTGAAGTTACTCTTTAATGTCTCATCCATGCTTCGTTCTTTTGGTAAGTGTTATCCTCCTTTGGTAGGCCGTATATTGTATGATAAATCAATTGGTTTACTATATAGTACAGTTTTGCTTTGGTACTTTAACATATTAAAACCTGAATTAGGGGTTTCAAGCAAGCAGAAAGATTAATTATACTGGAGATTTGCATAATGTATGTTGTGCTGTGTACAAATGGTGTTCTAGAATAGTTAAATAAATGTTTAACGTATAATCACATTACAGTAATGAATGTAAAATGCAAAAAAGTTTTAAAACTCTGAGTTTTTAAACAATAATGATTTTGTTTTAATAAAAAAATTGTGTTTTTTTTAGAATTGCAACTTTCATCTGTCTACAGATGCATATTATCTTTTTTTTTGTGTTATTAACATAAATCTGTGTCATTGGCCTAATAATAATGTATTGGCTTGGAAGGGAAATTGGGAAATTAGAAAGTGGGTAATGGGGAAAATCTGGCTTTTGTCATATCCAGAATAGGGATGGGCCCGGTGTTCGATTCGAACCCATGTTTGAATCGAACATCGGGCGTTCGCCCGCTCGGCGAGCCCAGAACTCTTTGGGCCGCTCGCATAAAATTCGTGTGATGCGAGAGGCCCGTAATGCACTGCGCCAGTCACAGTGCATTGCTGGCTGATGATTGGCCAAGCATGCACTGTGACCCGCATGCTTGGCCAATCATAGAGCCAGCGGCGAGGAGAGCAATAATTGGCCACAGGCAGGATGCCTGTGGCCAATTATAGCTCAGGGGGTTTAGTACACGCCCCACATTATAAAAGGCCGCCGCGCCGGCGGCCTCGTATATTGTGTTCCAGTGTCAGTGTTATTATGTGCTGCTGACTGCTGACATTATCTGCTGTGATTCTGGGGATTAGTCTGTGCGTGCTGTTAGTACAGCATTGCAGTATCACATCTGGGGGGGTGTCTATAGTATGCCTGTGAAGGGGAAAAAGTTTCCTGTGCTTAGAACTGTCCCTGCACAAAGTGTCATTTTTGTAGGAAAAAAAGCTATTTAAAATCACTCGCGGCTAATGAATTGACGGCTCCCGTAACACAGAGAACAGTCATTCATTGAAAGTCATTAAATAAAAAAAAGTCATTGATAAAAAAAAAAGAAAAAAAAAAAGGTCCTTCAGGTCTGCTATGGATATTAAGGGGAACCCCGGCCAAAAAAAAATTGCGTGGGGTCCCCCTCAAAATCCATACCAGACCCTTGAGGTCTGGGATGGATTTTAAGGGGAACCCCGGCCAAAAGAAAAATGGCGTGGGTTCCCCCTCAAAATCTATACCAGACCCTTATCCGAGCACGCAACCTGGCAGGCCGCGGGAAAGGAGGGGGGAACGAGAGCACCCCCCCTCCCTCCTGAACCGTACCAGGCCACATGCCCTCAACATTGGGAGGGTGCTTGTGTGAAATGGTAAGGGCCTACCATTTCACCAAAAAAGTGTCAAAAGTTGTAAAAATGACAGGAGACGGTCTTTGACAATTCCTTTATTAAAATCTTCTTTCCTCTGGTCTTCCTTCTTCCTTTCTTCATCCTTCGGTTTCTTCATCTTCTCCTTCTGGCATCTTCTGGCATCTTCTTCCATCATCTTCTTCCTCCGATCCGCTTCTTCTTGCTCTGGTCTTCTCGCCTGGCATCTTCTTCCACGGCATCGGTGTCTCTTCTGGGCCGCTCCGCGCAATGGGAGGCTCCCGCTGTGTGAGGTTTCGCTGCGTCTGACAGGTCTTTTATAACGGAGAAGAAGAAGATGAAGAAACCGAAGGATGAAGAAAGGAAGAAGTAAGACGAGAAGAAAGAAGACTTTAATAAAGGAATTGTCAAAGACTGTCTCCTGTCATTTTTAAAATTTTTGACACTTTTTTGGTGAAATGGTAGGGGTACTTTTGTACCCCCTTACCATTTCACACAGGGGGGGGGGGATCTGGGGGTCCCCTTGTTAAAGGGGGCTTCCAGATTCTGAAAAGCCCCCCGCCCGCAGACCCCCACAACCAATGGCCAGGGTTGTGGGGACGAGGCCCTTGTCCTCATCAACATGGGGACAAGGTGCTTTGGGGGGGACCCCAAAGCACCCTCCCAATGTTGAGGGCATGTGGCCTGGTACGGTTCAGGAGGGAGGGGGGCCGCTCTCGTCCCCCCTCTTTTCCTGCGGCCTGCCAGGTTGTGTGCTGGGATAAGGGTCTGGTATGGATTTTGAGGGGGACCCCACGCCATTTTTTTTTTTTTTTTGGTCAGGGTCCCCCTTAATATCCATAGCAGACCTGAAGGGCCTGGTAATTGAATTTGGGGGGACCCCCACACTTTTTTTTTTTTTTTTTTTTTTTATCAATGACTTTTTTTTTATCAATGACTTTCAATGAATGACTGTAATCTGTGTTACGGGAGCCGACAATTCATTAGCCGCGAGTGATTTTAAATAGCTTTTTTTCCTGCAAAAATGACACTTTGTGCAGGGACAGTTCTAAGCACGGGAAACATGCGCCCCTTCACAGGCATACTATAGACACCCCCCAGGTACGAAATTTAAAGGGATATTACACTTTTATTGTTTCACTTTAAGCATTATTAAAATCACTGCTCCTGAAAAAAACACGGTTTTAAACAAAAAAAAATTGCATCAATACATGTCCCCTGGGGCAGGACCCAGGTCCCCAAACACTTTTTATGACAATAACATGCATATTAGCCTTTAAAATTAGCACTTTTGATTTTGAACGTTTGCGTCCATTGTAACTAATAGGGTTCTTAAATTTACACGGACTTTAGGTCCGTTCGCGGGTCCTGGTGCGAACCGAACCCGGGGGTGTTCGGCTCATCCCTAATCCAGAAATAAATTTGCAACAGAGGCTTTGAAGGTGACCATAGACTATGCAATCCAGTTATACAATCTCTTTAAGGTCTACCATCAGCTGTAGTGCAAAGGCTTGCCAAACACAAACTAAATGGATTGTTTCAGTGTGTCCTCCTATTGCACTAAATGGTAAATAATGCAGAGCTAATCCATAAACATAAATAAATGAATATGAAAAATGATGAATAGTGATAAAACAAATCAAATATATCAAGTGTTCAATGTATGTAAAAAAACTGTATAGGTGAATAACCCAACACCAATGAGCACTGGAGGATATGTAAATCAAACCAGTGCAAAAAAGTGTATAGAGTATAGTCCAACACAAAATGATCTTCCAACACGGGGTAATGAGGAATCAAAGTGTAAAACACTGTCTGATATGGAGGACATGAAAGATATTGCATCATCAACAATGAGTGCGTTTGCCCTTACCAGAACTGGTGGACTCCAATGTCAGCGACATGGAGTCATACAGGCATGGTGCCACAAAATGCCAAAGTATGGAGCTCCACAGGATCCAGGACCTCGGGATGGAATTCAGGGAAGAGACAGGAAACCTCCAAATGGACCTCCGCTCCTGGGTGCGTCAAACTGGATCTGGATGGTAAGCTCAACAGGACTCAGCCACTCTCAGCAAAGTAGTATGTGGAGAAAGAAAATGCTTCCACATAGTGTAGATCAAAAAAATTGTATTTTATTTCTAAATACCAGCATACAGGTATAAAAGTGATCACGAGGATAAAAAGCTGGGCAATGTGAAGAGCGATAAGCCCAAAAAAAACCTACGCTTTTCGACCAATGGGTCTTCAACAGGGGCATATCCATATTCATATGTTTCTGCACAGATGTCAATGTAAATTGCAGCCAGAAATTGCAAAAAGTCGTACAAAAAATACTTTTTGAAATTGGTGCAGCGCCGCAGATGCGGCGTCGCACCGATTAGGACGGTGCCATTGATGCCACCATTTTGACATGCGATTTGACGTGTCAAATTGCATGTCAAAACTCTCCAGTGTGAACCAGGGTTAAGGGCAACAATAAAAGTCATTTAAAAGCTTCAATACATGGCATTTTCACCCCCCCCCCCCCCCCCTCCTGCCCAGGCCAATTTTCAGCTTTCAGCACTGTCACACTTTGAATGGCAATTGAGTGGTCGTGCAACGCTGTACCCAGATGAAATATTTATTGTTTTTCACACAAATAGAGCTTTTTTTGGTGGTATTTAATCGCTACTGGGTTTTTTATATTTTGCTAAAAAAAGAAAAAAGATAATTCTTTTTTTTCCTTCACTGAGGTGTGCTGATGAGACAGCACTGATGGGCATTGATAGGCTGCACCGATGGGCACTGATTAGGTAGCACTGATGAGGAGTCATTAATATGCTGCACTGATGGGCACTGATAGGCAGCACGGATTGGGCACTGATAGCTGGCACTGATGGGCCGCGCTGATGGGTACTGAAAGGCAGCACTGATTGGTGTCACTGATGGGCACAGACTGGCATCACTTGCTGGGCACTTTTGGGGCTGCACGGTAATCAGGGCACTGATGATCAGTGCCCTGATTACCTGTACAGGTCTCCACTGCGAGAATATGCAGCTGACGGCTCTCCTTGCCTCACACTCTATCAGTGTGAAGCGAGAAGAGCTGATAAACGGCACTTCTGCATTTACATAGGATCAGCTGTAATTGGACACAGATGATCACATGGGTAAAGAGCTGCGGCATCTGCTCTTCACCGAGATTGTGCCGTGTCCTAGGGAAAATCTCTACTCAAAATTAAGATATTGGCAAGATATTGTACAGTGGTGTGAAAAAGTGTTTGCCCCCTTCCTCATTTCCTGTTCCTTTGCATGTTTGTCACACTTAAGTGTTTCGGAACATCAAACCAATTTAAACAATAGTCAAGGACAACACAAGTAAACACAAAATGCAATTTGTAAATGAAGGTGTTTATTATTAAAGGTGAAAAAAAATCCAAACCATCATGGCCCTGTGTGAAAAAGTGATTCCCCCCCTTGTTAAAACATACTATAACTGTGGTTGTCCACACCTGAGTTCAATTTCTCTAGCCACACCCAGGCCTGATTATTGCCACACCTGTTCACAATCAAGGCATCACTTAAATAGGAGCTGCTTGACACAGTAAGGTCCACCAGAAGATCCTTAAAAGCTACACATCATGCCGAGACCCAAAGAAATTCAGGAACAATTGAGAAAGAAAGTAATTGAGATCTATCAGTCTGGAAAGGGTTATAAAGCCATTTCTAAAGCTTTGGGAATCCAGCGAACCACAGTGAGAGCCATTATCCACAAATGGCGAAGACATGGAACAGTGGTGAACCTTCCCAGGAGTGGCCGGCCGCCCAAAATTACCCCAAGAGCGCAGCGACGACTCATCCAAGAGGTCACAAAAGACCCCACAACAACGTCCAAGGAACTGCAGGCCTCACTTGCCTCAGTTAAGGTCAGCGTTCATGCCTCCACCATCAGGAAAAGACTGGGCAAAAATGGCCTGCATGGCAGAGTTCCAAGGAGAAAACCACTGCTGAGCAAAAAGAACATCAAAGCTCGTCTCAATTTCTCCACAACACATCTTGATGATCCCCAAGACTTTTGGGACAACATTCTGTGGACCGATGAGACAAAAGTGGAACTCTTTGGAAGGTGTGTGTCCAAGTATATCTGGCGTAGAAGGAACACTGCATTTCAGAAAAAGAACATTATACCAACAGTAAAATATGGTGGTGGTAGTGTGATGGTCTGGGGCTGTTTTGCTGCTTCAGGACCTGGAAGACTTGCCGTGATAAAAGGAACTATGAATTCTGCGGTCTACCAAGAGATCCTGAAGGAGAATGTCCGACCATCTGTTCGTGTACTCAAGCTGAAACGAACTTGGGTTCTGCAGCAGGACAATGATCCTAAAACACACCAGCAAGTCCACCACCGAATGGCTGAAGAAAAACAAAATGAAGACTTTGGAGTGGCCTAGCCAAAGTCCTGACCTGAATCCTATTGAGATGTTGTGGTATGACCTTAAAAAGGCCGTTCATGCTCGAAAACCCTCTAATGTAACTGAATTAGGACAATTCTGCAAAGATGAGTGGGCCAAAATTCCTCCAGGACGCTGTAAAAGCCTCATTGCACGTTATCGCAAACGCTTGGTTGCAGTTGTTGCTGCTAAGGGTGGCCCAACCAGTTATTAGGTTTAGGGGGCAATCACTTTTTCACACAGGGCCATGATGGTTTGGATTTTTTTTCACCTTTAATAATAAACACCTTCATTTACAAATTGCATTTTGTGTTTACTTGTGTTGTCCTTGACTATTGTTTAAATTGGTTTGATGTTCCAAAACACTTAAGTGTGACAAACATGCAAAGGGACAGGAAATGAGGAAGGGGGCAAACACTTTTTCACACCACTGTATATACTTATAGTTCACAGGTATAACATATTATTTCCACTACCATTTTCAGTTCTTCACAGCTACAGCTTTCATTATGTTGCTAAGTGATGTTGTCACACCACTAAAATTGAGGTTCCACAATAAGGTCAAAACAAATATATTCCATTTATTTTTTACTAACCCTTTTCTGGTCATTGTGATGCAGATCTGTGTACCTACTTTTGCCAAGAAAGCTTAATTCTAGTTCTGCAAGCTCTTATTTTTCCACTCATAAAACATGCTTTAAAATCCCTAGCCCTACAAACTATCTGGCTTTTTAGAAAAGTTAGCATCACTGTTAATGTAATTCTAGCCGTGCATTTTCCACCATTTAGTTGGTGCAATTTATAGCCTATCTAAAAGTAGTAGTTTAGTAAGTAAAAGCTTAGAAAATGCAATTAGATAAAGGTGTTGATGTAGCAATTGTAAAAGTTATACAATTTCTATATGTCTTTTTGCCTTGAATTTATTGTCAATAAAAAAGAAAAACAACACAGACTCAATCAAGCAGAGGCAACAACAAACAGCAGGCACAGAAAATTCATGAGACTTGCACTATTAGTAATGATCAGGCACCGTGATGTTCTACTGATGTTGACTTTTTAAAGGACATTCACAATAAACAGTTTGATCAACAGAAAAAAAAAAAGAAACAGAAAAAAAAAGAAGTGGAAAAAAACATGGAAAGGAAATAGAAATATTAGGTTTTACCTGTGCACTTTATAATAGCATAAACGGCACTGTCAATTAATTTGATTTAAGTGGGTCCAGGGCAAATATCACTCTTTGCAGAACAAGATGAATCACTGTATTATAACCAGAAAATATCTCAGTTCTCACCAAATTTGAACAAGAATATTTATCAACATAACTTCATAAAATTAAAGATTATACTCCTTCACTAAACAAGCAGTCCATGGCCTCCATAGAGCACCAGGGGACTGTTTATAAGACCACGAACTAAGCTCTACTTTGACTAGTCTTCTGATAAGCTTAATGTCCTGAAGGTCCTGACAAAACAGTTCTTAATGTAATTGTAAGTGTAGTCATATGTAAAGCACGATTCACATCAAGGGTCATTGGAGGTTTTCAAAAACACTTATATAATGTGTAGTGGTCCTGGGTTTCTTGATGCAGGAGTGGGGTATAGCAGTCAGTAAATCACTGAGCCTTGTGATTTCAGATATTTCCGTATCCTTAATATCTTAATACCTTTTGTCATCTTCAATACTTTTGTGAGTCATTGCATAGTAGAAGTGTATAGTTGACATTATGATACAATGCATAGACAGCCAGAAATGTTATGAATATTTAGGCTGTGCTGTTTCTGATGGTACAAGTATATTGGTACCCCTCACACTATGTAACTTTAGTGATTGGTGAATGAAAAGTTAAACCTTACATCACTGACTTGTGTTGAAATAAGCTCAGAGTGGAACAAAAATCGCAAATATCGCAAAACAGCAAAAAATTCAACAGCCTGCATTCCATTCTCCAGGGCCTCTGCTTTCAGAAAACATATAAAGTCTGTGGGTATCAAGTAATTAAAAAATGCTGATTTTAACATCTGTGTGAAAAATTGAAATTTTACAAAAATATATAATTTACCAGGCTGAACAATGTAATATAAGATAATATAAGATAATATTATTTCTAAAAACAAGCAAACTTTAAATATTATAATCAGCAAAATCAATTGCAAATGCCTATATAACATACATGAGTTCCCAGGTTGCTAACAATTGGTTGAAAAGCATTCTAATTCTAAAAAGCACACTAATATCAAGGACAATTCTTTATGTGGCGTGGCTCTGGCTCTAGAAAACATATAGCAATTCTCTTGGGACCTAGCTCTAGTCTGTACAGTACAGTATGTATGTTCATATAAATACAGTGGGTGTAACTTGGCAGAATTAGTGTAACTTGCCACCTTTATAGAGATGATATTATGACAACTGCTGACTGAACTTTTAAAGCAGATTCTAGGTTGTCACTACACCACCACATCCTACTGTGCAATGCTAATGTATTGAAGCTTCTGAGGTGCAGTAGAAGCAGAGACGTATCTAGTAAAAATGGTGCCTATGGCAAGAACTCAAACTGTGCCCCTGTCAAAACATTTAAAACCCATCTTTTAGATAACCTTAACAAAAAAAAAAAACAGATAACAAAACTACAAGTCAAACTCTTTAATCTTCCAATTAACAAATTGCAAATGCAGTAACATCAGCACCCATAAATGTGGCCTTGCCAGCACCCAAAAAATCTGTAACATCAGCACCCATCAAACAAACAACCACCTCTCCAACACTCTCCCTACAAGCGAATGCTCCTGCTCCTGTGTGGGAGCCCCAGGTGCTGGCTAATAGCACAACGATTAGAAATCAAAAGGAAGAACTCCGGACAGCCGCACACCGGGAAAATAAAATCCAAAGGGTTTATTTAAAAGCAAAAAGACACCACAATCCAAACATGGCAAAAGGGGGGGTACAGAGCTGACGCGTTTCGCACTGTATTTCAGTGCTTACTCATAGCTATGAGTAAGCACTGAAATACAGTGCGAAACGCATCAGCTCTGTACCCCCCCTTTTGCCATGTTTGTATTGTGGTGTCTTTTTGCTTTTAAATAAACCCTTTGGATTTTATTTTCCCGGTGTGCGGCTGTCCGGAGTTCTTCCTTTTGATTTCTAATCAGCACCCATAAATGTGGCCTTACCTGCACCCAAAAGATCTGTAACATCAGCACCCATAAATGTGGCCTTACCAGCACCTAAAAAAATCAATAATATCAGCACCCATAAATGCGGGCTCACCAGCACCCATGAATGCAGTAACATCAGCACCCATAAATGCGGCCTCACCAGCACCCATAAATGCAGTAACATCAGCACCCATAAATGCGGCCTTACCAGCACCCATAAATACAGTAACATCAGCACCCATAAATGCGGCCTCACCAGCACCCATAAATGCAGTCACATCAGCACCCATAAATACAGTAACATCAGCACCCATAAATACAGTAACATCAGCACCCATAAATGCAGCCTCACCAGCACCCAAAAATGCAGCCTCACCAGCACCCATAAATGCAGTCACATCAGAACCCATAAATACAGTAACATCAGCACCCAAAAATGCCTCTGACACTGTACAGAGGTAGAGAGGGAGTAGGATCACCAGTGGCCGGGTGCCCTAGGCAGCCTAGTTTGCCTAATGGTAGCACCGGACCTGTCTGCTTGGCACACACGCAGAATCGCACATGATGACTTTAAGACCCCTTTCACACTGGAGGCGTTTTTCAGGCGCTACAGCCCTAAAAATAGCGCCTGCGTAGCGCTTGAAAAAAGCCTCAGCTGCCAACCCAGTGTGAAAGCCTGAGTGCTTTCACACTGGGGCGCTGCGCTGGCAGGGCGTCACAAAAAGTCCTGCCAGCAGCTTCTTTGCAGCGCTGTAGGAGCAGTGAATACACCGCTCCTTCACTGCTCCTCCACCGCTCCTCCACCGCTCCTCCACCGCTCCTCCACAGCTCCTGCCCATTGAAATTAATGGGGCAGCGCTGCCATACCTCCGGCAAACCGCCACTGCAGCAGCGTTTTGCAGGCGGATTCAACCCCTTTTCGACCGCTAGCGGGGGGTTAAAATCGCCCTGCTAGTGGATGAATAGAGCCTCTAAAACTACGGTAAAGCGGTGCTAAAAATAGCGCCACTTTACCGCTGACACCCGGGGCGGCTCAGTGTGAAAGGGGTCCAAGTCTTCATGATGTGCGATTGTGTGTGTGTCAGGCCCAAGCAGAAGCAGGTAGCCAATCAAATATAGTGCTCAATTTGGATTAAATAAATATTCATAGCCATTGATATCATAAATAAAGTGTAAAAAAAAGTGATTCGTGCAGCAGCAGGTACTACTTGCACAAATCACTTTATTACACTTTATGATATCAATGGCTAAGCATATTTATTTAATCCAAATAGTTTGAGCACTATATTTAATTGCTTTGCTTTGCAGTTGGCACTGGTTACTGGTTACATGCTGCATGCACATGATGATCAAGATCGTGGTGACATGTACTGTACTAGTACCTGCTGCTGCTGCTGCCTGGGGGGGTTCCAATCTCTCTAGTGACGTCTCTCTCTTCTCGTGGTCTCCAGCCTCCAGGTTCCCCTTCAGAGTCCTCACTGGCGTCACCGACCACATCACAGCACTTCACACATACCCGGGAGACCCCCGAGAAGAGAAGATGAAGCAGACAGCAGTTGATCAGAGGAGGGTAGGCAGAGCTTTAGGCTCAGCCTCCGCCACTTACCCTATGGCTACGGGCGGTCACTTTGGCCAGAGCCAACTTATCGGCCAATCATCCTGTTGCTTCCCTCCTCACTTACTAATGAAGTGCTGTGCCAGTGCCGCGCTCCAGCAAGCCAGCCGTGGCGCTGGGGACTATATTGTGCGGGAGGTGGCCGCAAATGGACGGGTGGGACTTTTTTTTGTGCGGGGCGGCTTTGTTGCCGCCCCCCTGGTGCCCATGGCACTTGCCATGGCTGCCATACCCTAGATACGCCTCTGAGTAGAAGTACATTAACGTTAGCAATAACAAACTGCAGGCATTAGATGGTGCCAACCATGAACAATATAAGGTTAGACTAATGCCGCGTACACACGTGCGGACTTTTGCCGGCGGACTTAGTCCAGCGGACAATCCCGCAGGACTTTCCAGCTAGGTCCGCTGGACTTTCCGAGCGTGTGGACTTGCCCACACACGCACGGACTTCTCCAGCGGATAATCCGCCGGCCAAAAGTCCGCGGGACTTTTGAAAATGAACGAACTTGCCCACACACGGAGCAGTCCGTTCATTTCGAACGTAACTTCAGGTTACGTAGCTAGCGTAGGCAGTAAATGCCGCCGCGCTAGCTCCGTAAGCTGGCATGGATTTAAAGGGTTCCCCCCAAATCCAAGTCAGACCCTCATCCGAGCACGCAGCCTGGCAGGCCAGGAAAGGGGTGGGGACGAACGAGCGCCCCCCCCCCTCCTGAGCCGTACCAGGCCGCGTTCCCTCAACATGGGGGGTGCCCTGGGGAGGAACAAAACAAAACTGATTACTTTGCGCTGTTTACCTTGCAGAAGTCAGCATAAATGTACATTTTACTTAAACTTTCAAAGGAGCTATAGGGGTTTATTTACTAAAGGAAAATCCACTTTGCACTGCAAGTGCACTTGGAAGTGCAGTCCCTGTAGAAGGGGGACATGCAAGGAAGATAAAAAACAGCATATTTGCTTGTATGTGATTGGATGATAAAATAGCAGAGCTTCCCCTCATTTCAGATCTTCCCCTCAGTGTTCCAGAATGATGGCCTCCTGTGCATGTGTAGGAGGGACCTCATCCCGTGCCAGCCAACAAAGGTGGCGCACAAGAGAAGACACCAGCAGGGGATGAGATCATTTGAGGAAAGGTATCTCATTCCCTTTAGATCAATTTTTAACTCACTATGTATGTGTGCAGATGCTTATGTCCTGGGTCTTGTGATAGTAGATTTAGCTATGCATATAACTAAATATATAATGTAATGTTTTGGGTTCAGCTGTGAACACCTTGAAACCTGGTGGGCCATTACTCCATCTTAGCCGGCTCGGTGCTACAGCCGAGTGCTTGTGCAAGCACCCACGAATTGGGTGCTTGTTTTGTATTTTTGTATTTATTTATATCATCATGCTATGTATTTTATTGTCCATCTTTTGGGAATTGTTTTTACTTTATGTGATGAATAAACTTTGTTATATTTTATATCTTTGTAATACTCTTTCACACTCTTCCAACCTGCCTATAAAGTCCACGCTGAGGCAATTTTCTGTCTATATCATGAATATAGTGCAATGCTACTATACAGTATTATAAATTAATTCATAACAATTTGAGAGATATCTGCATGCAGGCATGATTTACTGAATACAGTACAAGATTTAACTGTATTACTGTACTGGTCAGTAAGAAGAGAAGTTGGAAAAGTCCCTTGCAGTATACAGATTCACATTCTTAGAATACAACAATCAGGTACAACAGTTTCTCTGACAGAGCTCAGCTTGCATACTAGATACTCGCATGGCTTCATGATGTATAATCTCAATATAAGCTAATGACTTTGGAATGTGCCCCAGGTGGCACATACATAAAAAACAGGATTACTGCACAGGCTTATATATAACAGTGAGAATGCCTAGTACAAGGAATATTAATTAACACTCACTTAAGATAAAAGTCCCAAGAAGGGATTTTTTTTTCCTTCTGTAAAGTTATCTAATTCAGTATTGTATAATTTCCTACTCACTAGTGGCATTCAAACCTTGAGCTGACAACATTACATTTCTTGGGTTGCATTTGCAGCAGTTTAATGTAATTGCTGAGCACTACATGTGCTTTTTGAAGTCTGCTACATTACCTGAAGTAGATAAAAGCATTTAAAAGGAAGACGGTGAGAAGTCAAATCAGCGAATGCAATCAAGTAGCAGAAAGCCTGCTAGTATTTTGTAAATTCTTCTACGCTACAGTGAATATGAGCTTGCTAAACTCTCTGTATGTGTAATATTTTCTTGTTTTCATCAGAAAGAGCCTTGTTGTTCCAAGGATTTGACATGATTTACATTCATTTCATGAAATTTTGTAAAACACTAGTGCAGTTCATTCATACAAATGGATGCCAAATGGTTCATCAACTTAAACTGTGGGGGTCAAACTGCCTCATCCTTTCCTTTTAAAAAAGGTGGTTAATTTTACCACTGAATATCTTTAAAAAAAGAAGAATTATAAGACCTTTGATTAATATAGCTAAACAGATAAAACTAAAGGGTGTTGCAGTGGTTTCATCACAGTATATATCGCCCATGATCTCCTTTTGCCCGGGGGCCCCATGAGCTGTCAGTCCGCCCCTAAGCGTAGCTCCGCAAATGCGTCGCCTATTGGCTCCTGTTCCCGGAAGTGACCTCATTCTCCTGGGTGTCGGCGTGCGTTCCACCCAAAGGAAGTGTCAGCAATCTTCGTTCCAGCTTGCTTTCCGGATACCGCTGCCATCCAGTGTATGAAACCCAACCACTTCACGGACACCCAGCATTACATGCTCACATGCCTATCATGTTTGTACCTTTTGTGAGTACCATGCTTTTAGACTTTCATTAAAATAACTAGATTTACTGCACTTAGAATGGTGCTTTTGTTCAACGGGGATGCCTTCTAAAGCTGCTATTTTTATACATGTTACCTGGACTTTATTCAAGCCATTGTTGTTTATTACATTCCATTGTTATAGCTGTCATCTAGTGAATTTAGTTTCTCTTTGTAAGCATTCAGGTTGGGGTTTAAACATTTTGTGAATATTAGCGCTCACCATACCTTTCCATTAATCCAGAAGTATAAGCCCCTGGTTTCGGTTACCCTTTCTTGGGCTGAGTCGTCCGTCGAGATACAGGCTCTAATCGACTCGGGGCTGCAGGCCTGTTTATTGATGCTGCCTTTGTATCGAAGCACTCAATTCCGCTGCAGCTGCTTGACACTCCACTTGCCATTGAGGCTCTTGACGGGAGACCTCTACAACCTGCCCATGTGACTCATGAGACGGTTTCCATTGTCCATGGCCATAGGGGCTCTTCACCATGAGATAATAAAATTCCAAGTTATTTCCTCACCAAAGTTTCTTCTGGTTATTGGGTATCCTTGGTTGCAGAGGCACAACCCCTCTTTGGATTGGCTCCGTGCTGAGGTCCTCTCCTGGTCATTACAATGCAGTGAGACATGCTTCCAGAAGGTAGCCAAGGTCCTGTGCACCTCTTCACTCTCCTCCCTGCCGGAGGAGTACTGCGATTTTAGTAATGTCTTTGACAAAGGTCAAGCTGGTAGTTTCCATACCACCCCCTTCTTTCGGTTTCCGGTATGTTTTATCCTTATCCTTATCTACTTTGGAGGAATGCTAAAGTACTAATATATAATTGGAGTGATGCTTTTAACTAGTGAGTATATCTATGTGGTTTGCATTTTTTATTTAAAATATCATTAGATCAAATACATGATGGTAATATGTATTGTTATGTAAATTATTCCAGCTTACCCCTGGTTACATATATTTGAACACTATATATTGTGTCTCCTGATGCTTAGTGGACTCCTTGGTAAACTCTGCTGACAAGGTAGTTGCATTTGTGCTATGCATGTTACCCGGATATGTTAATGTTTCATGTTTTATATGTTTTTTATATATGTGATTATTACATGAAGTCTTATTTATGTGTTTTATTTTAGATAGTGAGACCCACTTTTTCCAACAACCCCTGAATGTGCCTGACGAAGCAAAACAGTGAAACACGTTGACGCATAGGGGCTCACTGTTGCTCATGTGGTGCAGATTTTCATTTGTTGCGCCATGTACTCTTGTCCATTATATGATATGTATTTTTAACTTTTTTCTTCTCTTTTGTTCTATTGCCTTATGAATTGTTATCAATAAAAAATATATTTTTATACTTTAACTTTTGTCCATAAGTGCCTTTAAAGTCTGACCTTTCTTATCATTTAACTGTCAGATCATAACACTGAGGTATAATATATAAAACCCAGAGGAAATGTCTTATTTATAGTGTACTGTAGTATAAATAAATTTAGAGTTAATCATATATGTATTCATAAGTAGTATGCATCTCTTCAAGTCAACAATTAAATGTATGAAGCATATCTGTCAATAGCATGCACTAGTGGGTAACTGTTTGATCATTACTAGGAATCCCCACAATCTACCTATTTTGGGCGAGCTCTTGTGATAATGTGCAATTATTGTGCCCTCCTCCGGTGATGTAACATCCAGTCCCCCCCCCCCCTTATTACTGCCCCTCTTATAACATTGCCATTGTTGACATCTTCTCCTGTTCTTCTTCCATGTCTTGTGTCTCCCAGTTCTGCCATGGGGCAGCCACCAATGATGTAACTCCTGCAACTGTGCTCCTGTGTTGCATTGTCCTGGTACCTGACTCTATTCATGGCATGATATTGGAAATGAGCCTAGGAGGTAACTTGCACTCTGCATGTTCCCAGTGGCACCACAGTCAATCAGACAGAAATGGAGAGTTAAGGAGAGTTAATCCCACTAAAAGGATCATAGACAGCAATTAAACATAAAGATTTCATGCCTTTCCAATATTATTCAGAATTAGAAAAAAACTTCCACTTCAAATAACATACACACTGTGGCAGCGCAAGCCCATGTCACTGTTTAACATTGTGGTTTATGCCAGATTTTGTAAGACGCAAGGACACTAATAGCACAGGTGTGTGCTGGCTTTAAAAGAAAGCCAGAGTTAGAGCTCAGGGCCTCACCATCCCGAGGGGGTCAGTGTATGAAGGGAGTCATGAGAGGTGCTCATATGCACCATGGTATCTAGGTCAGGAAAAACCAAGGCCCAAGCCTGAGGGAGAGTCCATGAGAGACAGAGCAGCTGGGAAGCTGCAAGGAAAGAGGTACAACATCTGTACACAAACACTGGGATGTGTTTGATGGTCAGGAGGACCAAGAGGTACTAATCAGAGCAATAAATGTGCCAAAAATGCCAGGAGATTGAATGTTATATTTTGTTCATATTGATGGTGATAACCCCTGAGTGGGAAGACATACCTGTATGAACGTTTGACATTCTTTTAAATAAAAGTGGACAGGAAAGCCCTGAAAACTTTTTCTGGCTTGGAGTAAACTCACTGTTTTGACACTACCACTGAGCTACAAAGCCCCAACATGTCACAACACATATTATCACAAAGTGAACCAGATGAAAAATGAATTAAGTAATTGTTCTCTAATAATCAACCCCTAAACATGCAAACTTTCTTTTGGCTTAAACATTAACAGCACATACAAATTTAACGGCACATACAAGTGTCCTTAAAATAATTTTTGCATGTGGTCTCTCTTCGGAGAAGGCAAGAAAAAGCATCTCAACTATGTTAAAGTGTTACTAAACCCAGGACCCTGCATTCACTATATCTGGTCTCGCACAGAACATTTAAATGCAATTATTTTAGTTAATATAAACTGCTAAATGCCTTTTTTTCATCAGCAGTATATAGCAATCTTATGACTTCTATCCGTATCCCTGGTTAAAGCTTGTAGGAGGAATTTTCTGACTGTCCTATGACGTAGGCTCTTTACCACGTGATCAGCTGTGACCAATCACAGCTGATCACAACGGCTTTCCTTGGTTCGCGCTAACAGGGAGAGCTGATTTGTGGCTCTCCTGTCAGAGGGGGTGTCTGCACCGACAATCAGTGCATTGATTATCAGCTCAGCCCCCATCAGAGGTGCCCACCACATCTGCCAATCACTGCCCATCAGCTGCCAGTCAGTGCCCACCAAAGTGCCAATCAGTGCCCATCAGTAATACCTGTCAGTGCCCTTCTCAGATGCCAATCAGTGCTCATCAGTAATGACTGTCAGTGCCTCATCATCAGTGCTGCCCATCAGTGCCATCTATTAGTGCCTATCAGTGCCGCCTGTCCGTGTCCATCGGTGTCCATCAGTGCCGCCTCCCAGTGCCCATAAGTGCCACCTGTCAGTGCCCATCCCCGGTCAGTGCCCATCATTGCTGCCTATTAGTGCCCATCAGTTCTGCCTATCAGTGTCCATCAGTGCCCATCAGTGCCACCCATCAGTGCCCATCAGTGCTGCATATCCATGCTGCCTATTAGTGCCCATCAATTCTACATATTAGTGTAGAAGTGTATCGGAAAAATTGAACTTCATTTTCTCGGCTCGTCGTAGTGTTGTACGTCACTGCGTTCTTGACGTTCTTGACGGTCGAAAGTTCAGCAAACTTTTGTGTGACTGTGTTTATGCAAACCAAGCTCGAGTGGAATTCCGTCGGAAAAACCATCCAAGATTTTTCTGACGGAAAATCAGCTCGTGTGTATGCGGCATAATAGTGTATGGCCAGCTTTAGAATGGTGAATGTTAAAGAACAAAGTGAGATGCTGGCAAATCTTTTTTTGAAAGGGTGGATGTGCTGGAAAATAATGATGGCAAGTATGCATTAAAAAAAAAAAAAAAAAAACAGGTAAAATATTCAAAAGCTGCAGTTTTAGAACATTGGCATTAACTAGAGCCAAATGTGAAACCCTTAATATCAACATTTAATAAAATGTTATTACTTCCATATAATCTACCTCTAAATTCAAATGGTCTACAACTACAATGCTTTATTTAGGCATCAATCTCACCTTTTAAATGTATACAAAGCAAACTACCCTATCATAATTATAAAGCTTTCAACAGAAATTGCCTGTCTCTTCACTCTCATGGTTCAAAAGAATACATTCTAATAAAATGAATATGCTATAAGAATTATTTTCCTTTTTTGGAACTTTACCACATTGCTTACCAGTGCTGAATAATACAAAAGAGATTCTGTATATGCAAAGGGATTATTTGAAATGTACAGTATGTGAGAAGGAAGGTGACATATAATCCATAGACAAACAGTCTATACCACAAAACAAATTAAGCAGAAGTGCCCAACATAATGGCATACTATTATTCTGCACAATTAATTTTTTGCACCTTAAAAGGAACTGCTCCTGTGAATATCTATCGAGACGGCATCCTGTCACCCAATGAAGATTAACTCACTACTATGGATACCAGCTAAAAATAGATCACCTATAATAAAGTCATTGTTATCACAATCATTGGTCTTATGTGACCAACTTGTTAAGTACAAATTATTATGATTGAAACCAGTGGCGGCTGGTGCTCAAAATTTTTGGCTTTTTGAATGCATCATTTCTCAGAACTCCATACACATGGACAAGACATTCTTAGTAAATATATCAAGTTACATGCATTTGTGATGCTTAGGGAGCTAACAGAGATGAAGGCCGTAATATTAATATTATCCACTAGAGGGAATAACAAATCAGCATCATTTGTAGATTAATATTTCAAGAAATTTTTTTTTCTTTCCAATATTCATATCTATAAGAGGGAGCCATCAAAAAAGACAAATATTGCAACAAATAAAAACTCACCTTTGCTGCAATGCGTTTATGGCCTTCTGGATCAAGCGAGCACTGCCTCTTAGGTCGAAAACCACCTTCACTGCTTTTGTCAACCAGGGATGGGAAAGAATCTCTGCAAAATGTATAAGTAATAATTAGGGTTGTCCCGATACCGATACTAGTATCGGTATCGGGACCGATACTGAGCATTTGCGCAAGTACTTGTACTCGCACAAATGATCCCATTGCCAGAAAGAGGAATAAAGCAACTTGGCACAACCGGAAGTCAGCGGGCAGAATAACAGAAGTGATGCTCCTTGTTGACGTCAGCGGTTGGACATCCCGACGCCCATCTTGGTACACCCTGCACTCGGCTTCAGTAAGCCAGCAGCAGACATCTTATTACACCCAGCCCATATAGTACGGTCTGGGTGTAACAAGATGGCCACTGCTACATTTAATGCAGCTGAGTGCAAAGAGTACCAAGATGGGCGTCCCAGCAGCCTTTCCTCCTGGCATGACAGGGCCTGCCCATTAGTGCCCATAAATGCCACCTATCAGTGCCCAATTCCCATAAGTGCCACCTACCAGTGCCAGCCACCTGTCAGTGCCATATATCAGTGCTAGCCACCTGTCAGTGCCATCTATCAGTGCCAGCATCACCTGTCAATGCCATCTATCAGTGCCAGCCATCTATCAGTGCCAGACACCTGTCAGTGCCACCTATCAGTGCCAGACACCTGTCTGTGCCATCTATCAGTGCCAGCGTTACCTGTCAATGCCATCTATCAGTGCCAGCCACCTGTCAGTGCCACCTATCAGTGCCAGACACCTGTCAGTGCCAGCCATCAGTGCCATCTGTCAGTGCCCGCCATCTGTCAGGTCCCGCCATCTATCAGTGCTGCATATCAGTGCCACCCAATCCTATAAGTGTTCATTAGTGCTGCATATCAGTGCCACCTAATCTGCATTGTGCTCTGAAAACTGTCACATAACATTAAAATTTTAATTAAAATTAAAAAAAAGTATCGGTAATCGGTATCGCCGAGTACTTGAAAAAAAGTATTGGTACTTGTACGTGGTCTTAAAAAAAGTGGTATTGGGACAGCCCTAGTAATAATAATAAAATGAATAATAATAAAAGCAACAACACATGGAAAAGGAGGAATACTGCTTGATGCTCCCCTTAATGTGGACTGAATCAATGCCCTTCTTCTGGAGTTTAGCATAGAGGAGGTCCGCATGTGGCATGATGTTGTGGAATAGCATCAGAAAAAAAAAAAAAATCCTGATTCTCCAACAGCATGGCAAAGTCTACTGCCTCTCTGACGGTAATAGGGTCAAAGTCACCTAAGTCTCGCATAGTTTCAAAACAGCGTATGAGGTTCTCTCTGTGCTCAAACACACTTTATCAAGAACATCTGTGCGCTTGGGGGATCTTGCAAAAAAACTGGCAAATCCTCCAAGGGTAGACAAAAAAACTCTCACTTTGGGTATTTGAGAAGTGGCCTGTTGCATTATTAGGTTCAGATGTGCAGTTGCATATGTGCATAGCAGTGGATGTAATGGGCATTTGGGTACAAATCTTGTATCTTCCTTTGCACACCTGCAGTGGCACTCCTCATCATGCTGGCTCCATCATATGCTTGGGAGATGAGTTTATGCTTCTGATCCTCTGGAAGGATGACAGCAAGGCGCTCTTGTAGTGCTGTAGTGATGGAATCCGCTGTGGTTGAATGCAGAGGAATAAACAAAAAACCTCTCCTGTACGTTGTTTTTGGCATCAATGTAGTGCAGTACAAGCACAAGTTGGCAATGAGTGGCAATATCGGTATTTTCGTCTACCGGGATTGAGAGAAAATTGCTGCTCCGTGCTGCTTGGATAATGTGCTCCTTCACAACAGACAACATACAGTCCAACAGCTCGTTCTGCATGGTTTTTGAAGTTCCCTTAAACACAGTGGCATTCTCGAGGTGCTCTTTCAAAACTCCATTAAGAGAAGCAACAAAATCGACCAAGCCACGGAATAACCCGGGATTCTCTGATCTTTAGCTCTCATCATGGCCACGCAAAGCCAGCTTGAATGCACCACAAAATTTTACACAGTCTATTATTTGAGACAAGATATGTCGATTTTTTGTGACCTCTTCATTGTGCCTTCTAATTCCAATTCTGTAGCTTTCATCTAGCTGTTCAACAATGCTACGCTTCCCAAAAAACTGGAGCTTCAGAGCATTGTCAAGATGGCTTCGGGTACTTTCATGTCGTTTGCACTTTTCAATGAAATGCTTTAAGTCGGAAACCCCTGTTTTTGTCCACTTGTCGGTGCCAGGACTTTCAAATAGCAAACAGGGAAAACAATAAAAGGCATGACTCACATCACATTCAGCTAACCAACTCTGTGTCTGAAAATTTGCGGGGGAAAAGCTCTGAGTGTGAACACAACCCCGATCACTCAACTCCTGATTAATCTGCAAGTTGGGTCCATCTGGTCCAAGTACTCTTTTTCTCTTCATCAGGTGAAGGTTAATTGTTTCAATGATAAAACAGAATTTTCCTTCATGATGTTGAGAAATTATGTTTGCTTCCACAATGATCAATTCAGTACCTATGAGTAAAATGACAATCTGGGAACGTATAAAAAAAGGGATAGGTAGGGCGCTGCCAAATGCCAGTGTCTATTTCATCAAGATGTGCCAATCAAATGTGGCCTCACTGTGCCCATTAAATGCAGCCTTACTGTCCCCCTCATAAGCAGCCTGACTGTGCCTATCAATCCAATTCCTGTCCCTTCACACCTCAGATCAGTCCCAATTCCTTCCCCATCAGACCTCAAATCCTGGTATATAGCATGTCTCACAAATCCTGGTATATAGCATTTCTCACAAATCCTGGTATATAGCATTTCTCACAATCCTGGTATATAGAATTTCTCACAAATCCTGGTATATAGCATGCCTCACAAATCCTGGTACATAGCATGTGTCACAATCCTGGTATATAGTATTTCTCACAAATCTTGGTATATAGCATGTCTCCCAAAGCCTGGTATATAGCATGTCTCCTCACAAATCCTGGTATATAACATTTCTCACAAATCCTGGTATATAGCATATCTCACAAAGCCTGGTATATAGCATTTCTCACAAAGCCTGGCATATAGCATTTCTCACAAAACCTGGTATATAGCATTTCTCACACATCCTGGTATATAGCATGTCTCACAAATCCTGGTAAATAGCATGCCTCACAAATCCTGGTATATAGAATTTCTGACAAATCCTGTGATATAGCATTTCTCACAATTTCTGGTATATAGCACTCCTCAAAAATCCTGATATATAGCATTTCTCTCAAGTCCTGGGATTTAGCATTTCTCATTCGCTCCCCTTCTAAAAAATCACCCCCCCTCCCCGGTCCCACTGACCTGGACCGCTGCCATCTCCGGATCTAAGCCCCGGTATATCCTCATCAGGAGCCCGGGGCTTAGAAATCCTCTCTCCATCCTCACATGTTCTGCATAGCTGAGAGGACAGGCTATGCAGCTGCTAATTGGTCGGCGCCACCCATGTGACGGGCGCTGACCAATTAGAATGCTCCAAAACATCACCCTGACGATCACGAATAGATATAAATTGTGTGGCTGTTTTAATTTGGAATGGAGACCAGTCACTAGTGGTTTATCACATGGCTCTGCACTAGGTTCTGGTTTACTTAAGGTTTGATGGGCAGGGTAAATACGTTTTTACTGATGAAACAAAGGTGTGCAATAGGGTTGATATTCCTGGAGGTGTTTGTAATATGGAACATGATTTGGCATTGCCAAAAGATTTGTCTGTGGGTGGGTGCAGCATGGTGTGGTGGCAATAACACACACACACAGCCCAGATGCAGTTGAAAGAACTTGTAAAGGAGTCAAAGTAAAACAGTTCACAAAAAGTCCAGCAGAAGGAAGCCCAACTGAAAACACTCATGGATGACAGCAAAATGTAGCAGAGCAGGACTAAGCTGAGCTTACAGCGTCTGTCTTGAGGGGCAGAATGCGGCCTGGCCAGTCTAAGCCCAAGTGGGGATGTTTCCGAGAAGAGTGGTGGGTCCCAATGCTTTCCCTACTCAACTGAAACCTTTCCCTACCGCTAAAACTGTCCCTGACAAACAGGTGACCCGTCCCTAAACTACCCACATGCTAAATAAGCGACGAACCCAGAATCCAGGGTCTTAAATAGACTCTGCCTAACCCAAAATGGCCACCAGAGTCACATGGACTGTCAGCATTCAACTGTATTGCTGCCCCAGTGACCCTACAAACCATAGAGAAACTGATCAATGCAGCACATACCTAGGTGAGTATGGATTTTTTTGTTAAACCCACACTTTTAAAGACTATTCTGAGATGTTGACATTCCAGCTAGAAATTTGGATAAATATATTACTCCATATGTTCCACTTCCCTTCTTTGTTTCTATGTTCCTGTGTTTTTGCTTGACCTTATGGATGTTTTTAAAAATCTACTGTATGTCTGGACAGCTACAGACTTTCAAAACAGAGATGTCTTCTTTCAAGCACTGAGATGAGTTTAGATTCTGTGTTTGCTGTTACCATCTCAGCCAGATGTAGCTGTCAGGACCTGGTTCTGAACCTGTAAGCTCTGTGGTGTCTGGCTGTGGCTTTTCTCATTTTGCCACCAGGTATGCTGTACAGCTCCCTCCCTAATTCCATGGACAACCTTACTGTGTGTCTTGTTTCTCTTTAACATTGGAGCCTTTGCTCTTCCCTTGAACTTTCTTATTTAAGCCACGTCTCTGCATTTCCTGTTTGCCAGATCATTGTTCTTCTGTCCGATCCCATCCAGCTACTACTTGTTACTGACCTTTGTCTTGTTTACTGACACTTCTGTTTCATCCCTACCTGATTTCACTGCTACCGGACCTAGGCTTAATCACCTTCTTGCGAAGTGAACCTGGACGACTGTGACCTGGTACTAACATGCAGCAAAACCCTTCTCCACCATCAGGTGCTCTAGTGAAAACCAGTTAGTATTTACATACCAGGCCTGAAGTGAGCCTGTCTCATGCACTAGGGGGGTATATTTGTACATTTCCAGCTGACTACCTGTGATCCTCTCAACTGCAACAGCCACTGGTCTCTGAGCCGGACCCCAGACCATGACAGTTGCAGAGTTCTAATAACCCCCATTTTGTGTTCCATTTAATACTTGGAGATAAAAAGCAGATACGGGTCTGTGTGGGTCAGTTTCATGTGGACCTCAGTGTCCAAGTTACCCTCCTTCTTTGACATGTAACACACAGTTCAAAAAGCATAATTTGATATTCTGTGTTTCTTTCTGAATAAACTTGATTTGTATGCCCACTGAGTTTATGTGTACCCTAAAATGTTGAATTTCCAGTGTTCTAATCTTGATCCACATATCATCCACATACCTCGGCAAATGACTCCATGCTATTCCCCTGAAAGAGTTAATTGCTCTCTTCTCCACCTGTTTCTGTCCATAAAAGTTATCCTTGTACTTGAAATTGGTTGAGTTAAGGCAAAGGTTTAGCAAGCAACAAATCTCTTCTGACTTGAGTTATGACTCACTGTCAAGAGTCTTATCTTGTTTTAGATACACTGGAACCTCGGATCGCGAGTAACGCGGTTAACAAGCATTTTGCAATACGAGCACTGTATTTTTTGAATTCGTAACTCGGTTTGCGAGCACGATTCAGGCCAAAGCGGTGTGCAGTACCGCTTTTGGCCTGAGGTGGGGGGGAGGCCCCAGAGCTGAGCAAAGCCGAACGTCACATTTGGAAATGCACGGAAAGGCCAGAGTACAGCACGGCTGACCTCGGCAAATCTATCCGAGGTTTGCCGATTCAGTTTCCGTTTCCCAAAGGCTCCCCGGCGCCCCCCACCTCTGGCCACATGCAGTATTGCATCCCATTGAAGTCAATGTGGAACTAATTATTTTTGTTTCCATTGACTTCAATGGGAAAACTCGCTTTGATATGTGAGTACTTTGGATTACAAGCATACTCCTGGAACGGATTATGCTCGTAATCCGAGGCTCCACTGTATTTTCTTAATAGCTTCTGCAGTTATTATAGAAGTAAAAAGGAAGTGACAACATAGAACATGATTGTCTCCTCTGGCTCTTAACTTCAAACTACCTACTTGACAATTTCTTTGACATTCTGAATATGGTGCACCTTGTTTACAACTAAGAGACTTAGAGAAGCATCTTCCTTAGGTATCATAGGAAGTTTGTATAGGCATGATGTAGCTTTCCCAGACTAGAGACAGTGGTACAAAGCCTGAAACTCTTTAGAACTTAAAAAGTGGCTTAGGCAAGTTACAAAACATCTTGAACATTACAGAGCATGTGCAGTTGAAAGTGACAAACTACTATTAGACACTGTATATAATGACCGGAATAAATGAGAACTCTCACAGGCACAAGGGTGTCAATAAAATTCAGAAGAGCAGTATTTTTAACTATGAATCTAACATCAAGAACATGGGGACTTCATCTCAAACTAGCGAGAGGAAAGTTCAAGACTAACCTTAGAAAGTATTCTCAAAGAGTACTTGATGTTTGGAACAGAGTTCCAGTAGAGGTAATGAGTCAGTCAACCATGGATCTTTATTCAGACAAAAAGGTTAAAAAAATAAATAAAAAATAAATAAAAAGAGACCACTTGGAATTTTTATGCTGACACTCTTCAATGTTTCTATAAAGCACTAAAAACACTTGCTGTTTTAAACGACACCTCATATATTTAACATTTTTAAGATTATTGTGTACAGTATAAAAGCAGTATATAACAATGTAAATTAAAAAAAAAATTAGCAACTACAAAAAAAAAAATTAAAAAAATTTGGAGGTTTAAAAAGCAGTATCAAATCCTAACTGGTATGTATAGCCAAAATAACTTGTTTTAGCTTTGGGTAGAGTTAGGTTAAAATGTCTGTCAGATTATTTTTTGATGCCTGGGTACCATTGGGAAGATTTCTCTTCCAAAGCTTTAGGAATTCCACTCCCAGTAGTCATGGGAACAGGTGTCCCTATTTAAATATTTACACTTGCTTCTTGTTCTGATGACAACTCTAAAAATTGTGAATTTATCTTCGATATGTCTCAGCAACAATGGTAACGAGTACAAACAGTGAGAGTATATCTCTCCACTGGGGACCCAGACAGAAAAAAAACCTCAACAGAGAGTCTAACCCTTCTTCAAATTTTTAATTATGCAACTCAGATATTGTCTTATCTACAAACACTCTCTTGGAAAACTAAACATATACCTTTCATGACAGCAGGACAACAAGGGCAGACAAGCGCCTTGAGGCGATTCAGTTCGCATTTGCAGCGCTATACAAATCATTCATTCATTCATTCATTCACATCATTCCTGACATCTTTGAAATACATACTGTATGCAAAAACACAAACATACAGTACTTATGCAAAAAAAAAAGCAACAACTGCATCTCTACCTTTCAGTAAACACAGGACTCCACCATTTTGTGATCAAATGATTCTACCAAAATAATGTGGTTGTGTGTATCATCAGTGGCTCAGGTTTGCCATTGATGGTAATTACCATTAACTGTTGTCGTATGAGGTATATTTACATTTTACATTTTAGACTGGGATATATTGAGATTTTGCATACTTCTAATGCCCCATACACATGGTCGGAAATTCCGACCACAAAATCTGTCGTATTTTTTCCGACGGATTTTGTCCGACACTGGTGTTGCATACACATGGTCGGACAAAGTTGTCGGAAAATCCGATCATTCTGAACGTGGTGACGTTCGTTGCATATGACGGAACTATGTAGAGGCTAGTAGCCAATAGCTTTGGTCTTGTAATTTGATCTGAGCATGCGTGGCACTTTGTCCGTCGGAATTCGCTACACACGATCGGAAAAAGTCCGATCGGACTTTGTTGTCGGAAAATTTGAGAGCAGGATCTCAAATTTTTTCCGATGGAAAAAGTCCAATGGCGCCCACACACGGTCGGATTTTCCGACAACATGGTCCGATAGGACATTTTCCGTCGGAAATTCCGCGTGTGTGTACGGGGCATTAAGGAAGTTGCATGTGGGATACATTTGACAGCTTTGATAGCAATATATGTCAGCTTGTTAGTTTACAGTAAACTAACTTTTAATAGATGGTATGTTAATTTATGCTATCGTTGGAGTTCAATGATTGGCCCAAGGTTGTGTTACCATTGGGTCATAAAGGGTCATTTTGAAGAATGGTCAGTGAGTTCCTTTAATCACCTCCCACCCGCCTTATAGTAAAATGACAGGTGCAATGTGGCTCTCTTGTTCTGGGATGGCATCATATGACATCGTCCCACTCCTGCTGCTCTTGCGTGCCCGCGGGGGGCAAGCAATGCATCGATTGGCAGTGTGCTGCATCCCTGGGACATGGCGCATTACCTATCTTGGTAAAGAGTCGATGATGAGACTCTTTACCCATGTGATCAGCTGTGTCCAATCACAGCTGATCACATGTAAACAAGGAAATGATGGTTATTTGCTCTCTACTCCTCACACTGACAGCGTGTGAGGGGAGGAGTGCCAATCAGCGGCATTTCATCACAGGGGATATTTGCACAGATAATCAGTGGTGCCCAGCAGTGATGCCAGTCAGTGCACAACAGTTATGCCAGTCAGTGCCTCACATCAGTAAATGAGAAAAATTACTTATTTACAAAATTTAAGAAACTAAGAACGTTTATTTTTCAAAATTTACGGTATTTGTTCTTTTTTTTTTTTGCAAAAAATAAAAAAACATTGGTAATTAAATACCACCAAAAGAAAGCTCTATCTGTCTCAAAAAAATGCAAAAAAATTTGTTTGGGTACAGTGTTGCATGACTGCGCAATTGTCATTCAAAATGCGACAGCGCTGAAAGCTGAAAATTGACCTGGGCAGGAAGGGGTGAATGTGGCCAGTATTGAAACGGTTAAATGTAAATCAAAATATTTATGGACCATCCCAGACACTAACTTAGTAAAATAATAAAAACTAGACCAGTAGACCTGGGATAGTTAAAAGCTGACTGAAATGTTATCATGATCCACAAATTATCAGGTACTTTAGTGCCCAAGAATTCCTTAAAGCAGTAGTAAACCGCTGAAGAAGAAAAAACTGCAAGATAATGGCATAATGTGCTAGTATGCTGCATACTAGCACATTATGAAATACTTACCTTAGAACGAAGCTCCCGCAGCCCGACCCGACATGTTGCCCGGCCGTTTCTTCCAGGGTCGCTGGCCCCATGCAAGTTCCGGAACGATATGCTGGACCTTCACTGCGCATGCGCCGCTGACGTCAGCAGCTGCATGTAGGGTGAATATCTCCTAAACTGTGTAGGTTTAGGAGATATTAATGTTACCTACAGGTAAGCCTTATTATAGGCTTACCTGTAGGAAAAAATGCCCAAGCGGAGTATACAACCGCTTTAAGATCATAGGGTGTAAGAATTAGATGATGACTTTCTATATGTTAGTAGTTGTCAAAGAAGCAGTGAGTGCTGGTACTTGCTGCATCCTTAGCAACCTTAGGAACCCCATGCTGTTTTTGTTTTGTTTGGGGAGGTCCCCTAATAATGTACAGTATATAGGACCCTCATCTAGTATAAATGGCTCAGTTTGGCTCCTATTAACTTTGATGGGTGTTTGATTTGGCACCCAAAATGTAGTCTTATTCTGTTCCCCTCAAGCTCAACCCAGGTCCATTCTCCAATGCCTAGTCTAGTTTCCCTTTGAATAGATTTTTTTAAGCCTAGTGTGGGTTCACTTACAATGTGTACAATTAGCCCTAAACATAATGTAAACCATTTGCTCTTGTTAAATCAATAATGGCTGGAGAATGTGTATGAAAGAAAATAATATTGCTAATAAACCCTGCATTCTCACAAAAAAATATAAGAATAGTTATAAATAATATTTTACACAGGTATGAGTTACACCAAATGTACAAAAAGAGGGTGCATTAGACTAGTGCATTACCTTTAACACCATTTATTATAAAGTAAGAAAGTTTATTATACTCACAAATAAACATTCGAGAAAGGCTAATCACAAATCTCCAAATGTAGAACAGCCAAAACCACTGTGCATGCTTCCTAATACACCAGAAATATATACCGCAAAGCCTTAAGAAGCTGATGCGTTTTGGGGGGGAGGGCTCTGAAGAAGAGGGGACCACCACAAAATGCGTCAGCATCTGCAGGCCTGTATGGAATCTTCCCTCTTTTTGTTCTTTTGTGCATAGCTTCTATTGACCACCCCAGTCTGAGGAGGGCAGCAAGGCATAGTGAATACGTGAGATTGGAAGTTGCGTGCATGAACTCAGGACATTTGGAATAAATATAAAAAGTGTCCATCGGCAATTAGATGACCACATTTGTGCGCAGAAGACTGGATACTGACTGAATACTGTCCTATGAGTTACATGAAAGTATGTGCTTAAGGGGGCGTGGTCTGCCGGCGAGCGCGATGGCCCCTTAGACTCAGAGCTCCGTACACTGGGAAAAGCTCCGGAGCGACGACGGCCCGCATCCATGGACAATCCACAGCCATCCAGCCTCCAAAGGCACAGGACACCCTCCTGCATCATGTCCCGCAAGAGAAAAGAGGATACCCGGACGAAAAAGCTGACAGCCTGCTTTCTAAAGACTTCACCTAAGGTCAGTGCTGATGATTTGCAGGGAGATCAGGAGCCACAATTTCCGCCCTGATTCCCCCGACCACTCAGCCAGTGGAAGCCCGCACTCAGGGAGCCCAGCAAAGGCCCACATGAGGCTTGATGACCTCTCATCCCCAGCACAGAGTGAGGCCTACTCGATTAACCCCCTCCAGTCAAACCAGGCCCTGCAATCATCGGTAGCTGCTTTTTCCTACCTCAGGACAGCCAGTACTGGACATGACCTTAAAGGACAGGCTCCTTTCACTGCAGACATTGATGTCAGATCTGTCCTCCCTGATAAACAAATTCTCCTCTGACATCAACAACCTAGGCAACAGGGTTTCTTACATAGAGGACAAAATGGAGGAATGCACCACAACTGTGAATGACCTTGTGGATGCATATGATGAGGTTATAGATGAACAGTCATTGATCAAAGCTAAATTAGCACATTTGGAAGACCGCTCTTGCCACAACAACGTGAAAATACGCAGTATACCTGAATCAATACCACCTGCTGAGCTTCCAAAATATGCGAATGACCTCCTGCATGCTATCCTTCCCAATGCCACTTCACTTGAAATCTCCATAGACCGCATACATAGAATTTCCAAACCGCCTCATCTAGCTGCCTCAGTACCTAGAGATGTGCTTATGAGAGTACATTTTTCAAGCTAAATAAATGCTCCTGGCAGCTGCCAGGTCAGCTGGAACCCTTCCTGCACCATTCACTGACATACAGCTCTATCCAGATCGCTCTAGATACAACTTACAACAGCGCAGACAACTAAGTCCCGTCACCAAGGCCATGCATAACCAAAAAATTCAGTACAAATGGCGTTACCCAGCAACCCTGCTAATCACAAAAAATGGCACCCATCACACTATATCATCCCTTACAGGAGGACTGAAACTCTTATACACCTGGAGCATTATTATTGACCAACCGCAAGACTCCAGCCTTCCTTTTGCCACAGTGTAAATCTCCATACAACTGTCGCAACCAGCCAAAGAACCACGAATGACATGTGCAGCCTTAAAATCCGTGGATGGGCCTTTCATATATACACATTTCTCTCCCCGGTTACAGAATTATAGTTATCTTAGTGATCTGTTTAACAATTGTTGTTACTGACTGTTCTCCCCACATCGCAAATACGATATCCCCAGGCTATTCAATCCGCCACCAGTTATTTTATGATAACACACTTTCGATACTTTCCAGCTCATTTTATTTGACTTTCCTTTTTTTTTTCTCCCCTTTTGCCCTTTCTTTTTTGTTGTACTTATATGCAGATCAGCTCTCCAGTAGGGATGGGCTAGCTGTTCGAGTCGAACATGAGTTAGACTCGAACATTGGCTGTTCGCCCGTTCACCGAACAGCGAACAATTTGGGGTGTTTGTGGCAAATTCGAAAAGCCATGGAACACCCTTAAAAAGTCTATGGGAGAAATCTAAAGTGCTAATTTTAAAAGTTAATATGCAAGTTATTGTCATAAAAAGTGTTTGGGGACCTGGGTCCTGCCCAAGGGGACATGTATCAATGCAAATAAAAGTTTTAAAAACTGCAGTTTTTTCGAGAGCAGTGATTTTAATAATGCTTAAAGTGAAACACGATTGGCGGGAGACCGGCGGACATCAAGTCCTCCATTGCCACAGGCACGGTCACGCTGTATGCGCACGCACCTGCTATCCCCGCCTTTTAAAGGGGACGTACAGGTATGCCCATTTTCCCACCACTGCCATTGTGCCAATGTATATCAGCGTGCAGCAGTGGGCAAGTGGTTAAACAAAGAAGTAGTTTAAAAAAAAAAAAACATATACCCAATTTTGTTTTGGTAAATACAATAGTGTGGATTGTAATCATTTAGCCCAGGTTCACACATATGCGACTTGAATGCCACATCCAATTCGCATGACAGGAGAGTGTGCCCGGCTCGCAATGGAGACGGTTTACACAGCCCTGGGGTGGCAGCAGCCCGCATTTAAAAGGGGTCCTATGCATCTTTGGTTCTGATTCTGGTGCGAATTAATGCAAAAATGTGCACCTGATTTGCAGCTAAATCTGTGAACAGGGACACATCTGACCCCATGCTGTAAACTCTGACCGCAGATTATGTGAACCCAGCCTAAACCATGCATTTGCAAGTAGCAGTGTATAAAATTAAGCATATGCCCTTAACCCACTGAAAGTGTGCACAAATGTGTATGCACAACATGATACCCTTGCAAATATTGCACAAGACCTTTGTTATTTTCAATGTAAGATAGTGAACATCACTGAGACCAGTACACAGTTTATGTGATTAAGAATGGCAAATAGCTAAGAGAGGTAAGATAGCCCCAAAAACATTTGAGACAATCTAATTTTTTTTTGTAATGCCCTGTACACACGATAGGATTTTTCGACAACAAAATCCATGGGATTTTTTCTGACGGATGTTGGTTCAAACTTGTCTTGCATACACACGGTCACACAAACTTGGTCGGAAATTCTGAACGTCAAGAACGCGGTGAAGTACAACACATATGACAAGCTGAGAAAAATTAAGTTCAATAGCCAGTGCTGATCTTCTGCTTGATTCTGAGCATGCGTGGCATTTTGTGCATCGGAATTGTGTACACACGATCGGAATTTATAACAACGGATTTTGTTGTCGGGAAAATTTGAGAACCAGATCTCAAATTTTGAGTGACGGAAATTCCTATGGAAAATGTGTGATGGAGCCTACACATGGTCGAAATTTCCGACAACAAGGTCCTATCACACATTTTCCATTGGAAAATCCCATCGTGTGTACAGGGCATTAGACAGGAGCTGCTCTATGGTCTGATACTGGATCATGTACTGCTTAGCAAACAACTTTTATTTGTATTGCACCAAAGACTAAAGCTAAAAGGCCAGAATGAGTTTTATTAATATAATCTGGTACAAGGGTAATCCACCTGCTACTCCTACACATGTTTGTCTAAATAGTTCAGGGGGAACCAAACTTTAGCCATTTAATCTTATACAATGAAACCTGCTACAAACTCTTTCTTGAAGTGATCATAACCATGAATGATTATGAATAAACACGTATAACAGAACATGACGCAGGGCTGAGAGGACGCGCTTTGTCAGAGCTCCGCATAGGAGATAACAATCCACCGCCATCCGGACACAACGAACGGCCAAACAAGCTCCATCAGCACTGGGACATCTGCAGGACCCCCTTCCCCACCTTTGCAGACCTTTATTTGGGGGCAAAAAGCAGCGCGGAGCGGAACTTAGCCTCCCTTGGGCCGCAGTTCACGAGGCACCCGGCGCCATCTTGCGGCCTACGGGCCTGACGGAACCCGCGATCCCCGGCCTTGCCTGACACATCACGGCAGCACAACACCACCTACAGACGCCTGGAAGCCGGAAGGGCCATCGGAAGCTGCCCCCAGCGAGCCCTACCATTTAGCAACCCGGCGTCACCTCCTTAAGTGGCCGGCGGCCCCAGGATCACAGTGAGTACAGGCCAGCGGCCTCCATTTACCTGCACAGGCCTCCCGGATATCACTAGCCCATCATCAGTCCCCCACCTGACTAGCTAGACAAGGGGAATAACAAGCCCACAAACCGGCAAACGTCAGCACTAAGGGAGCCCCTGGCTCCGGCCTACCTCCCGGCGGCCATCTTGCTACCCCCAGCACACCTTTTCCTACCATCCACTGCCCCGCACAGGACATACCCGCCAGTACCCCTAACCCACAGTGTCCCTGACACTATAGCGCCCTCCAGGCAGTTGACAGTGGGGGCAGAAGGCTGGTACACGTGGGTGGCTACCTGATAACTTCTGGAGCACAGCGGCCATCTTTGTACTCGCATACACCCAATTCGGCCAGTATACTGCAGCACCTTGAAAAACATCAGAGATTGCCTAATTACTGGGTGGTACTACCCCTTGTTAGTCCTCACCCCTGCATGCTTTTTGGAAGAAGCAAGTCTACATGAGGCGTGGGCTTTCGGTCCTGCGTTTCTTCTACTGTAACGCACATGTGCAGCTAACTTAATGTGACTGTGGGGCGCTCCGCCTGACACCCAGCGTCAAGCTCCAATTATGCCAGCAAAGACACCTAAAACCCGTTCAGTAATTGCAAAGAAATCCAGCAAGTGCCCATCAATAAATCAGGCTGTTACCGGCTCCATCCAGAAATATCTAGCTACTAGCAGAGCAGGCCCCGGTGCAGGCAGCTCCCAATCCAGGACCTCGAGGCGCAGCGCGTCCCCGGCTTCATTAGCTGCCTCCGTGAGGGAAAGCTCACCCGCATCATCCTACTGCTCGGACCTCATGGAAGACCCAGGGTCCCCTACGGGTTCCGAAATGTCATCCCTAATGAGCGGTATTAAAAAAGAGCTTGCCGGCATGTTCCATGGTTTAGAAAAATCAATTAAAAAGGAAATTACGGGGGTAAGAGCGGACATGGCACACATCTTAGATAGAGTTGAAGAAACGGAACAGAGGCAGGATTCACATGCAACGGCCATAAGAGAGCTGCAGGATACAGTTACGCAACTAGCCTTTGCCCACCGTGCCTCGTTATACAAACTCGAAGACCTCGAGAACAGAAATCGCAGAAACAATCTGCGCATTCGAGGTCTCCCTGAGGCAACCGGTTATGATGACCTAGAACCGTCAATTCGAGGGGTCTTCAACACAATATTGAGAAATAAGAGTACACCGTGCGCTAAGGCCCCGCAGCACCAACACCGAACAACCCAGAGATGTCATTTGCCGCCTTCACTATTTCTCAGACAAAAATGCCATTACAGCCAAGTTGAGAAACACCCCCAATATTGACTTTCACGGAGCGATCCTAAGCATCTTTTCCGATTTATCCAAAGAAACCCTGGACCGCCGCAGAGCACTTAAGCCTCTTCTGGAACACCTACGTTCTAACGGGATCATTTATAGATGGGGTTTCCCGGCGTGCCTTATTGCCACCAAAAATGGTCGCTCACATACCCTCAGATTCCCAGAGGAACTGCCACAATTCTTGAAGGACCTTAATCTGCCCTCGGTAGACCTACCCGGATGGCATGACCCGGTCCCAAAGTTTTCACACATCCAGGACTCCCAGTGGCAAAAATCGCCCACAGAGAATGGGCGTTCATCCGCGCAGGGCTCTGCTCAGAGGCATGGTTAAAGAAAGGGGCCGGGTAGCCTAAAGGCTACGCTTGCAGATTTCGTTTCTTATTTCAATTTTGTTTTTGCTATTTCTCTTTTTGTTTAGCTTGTTGCAGGTACTCATATTCCATGAAGCACTTACAAGAAGGGATGTACACTGGCAAAGACTTTGTAACTACTTCTGCCCTTACATACAGATGCGGCTCACCCTTTGGTGTTTTGCCAGGGCTCCAGTGATCAACCCCACATAAGAACTTCCTACAGCTGGATGAGTACCCCTGCCTTTTTATAATGTTTATAATGTTGTATATTTGCTGTTTATTCAGTTAAAGTATAATGGTCAATTGAGTTATATTGATATTTAGCACTGGAGCAAAATGTTTCCTCCCTTGTTATTTGCACTATTGCTGGGTTCGGGCGGAGCGCACTGCTCCCATGTACCTTTTACACGGGTCACCCCCCCCCACCCACATTTCCGTCTGGGGTGGGTGAGAATGGGCAGCCCTCGATTTTTTCGGTCCAGGCCCACTTTGGGGTCGTGGTCGGAGGCCCGCTCTCTCTCTCCCCACAGGGATCACCGCAGGATTCTGCGTGACAGTTTAAGATTACCCACATGTGTCCACTTGGACGCCTTTGTTGTTTTTGTAAAACTTACTCGTTCTCTTTTCTCTCCTCTTTTTTCTTTTTCACACCACCACCCTTCTCCCCACCTCTGTCCCCCTCTCCGTGACTGGCATGCATGGTATTTTAAGCTTAAGGGATGCGTCCTACCGATATAATGGCCACAATTAAAATCACCTCCTACAACGTCAGGGGTTTGAATGTTGCAGCCAAAAGGCATCAGATTGCACACGAGCTACGAAAATCAGCCACTTCAGTTGCATTCCTTCAGGAAACGCATCTGACCCACACCACGCAGGTCAAACTGACCTCTCCATATTTCCCCCAGTGGTATTATAGTCTTTCCGATACAAATAAAGCAAAAGGTGTGGCCATAGGCTTTGGTAGAGACGCACCCTTTCGGCTAATAACAATGCGGGCGGATGACCATGGTCGCTTTCTTTTCTTGAAGGGCTTTCTGGGCAACACCCAGTGCACATTGGCGAATATTTATTCTCCAAACCACAACCAACCCGCCTTTTTCTCCCAAATTCTTACGAAACTAGCTGAGTTTGCAGAAGGCCTAGTGGTACTAGCGGGGGATATAAATATGCCCTTAGATCCAGTACTGGACACTTCCCAGGGGCGCTCTCACATACCCTTTAAGCGCCTTGCCTACATTAAAAAAAGACTCCTAGAACGACAATTGGTAGACGCCTGGCGCGTAACCCACCCCAAGGACAAAGACTTCTCTCACTTTTCGAAAACGCACAAGTCTTATTCCCGCATAGATAACATTTTTATAGACCATTATCATCTCCCGCAACTACAATCCGCGAATATAGGCACTGCGACACTATCGGACCACGCACCTGTCTCGATTGTCGTGAACATGCCCTCTTTGGCTCGCCGCTCCTATAACTGGAAACTGAATGATTCCCTTCTGTCCAATGAAGCGGAAGTCGCAATGATATCTACACAGATATCGCAATATTTTAATGAAAATAAGCCCGCAGAGACCTCGCCAGCGATAGTATGGGAAGCCCACAAGGCTACTATGAGAGGTCGGTTTATCGAACTAGGGGCGCGGAAAAAAAGAGAGCATGGTCAACAACTCGAACAGGTCCTGCAGGAAATAGCAGCCCTTGATAAACAACACAAACTTTCCTTACACACAGCACATTTAGAAGCTCTCACGCTGAACCACGAAGAATTGAAAAAACTCCTGAACCTAGACACCACTAGAAAATTTCAGCACTACTCCCAAAAGCTATACGAATGGGGGAAAAAACCGGGTAGACAGTTAGCGAGATACCTTAAAGAAAAGCAGACTAGGTCATTTATACCGAAAATAAAACTACCTAATGGGAATTTAGTGCATGCGACCCCCCATATAGCGAAAGCCTTCAGGGAATATTATGCGGAATTATACAATGTGCAATGCGATTCGCCGTCCCTGACTGTAAAGGAAAGAAGGCGGCGAATGCTCACATACCTAAAAGAGGCTAATTTGCCAAAACTGGCACCCCAGGCCCTTAGGGAACTGGAGACTGAACTCTCTGTCGAGGAATTTCAGACGGCTCTGAAATCATCCCCGTCAGGTAAAGCCCCGGGGCCTGATGGATACACTATCCTCTACTATAAAACATTTAGCGAAGTTCTCTTACCACGTCTTACGGCTTACGCCAACTCTATCTCACAGACCGCGGGTCTTCGCCCAGAATCCCTTACAGCTCACATCTCGGTCATCCCCAAACCGGGGAAGGACCCCACCCAATGCAGCAGCTACAGGCCGATTTCCCTATTGAATGTTGATATCAAATTATACTCCAAAGTGATGGCCAATAGACTACTCCCTCTTATTCCCAGCTGGGTCTCCACAGATCAGACAGGCTTCATGCCACATAGAGAAGCCAAAGATAATTCCCTCCGGGCAATATCGCTAATTCAATATGCCCAAAGGTCGGCCCAGTCCACCCTACTTATATCCACGGACGCTGAAAAAGCCTTCGATAGGGTGGACTGGGATTATCTGAAAGTGACCTTACGTCATTTTGGGCTGGGTCCCAAGATGTTCTATCGCATCACCTCTCTATACTCTTGTCCTACAGCCCAGATTCGAATAAATGGTACCCTTAGCGACTCATTTCAATTGTTTAATGGGACTAGACAGGGATGCCCCCTCTCACCCCTCCTATTCGCCCTCACCCTAGAACCTTTTCTAGCAACCGTGAGGCGTGATGTGAACATTCACGGGATTCAGGTAGGCAATAAAACCCACAAGTACGCGGCCTACGCCAACGACATTTTATTTTTCACGCAACAGCCCCACATCTCACTCCCCAACCTAATGAAGGCCTTCTCTACCTTCCAGACAATATCCAACTTTAAAATCAACTTATCAAAGTCCGAGATTTTAAATATTAACTTACCTAGCAGGGAGGCAGATCGAATAAAACCCCTCTTTCCCTTTAGATGGGTTCACCGTAGCATGAAGTATTTAGGAGTATTTCTTACGCCCAATACCCAATCCCTCTTTAAACTTAACTATATTCCCCTACTGAATAGCATCAAAAACGACCTCGCAAAATGGAAAACACTTGCACATTCATGGCTTGGTAAAGTGAACATAGTCAAGATGAATATCCTGCCTAGAGTGTTATTCTACTTCCAGATGCTCCCACTGGGTGTGCCCATAGGGTTCTTCTCTCTTCTGCAGACCATGGTCTCCCGCTTTATCTGGAGGAACAGTCACCCTAGAGTATCCAGAGGCGTGCTTTTTCATTCCAAGGGCTCGGGGGGACTGGCCCTCCCAAATTTTAAGGCATATTATATCGCGGTGGTCCTGTCTAGGATATCAGAGTGGAGATATGCTGCCAATTCTAAATTATGAGCCTTGAAAACGCTCTAAGTAATGCAGACCTTGCAGTCATTCCATGGCTCCCGCGCCCCTATAGGCGCCTTGCTACAACTACCTCATCATTAACCACTTCCACCTTGGACATATGGGACTCTCTCCATAGGAAGTTTTCATGGTCATACACATCACCCCTGCTGCCGCTCACAGGCAATGCCTTCTTTCCCCCTGGTCAACTGGATCCTGGCTTCCAGGCTTGGTCCCCAAATAGACCCCTCCTACTTCACCATGTTCTTCAAGCCAACACTCCCAAACCCCTGAGGGTGATTCTTGGCCCTAAACCGCTAGTGTTCCTGGACAAATGGAGGTACAATCAACTGTGTCACTTCCTCGGGTCTCTCCAACAGCCACTGAGGGGGATACAGGACTTTAACGGTATTGAGGAAATACTATACCCAGCAGACCCACCTGAACACTGTATTTCGCTCTTTTATAAAGCGCTCATCAAACTACAGGATGATAAACATCCTTCCTTCCTCGCTAAGTGGGAGGCAGACCTGGATTCCTGCCTCTCGGACAACCAAAAGGATAAAGTCCTGCAGTTGGTCCACATCTCCTCAATAGCATAAAAAATGACCGAGGTCAATTATAAACTACTAGCTAGATGGCACTATACCCCTTCAAAGCTCCATCGGATGTTCCCCGCCAATTCCCCGTTGTGTTGGAGGAATTGTGGGAACACAGCAACCCATGCCCACATTTGGTGGTCGTGCCCGCTTATTCGACCCTTCTGGGCCAAGGTCATCCAAATTATACACCAGATCTCTAACGTCAATCTCCCCTCCGACCCCTGGATCATCCTCTTCCATGCAACCAAGGAGCCAATTGGGAAGTATAAACGCTCTATAGTCCCTCATCTACTCAACACAGCCAAGGCATTAATACCTGCACTATGGGGCCAGCCTGAGACTCCATCAATGAAAATGTGGTTTCAAAAAATATCGGAAGTTGCCCTTATGGAGGACATCACACACCGCGACAAGAGCACCTCGGTGCGTCACACCATGACTTGGTCCCAATGGACTGACTTTAAAACTACCACGACTTATAAAGAGATAATTGTTCATTGAGCATTAAGTCAGAAATCCTATAAAGGGCCCCCTTACACATTCTAAGTGGACTTTCTGAGTACACTCTGCGAATGAATGCATACCCCTTTCTCTTGGAATAGCACATTTTGAGAATCCTTGTATGAGGGTAACATGCATGCCGGCCCCCCCCCCCCCCCCGTCTCCCCCCCTCTTCTCCCTTCCTTTCCTCCTTACATTTCCTTTCCTTCTCCTCCTGTTCTTTTTTTCACTCTAAAATACATATGCCTAGACTATGCACTGTTTTTGCTTTCGCTTTACATGATTACTCTATACCATTATTGAAGGAAAGACCGAGTTTTTGTGTCTTTGTTGGTAGGACCGGAAGCATATGGGGATGTAATCTTCCCAACAGTTTACAGTGGGGCTAGCAATAGCCGCTATAAGCTTCAAACGGGGTCTGTAATTACTCACAAATTCAGCACAATGTCAGCACAATGTTGCATGGTCTGTTTAGAAGGTTTATACTGTTTTTGTGACTTGTATTTCTTCAATAAACATTTATTTTTTTTAATTACAAAAAAAAGAGAATTCCACATCCTTACCGTTTACAGTAAAGAACCCTCTAAGCAGTTTAAGGTTAATCCGCTTCTCTTCTAATTTTAGTGACTGGCTGCATGTCTTTTTAAACTCCCTTTCGTGGAAGAGTTTTATCCTTATTGTGGGGTCACCAGCAGTGTTGGTCATCTTACTTTAAAAAAGTAATTAGTTAAGTTACAAATTACTTCTCCCAAAAAGTAATTGGGTTAGTAACTCAGTAACTACATTGGAAAAGTAATTAGCTACGCAGCAAAGTAACTGACTTTTTTTTTAAATATTCTATACGTGTAACTAAGGGGCGGGTCTAGTATTACTGTAACCAAGGGGCGCATTTATTATTATTGTTATATATCGTGTAACCAAGGGGCTGCTCTATTATTACTCTAACCAAGGGGCAGATCTGTTATAGCGTGTAAGCAAGGGGCGGGTCTATTATTATTATATCGTGTAAGGGGCGGATGGCTACAGAAGAGGGCGAATGTTAAATTAATGGGCAGAGCTCGATATATAACAATAATAATAAATGCGCCCCTTGGTTACAGTAATACTATACCCGCCCCTTACTTACACGATAGACACCCCTTGCAGTGTAGCACGAGCATCAGGAGCGTGCGGCATCGCCTCGTACAATTACATGTTAACTGCACCTGCGCGGTGTAGAGTTCACTCAGAGCTGTTTAGGTTCGGCAATTTTCGGAAGCTCCGTAGTCCTTCGTACTGCGCAAGCCCTGCACCTGCGCAGTACAGGGGGTCCTTATCCAGCGGGGGAACTTTTTCGGCAGGACACCAGAATTACACTACTGCCATCTAGTGGCGGTAGATGTAATTGGGGTAACTAAGCCAAAGTAATGGGAACTGAGTTACCATGAGGGGAAAAGTAATCAGTTAGATTACTAGTTACCCTCTAAAGTAACTGCGTTAGGTAACTCAGTTTATTTTAACTCAGTTACTTACATCACTGGTCACCAGTACGGTATTTGTTCATTGAAATCATATCCCCTCTCAAGCGTCTCATCTCCAGAGAGAACAAGTTCACTGCTTGCAGTCTTTCCCCAAAGCTGAGATCCTCCAGTCCCTTAATTAGTTTTGTTGCCCTTCTCTGGACTCTCTCCAGCTCCAGTACATACTTCCTGAGGACTGGTGCCCAGAACTGGATGGCATACTCCAGGTGCGGCCAGACCAGAGTCTTGTAGAGTGGGAGAATTATAATTCTATCTCTGGAGTTAATCCCCTTTTTAATGCATGCTAAAATTCTGTTAACTTTGTTTACAGCAGCTTGGCATTGCATGCCATTGCTGAGCCTGTCATCTACTTGGACCCCCAGATCCTTTTCCATTCTAGATTCCCCCAAAGGTTCACCCCCCTGGTGAGTAGATTGCATTCATGTTTTTGTCACCCATATGCATTATTTTATATTTTTCTACATTGAACCTCATTCGCCATGTAGTAGCCCACCCCATTAATTTGTTCAGATCTTCTTGCAAGGTTTCCCCATCCTGTGGAGAAATGATTGCCTTGCTTAGCTTAGTATCGTACACAAATACTGAGATTGAGCTGCTTATCCCATCCTCCAGGTCATTTAAGAATAAATTAAATAGGATTGGTCCTAGGACAGAACCCTGGGAAACCCCACTTTCCACACTGGACCATTCTGAATACTTCCCATTTATCACTACCCTCTGAACTAGCCCCTGTAGCCAGTTTTCAATCCATGTACTCACCCTTTGATCCATGCTGACAGACCCTAGTTTATACAGTAAACATTTATGGGGAACTGTATCAAATGCCTTTGCAAAATCCAGATACACCACATCTACAAGCCTTCTTTTATCTAGATGGCTGCTCACCTCCTCATAGAAGGTTAATAGATTGGTTTGGCGAGAACGATTCTTTGAGAATCCATGCTGATTACTGCTAATGATACCGTTCTCATTACAAAAATCTTGTAATCCCTTATCATCCCCTCCAAGAGCTTGCAAACTATTGATGTTAGGCTAACTGGTCTGTAATTACCAGGAATATATCTTGGTCCTTTTTTAAATATTGGTGATACATTGGCTTTTCTCCAATCATATGGTACCATACCAGTCAGTAGACTGTTCTTAAAAATAAGGAACAATGGTTTGGAAATTACTTGACTGAGTTCCTTAACCACTTGCCAACCGCTACATGCCGATTTACGTCAGCAGAATGGCACAGACAGGCAAAAGGGCGTACTTCAGGTCTTTGTGACAGATTTCCCTCTCTGTCCTTCTGAGACCCCTACCACCAGAATATGTCTTTCCTTTCCCTTGGCTTCACCCCTGACCTCACTGGAGGAGTTATTCCCCTGGCAGCTAGGGGCGTCACTCCAGCAATGCCGGTCCTTGACTGGTTTCACCAATGTCACACAACGGGGTGTACTTATTGGGATGTTCATCCTCCCAGACTCTTCCCCCTCTACCCTTCCTGACTGTCACCCATCCACTCTGCTCTGTTGCCTGCACCTCTTTGTCTCCACTGCCTCTGTGCTGGCCTATGCCGGCACCTGCAGGGTACGATCCCAACTCTCCTTTAGTATAGAGTGTCTTCTCAGTGTTGACAGTTGCTTCCCTAGATTCAGAACCTGGGCTTCCAGGGAAAAAACGTGCTTACATTTTGCACAGCAGTATTCTCCCTCGATCACATGGGAACGCATAAATGCCACAAGATGTACACCGATTGATATTTCCACACCCGCTGGGCATCATGCCCACTAATTTAATGGGGATTGGGAATTTACCCTGTCCAAATTAACTAACTAGCTTCCTAACACTAATACCCAACAATACACAGGTAATCAAAAATACAATACAAAGGTGCTCACAGCACACGGGCGCTCACAGCACATGTGCACTCACAGCACACGGCACTTACATACACGGACGCTCACAGCACTTAGGCGCTCACAGCACTTGAGCTCTCATAGCACACGGGCACTCACAGCACTCAGGCGCTCACAGCACACATGCACTTACAGCGCTCAGAATGCAGGGTTCAGGAGTGCGTTACACTCAGAATGCAGGGTTCACCAGTGCATTATGCTCACCAGTGCAATTTATACTGCTATTCACATGGTTATCTATTTTTAACCATTCAATAAAACATTGCTGCACTAAGATTGGCTTGGCGCTTCTCTCACATTCCTTTCCATTACGCTCAGAATGCAGGGTTCAGGAGTGCGTTACGATCAGAATGCAGGTATCAGGAGTGCGTTGTGCTCAGAACGCAGGGATCCGGAGTGTATTACACTCAGAATGCAGGGTTCAGGAGTGTGTTATGCTCAGAATGCAGGGATCAGGAGTGCGTTAGGCTAAGAATGCAGTGATTAGGCATGTGTTAGGTTCAGAATGCAGGCTTCAGGAGTACATTAGGCTCATAATGCAGGGTTCGGGGGGTGGGGTGATATGAAGGGTGGTAGAGGATTATGTGCCCGTGCCCATAACAGTGTTCTCTGTTCCCTTCACATCACATTTGGTGGGAATGTCAAGCCATAAAAAACTACTGGCAAGAGATAGCTACTTTCTTCTTATCACTATGTGACATTTCCTTTTCCATGACTCCTTTGGATCTCCTCCTGGGATTATCACTTCCTGTCTGGCCTGGACACTCCCAAGTACTAATAACACATGTCTTGTAGGGATGAGCCGAACACCTCCGGGTTCGGTTCGCACCAGAACCTGCGAACGGACCGAAAGTTTGCGCGAACATTCGAACCCTATTTACAATGGACGCGAACGTTCGAAATCAAAAGTACTAATTTTAAAGGCTAATATGCATGTTATTGTCATAAAAAGTGTTTGGGGACCTGGGTCCTGCTCCAGGGGACATGTATCAATGCAAAAAATGTTTTTAAAAACGGCCATTTTTTCAGGAGCAGTAATTTTAATAATGCTTAATGTGAAACAAGAAAAGTGTAATATTCCTTTAAATTTCGTACCTGGGGGGTGTCTATAGTATGCCTGTGAAGGGGCGCATGTTTCCCATGCTTAGAACTGTCCCTGCACAAAGTGTAATTTTTGCAGGAAAAAAGCTATTTAAAATCACTTGCGGCTAATGAATTGCCGGCTCCCGTAACACAGAAAACAGTCATTCATTGAAAGTCATTGATAAAAAAAAGTCATTGATAAAAAAAAAAGCGTGGGGGTCCCCCAAATTCAATTACCAGGCCCTTCAGGTCTGCTATGGATATTAAGGGGAACCCTGCTTCAAATTAAAAAAAAAAAATGACGTAGGGGTCCCCCCAAATATCCAGGTCTGGGATGGTCTTCAGGTCTGGGATGGATTTTAAGGGGAACCCCGGCCAAAAAAAAAAAAAATGGCGTTGGGTCCCCCTCAAAATCCATACCAGACCCTTATCCGAGCACGCAACCTGGCAGGCCGCAGGAAAAGAGGGGGGATGAGAGCGCCCCCCCCCTCCCTCCTGAACCGTACCAGGCCACATGCCCTCAACATTGGGAGGGTGCTTTGTGGGTCTGTGACCCCTCAAAGCACCTTGTCTCCATGTTGATGAGGACAAGGGCCTCTTCCCCACAACCCTGGCCATTGGTTGTGGGGGTCTGCGGGCGAGGGGCTTATTGAAATCTGGAAGCCCCCTTTAACAAGGGGACCCCCAGATCCCGCCCCCCCCCTTGTGTGAAATGGTAAGGGGGTACAAACATACCCCTACCATTTCACCAAAAAAGTGACAAAAATTTAAAAAATGACAGGAGACGGTCTTTGACAATTCCTTTATTAAATTCTTCTGGTCTTCTTCCTTCTTCCTTTCTTCATCCTTCGGTTTCTTCATCTTCTCTTTCCAGCATCTTCTTCCATCTTCTTCTTCCATCTTTTTCTTCCTCCGATCCGCTTCTTCTTGCTCTGGTCTTCTCGTCCGGCATCTTCTTCCATGGCGTCGGCGTCTCTTCTTGGGCCACTCCGCGCAATGGGAGGCTCCTGCTGTGTGAGGCTTCGCTGTGTCTGACAGGTCTTTTATAACGGAGGGCGGGGCCACCCGGTGACCCCACCCCCTCTGATGTCATGGGGAAAGCCATAGGGAAGTCTGAATAATGAATAACACAGCAGATAATGTCACTGACACCGTCACTGACTAACGCGGGAACACACTACACAAGGCCGCCGGCGCGGCGGCCTTATATAGTGTGGGGCGTGTACTAAACCCCCTGAGCTATAATTGGCCACAGGCATCCTGCCTGTGGCCAATTATTGCTCTCCTCGCCGCTGGCTCTATGATTGGCCAAGCATGCGGGGTCACAGTGCATGCTTGGCCAATCATCAGCGGCGGCCTTATATAGTGTGGGGCGTGTACTAAACCCCCTGAGCTATAATTGGCCACAGGCATCCTGCCTGTGGCCAATTATTGCTCTCCTCGCCGCTGGCTCTATGATTGGCCAAGCATGCGGGGTCACAGTGCATGCTTGGCCAATCATCAGCCAGCAATGCACTGCGACTGGCGCAGTGCATTGCGGGCTGCTTGCATCACACGAATTTGATGCGAGTGGTCCAATAGTTCTGGGCTCGCCGAACGAGCGAACGCACGATGTTCGATTCGAATCCCTAATGTCTTCATAGCTGCTCGCCTGGCACTGGCGAGAAAATGGAAATCATCCCAACTCCCTGTCCTAATGGACACCATCCGCATTCTTTACACAAACTTTCAAATGGAAATCTCATTCACCAAAGTCAATCTGTCCACCCCAACCTTCTACTAAACATGGGCAAACTAGATCACTGAACAGAGAAGTGCAGCTCTCCCAGAGTAAGTCACGTTTACCTGACCCCTTTTTGCTCTCAAACTATAGAAGAACTACCCCCCCTGCTTTACGTGGAGGAATCCCCCCACACACCCTCTCATATTAAATAGCTGTTTCCAAGTGGGATAACCCCAAGGACTAACAGTCATCTACAAAATGCCCTACGGTACACACAATCTTTCTTCTCAAACAAAGATCCGGCATGAAGTTTTCTGTTGTTGTTATCTTGAAATGATGCTATTGTATTCTATATACATGTATACAATTGACACAATTTGTTATGTCATTGGTATGCTTTTTCCTTTAAATAAAGAAAAAGAGTTAAAAAGGAGTCTGTGTAATGTGCAGGGGGTCTCTGTAATGTGCGGGGGGGGGGGGGGGGGGGGGCTGTGCAATTAAAAGGGGTCTGTTTAATGTGCAGGGGGTCTCTGTAATGTGCAGGGGGCTGTGCAAGTAAAAGGGGTCTGTGTAATGTGCAGAGAGTCTGTGTAATGTGCGAGGGGGCTGTGCAATTAAAAAGGGGTCTGTGTAATATATAGGAGGTCTCTGTGGTATGCAGGTGGCTGTGTAATGTAAAAGGGGCTGTGCAATTAAAAGGGGTCGGTGTAATGAGCAAGGGGCTGTGGTATGTAAAGGGGCTGTGGAATGTAAAGGAGGCTGCGTGATGTGCAGGGGGGCTGTGGAATATAAAGAGGAGCTGTGTAATGTGCAGGGGGTCTGTGTAATATGCAGCGGGGCTGTGGGATGTAAAGGGGGCTGTTTAATATGCAGGGAGGCTGTGGAATGTAAAGGGGGCTGTTTATTGCGCAGGGGGCTGTGGAATGTGCAGGGGACTGCGTAATATAAAGGCAACTGCATAGTGTATATGGGGCTGCGTAATGCAAAGGGGTCTGTGTAATGTGCAGGGGGTCTGTGTAATGTGCAGGGGGCCTGTGGAATGTAAAGGGGGCTGCATAATGCAAAGTGGTCTGTGTAATGTGCAGGGGGACTGCGTAATGTAAAGGGGGCTTTTTAATATGCAGAGGGGGCGGTGTAATGTAAAGGGTGAGTAATGTGCAGGGGGGCTATTATATATGCAAGGGGGGCTGTTTAATATGCAGGGGGGCTGTGGTATGTGCAGGGGGGCTGTGGAATATAAAGAGGGCTGTGTCGTTTAGTATTTACTGTTCTAAATAAATACTGTTGATGTTTGCTGTGTTCAGACTTTGCTACATGCAGGGGGTGGCTTTTTTTAAATTTATTTAAGAGCAGATACAATAAAAAAATGGAGTTCTTCTGACTGCTTGAATTTTTGGATGAAAACCATGGACAGTAATCGTGATGCATCGTGGAATCAAATCAAATGAAATCATTGACAGGATAATCGTAATCAAATCAAATTGTGAGACCAGTGAAGATTTGCACCTCTAGTACACATGTAAGTACCGTGAGAGAACAATGTAGCTGTTTGGTAAAATGAATGATGCATATGAGCGTCTAGTAAAGAACACAAACTCTACCAATAAGGCAGCTTTAGGAGTTCTAGTGTTATTTGTTATATAGATGCATTGAACAAATATTTCTTAATTTGCAAGATACATGTAAAGAATTAAGAAGCATTACACATGATATATTAGTGGAGTCATTATGTAGTAATAGAGCTGCTGGGGCTAAGCACTTATGCATAAGTGTGTTTGAACCTCTTAATCACAGATACATTACACCATATTAGATTTATTTTATAAACAGATGTGTTAACTTAAGGGAAAACACTGCAAGATCTTTACTGCAATGCAGAGGAAGTTAAAAAATGACTACTGCAGCAAATTGGTCAACAAAATTGTACCTTTTTTTCTCTACACCGGGGAATAAAGTGATGTGTCATCTTATGCAGCACACATGTTCTTACTGCTGACCCAGCTCACTGAATAATTATGGTCTTACACAGGTTTTGTAAAAGATTGACTGACAGGTGCTTGGACTGTCTACGTTTTACCTATGGAGTAAAAACAGGTCTTTGTAAATTGTGAGTGGACTGTAAGACATGATTTTGCCCAAGGCTTCGTGGGTGAAGGGTTTTAAACACATGGTATTAAAATTATATATCTTGACGGACCTAATTTAATGAATGCAAAGGTTCAAGATTTACTGGTATTTTGACATTTTTACAAATATTTCCTTTAACCTAATTAGCAGATATCAAAAAATCTAAAAGAACATTAATTATGAGTAATAGCTATTAATTGATTTAAAAAAATTAAATCATACTGGATTTTTTTAAAGGCTATAATTTAAATGATGTCAAAGGAACCATCTTGGTTCACATCTTTCATTGTCTGCTAATATTTTTTCCTGTACTCTGTATGTGCTAACAATCACATCAATTGACACAGCAGATTGGAGTGACTAGTAGACTTGTGCATGGTGAAAACATCTGTTTTGTTTCATTCTGTTCATATTTGTTTATATAGTTATTTAGTTTATTTAAATTTGGTTGATTCATTCAATTTGTAATCGAAATTCGTATTTGGAATTTGTTTTTGTCTTTTTTTTTTCATTTTCTTCAAATTTAACAATTTTTTTTGATTCAAAACGTTCGAATCTGTTGTGCTTTTTAAGGACAGTTTTCCTGCCTAGTATTTATTAAGTAATTTTTAACGAGTATATTTTTAAGATACAAAATTAATCTATATGACACAGTCTATATATATGAAACTTATTCACCGAGACATGTGATCATACAAAATAGTTACATTTATTGGTTGACAAAAACAAATATTTACATGAAATTAAAATATCTATTGCGTCACATGAACATCTTGAAAATTAATGGAAACACCCGCAAAATAGGCGTAGTACCTTAAACATAATACCACCATGATAACTTCTCGGTAGAATCAATAACCTTGTGAAAATTAAAATTAAACAGAACGTCTGTATTTCACATGTTCAACCATTACTATACTGAAGGTAAGTAAGTGGTTAACAATGTGAAATAAATTAGACGTTTGTTTTGTCAAAGAAAGCAATTTATGCAACTATGCAAAAACGAAAAATATAATAAAAACTTGAATCTTTGGAGAAAAAATCAAAAAGGCGGTTATTGATTCGGGAGAATGATCATTAATAGTATAACATTCAATACATCAATATTTGAGAGAACATACATGATAAAATCAACATGACATAATTACCCATTCCATGATGGCTACTGTTCCTAATGGCTGGTTACCAGAGTTCAGATGGCTGCTGTAGCTTTCAAAAATGGATACTCTTAGGCCCCTTTCACATTGGGGCGGGAGCCGTGGTGACGGTAAAGCAGCGCTATATTTAGCGTTGCTTTACCGTCGTTTTAGCCACGGTATTCGGCCGCTCGCGGGCGGTTTTACCCCTGCGAGCGTCCGAAAAAGGGTTAAAATCCGGCGCTTTGCAGTGGTATTGCCGCGGTATTACCGCAGTGTCCCATTGAAATCAATGGGTAGGAGCAGTATAGGAGCAGTGAATACACCGCTCCTATACCGCTCCAAAGATGCTGCTAGCAGGACTTTTTCTACCGTCCTGCTAGCGCACGATCCAGTGTGAAAGCCCGCCGGCTTTCACACTGGAGTGAATGGGGCCGTTTTTTTCAGGCGGTGTACAGGCGCTATTTTTATCGCTGTACCGCCTGAAAAACGCCCCAGTGTGAAAGGGGCCTTAAAGAGGATTTACTTTTTGCGACCTCCGAGTTCCAAAGATCAGGGTTCAGGAATCTTCATGAATGTTAAAATATGTATTCATGCATGGTGCATGGGTGTCAGTCTTTCTGGGAGTATGTGTCTCTCCCAGTGTGCCTTCCCAGGGTGTGTCCCTGAGTGTCTCTTTGGGTGGGTCCCTGAGCCTCCTTTCTCTCCTTTCATGGCATCTTACTTGCTTCTAAATACCCTCTCAGACAATAAGATCATAACATTTATAATATGTTCAGCCCAAAAGGTATGTGTTCCTTTTTCATTGGTAGGCAAGACTTAATAATTAACCTTTTCCGGGAGCCCAATGATTTAAAGGTAATAGCATCTTCAACCACCAGGTGTCTCAAATATGTTTGGAGTTTATCTCTTTAAGTTAATATATTCTATTTTTATAATGTGTATTGTTTATATCTTAGTGAAAAGAATATATATATATATATATTTAGTGTTCAGGGATGCTAGTAACCGACATAATATAAAATACACTTAGCATAATTTTGATTAATCCCTATTACATAAAATGGTTATATATCAATGTATATCTATAAAAACTGGTCTGTCTATGAAAGACACATGTTGTTATATATATATTAATGAATATCACACAGAATGATTATCTATATGGATACATGTATAATTCGGGTGCATCCGATGAATATTTGTTTATCTAAAAACATGTGTAAATTTATACAGTTATAATCACGATTATATGTTTTTCATAATACTAATTAGTTTCTTCAACACTTCTACTTATAAAATCACACTTTCATATATATTTTCTTTATAACAAAGTTCTTAGATCATCAGATACTAATTATAATCATCTCTGTGACCTACAATATCATGCATGATTCAAATGACTTATAATCACCATATAGGTACTTTTAAAATATTTCTGACCTGCACAAACTTCAAATCTTTTCCACCATGTGTTGAGATGGACTTTGAACAGTTTCAATAGATGTTTAGAGATGGATTAGCTATCCACACAGTTCCTAAAAATTCACACAATAGGTTTTGTTGGAAACAAGTGTATTCTATGTGATAACAATCTGTATAACCCTTTTTCCTATGACTGTGTTTGTCGTGTTTGTTTATCCACTAAAACCAGGTAAATATCTCCTTGTTTTGTGATGAGATACACTATTGTTCCATCCTTTTTGGAAAGTGGACAGTCAGCTGTATTTTGTAAGAGGCCTGGTGAGTTTTTTGAAGCTGTAATTTTTGATCACACATTTTTAGAAAACCTAAGAAATTAAATATATTTTTTTATCTTAAATTTGTAATTTTAACAAGTTATTTCTCACACACAGTATAGGCATACTTATAATTACACCCCAAAACACATTCTGCTATATCTCCTGAGCATAGGGATATCACGTGTTTGAGACTTTTTCACAGCCTAGATGCATAGAGCGGCCCAAAATCCAAGGAGCACCTTCAGGTATTCCTAATTTCCTGACTACTTATCACATTTGTGAAGGCCATGGAACACCAGGATGGTGGAAAGACCCAAAAAATGACCCCACTTTGGAAAGTAAATGCTCCAAGGTATTTTTTGAAAGGCACAATGAGTCATTTTTTTGCCAAACATTTTTGGAAAATGCAGGAAAGAATTATTATTTTTTTTTTTTTTTACACAAAGTTGCCAAATAATAAGATGTTTTTAACACACAGCATGTACATACTAAGAATCACACCCAAAAAATACATTCTGCTATTTTTAACCACTTCAGCTCCATTTTTTTCTGCATTTATTGTTTACATTTAAAAATCTGTATTTTTTCCAGAAAATTAGAACCCCAAAATGTATATATTTTTCTTTAGAAGAGGCCCTAGGGAATAAATTGGTGGGTGTTACAATTTTTTTTTATGTCACACAGTACTTGCACAGTAGCTTTTCAAAAGGCATTTTTTTGGAAACACATACATTTGTTTTGAATTTTAGGAAAGCACAATACATAAACCATTATTTTGTAAAATATAAAAGATGATGTTACGCCGAGTATATGGGTATCGTACATGACACAAAATTGTGCAAGCTTGTGCAATGGCAACAAATGATGTAAATTTTGCTACCCATAGGCAACAATTTAAAAGCCTTTACAGGTTACCACTTTAGTTTTATACAGGAGATATGGTGCTAGAATTACTGCCCAAGATCTTTCACGCTTATACCTCACATGTATGGTACAATCGCTGTTTGTGTGCATGAGGGACTGATGCATGTGTTCGCCTTTGCAAACACTTTAAAAGAAAATGTAAATTATTTATGTATTTATTTATTTATTTTTTAGACTGTTGCTTTCATTTTTTTTTTATTATTATTTTTATTGCTGTCACAAGAAATGTAAACATTGTGTCAGCAATAGGCATGTGACAGGTACTTTTTATGGAGAGATCTGTGGTCTATAAGACCCCAGATTCCCCCTCTGCTCTTAAAAGCATTTGATAACAGCAAGGAAACTTGTGGAAGCCTGGTGCCATAACTTTATGGGGTTACAAATTCCAGTTAATTTCAATGAGCTGTATACCAGGAATTTCTTTACATTACTGGAAACCATACATCAGGAAATCCAGAATTGGAATAATCGTATTGTGGTTTTGGTGGGCAGGATTAGTTAAAATGAACATACTCCCAAGGCTGTTCTACATCATGCAGACAGTCCCAATATGGCCGCCGGCATCTAGAGCTCCGCTCCACCACGGACCCCCGCTGACCACCGGAGCTTACCGAGCGCCCCCACGCCCCGCACACCGGGCGATTCACACGGGGGAAACCCCCAGGAACAAGCGGATGTCATCCCCGCAAGCCAGGCGGGACTTATCTGGCCAGATGACGGCGGCTCCCGGCCCCCTCAGCTATGCCAAAATGGCGGTGGCAACTCGAGGCCTTCACCACACGGAGCACCAGGAATCCTCTATTGCGGACCAGGACCAGATGACACAGGCCCTCACAGGTACCGACTATCCCCCGCTTCAGCCTGCTAGCTCCCCAGCCTCTACAGAATCCCTGCTGGGTGGTCTGACTGCTGTGTGTCCCACTACTCCCATGATGGACCCCCACACAGGCCTCATGCTCACTGTCAGTGAAGCTCAGGAGGACATCCCAGCCCCCACTGACTTTCCCTCAATGATGGTTGCCTTCTCTAATATGCTCTCCAAAAGCCTGGCACTCACTGTTACACAGATCACTAACTCATTCCATGCAGACCTGCAGCAGTTTGGAATGAGAATGGATATTATAGAACAGACGGCAGAACAAGCGGCAGCACAGGTTAACCAAAATTCCAACAGGCTGCAAGAAGTACAGGAGCAATTAGAGACTGCTTTTTCTAAGATCGATGACCTTGAGAATAGGTCACGCAGGTATAACTTCAGGGTCAGAGGGATCCCGAAACCGAAAAAGAGGTACAGAAAACGGTGAAATCATTGATAAAAAGCCTAATCCCTGATATCCCTGACCACCGCCTGGAGCTGGATAGGGCCCACAGAGCACTGCAGGCACCCCGATCAGATGGTCTCCCTCGCGACATCATTGTTAAACCGCATTATTATGCGACCAAGGAAGAAGTGATGCAGAAATCCAGATACGCAACCAATCTCAACTTTCAGGGACACAAAATCCAAATCTTCGCCGACATCTCACCATACACGATACAGAAAAGGCGAGCTCTCAAGCCATTACTACAAGTCCTCCAGGAGAAGGAAATCGCCTACCGCTGGTCCTTTCCTCTACGACTGAACTTCTCTTACAAGAACAAAGGCTTTGGCTTCTCCACTTTCCCTGAAGGTGAACGTCTTCTCACTCAGCTCGGTCTGATTCAACTAGAACCGCACACGGCGCAGGCTACCAGGGGAACTCCGACCTCGACGAAGAGACCTCCGCCAGCAAGCCCCCTGCAACACACCTGGCTGAAGCAAGGCTCGAAGCGCACGAAGGAAAACTTACCGACCTGAGACTTTGATCCTCGGTTGCCACATAGTACACTTGTCTCCTGTTTTTGGTTCGCCCCTTTGGGGTCAGGGGTCAGTTTTGGGCCCTCAGTTCCCCCTTCTGTTTGGGGAGGCGGAATTGGGAATGGCCCCCCTTGCCCCAAATGCACGGTGAACTAGGTTGTTTTTTTTAAACATTGACCTTTCCGTTCGGTCTTAGTGACCGCAGTTTACAAGTCTGTTGGGAACCTTGCAATAGCGACATTCCTAAGTCGCAACAGAGGGCAGATCCCTCTCTACTATGGTTTGCAACTTCAGCGTATCAACGATCTGCTCTGACAGGGGTTTTTTTTTTTTTTTTTTTTTTTTTTTTGGAGTTGCAGTTATTCAGATCTACTCCACCCTATACTGGTTTGTTATCCTGTTGACCCCTACTTAGGTAGAGGGGGAGGTTTCCCAGTAATTTAGCTCCATAACAGATACATACCTCTCCTCTCAGATGTTCAACTGTTCTCTTTGTTTTTACCTTTTTATTTAATTAATGGCTCATTTACCCCCTATAAGATGCTCCAAAGTTAATATATTAAACTTGGGTGGAGCTGCCGGGGATGGCCACACCAAGCTCGCATTGTTATTTAAGCTTTTTGCCTGTCTGGCGCCCCCCCCCCCCCCCCACCCCCCCCGGCGGGGGGGGGGGGGGGGGGGGCGACGGACAGGAATCAAGGGACCTCTTGGCTCGGCTCTACCGAGCGGTTTACTTGCCAGAGATATTTTTTTTTTTCCTTTTCCCTTAGGGGTCGCTCTGTATTTGGGAAATGATGAGTCCCTCTGGGGCTTTCGGATATGAATGATTTAAGGTGGCGGGTCTGTGGTGGATTCAGTGCACCTCACTTGGACCAGGAGACCTCCGGTGCACCTGGCTCCTAGCCCGGATTTCCTTACTAAGGTCTTCCGGCTCCTCAGGTATTGGGGGCGGTTACGGCTAGTCCGTTCCGCCTCAGGGGTGGGCGAGGGTCAGGGGACCTTTTTGTTTTCATAATGGATGTGATTGTCACAGGGTTGCATTATATGTCACATAATGATATGCTTCTCTTTTCTTTCCTCCTTTGCTTATTCATCTCTTTTTCCTCCCCCCTTCCGACCGCTCCATCCCGAGATCGCAGATGCCTCAACTGTTTCCAGTCTTCTTACCCAGGCTCCAGAACCATTCTTCTTGGGCGACCAGAGGTTAACCTGATCCACCTTTCCCGTAGGCGGGGTTTTTGCTACCAAATACTCCCTTCTGATCCATGGCTGACACACCCACCAGTGCACCTACCTTAAAGATTATATCTCACAACACACAGGGTCTCAACTCCCCAATTAAACGTAGGAAAATTCTGCAACAATACCACTCATTGCATGCCGATATTCTCTTGTTACAAGAAACACATTTTCCTTCCACGTTTAACCCCACCTTCCTACATCAACACTACCCCCAATTCTTCCTGGCCTCGGCGGAAAACAAAACGAAAGGGGTCGCGGTATGTTTGGCCAAGCATATTAACTTGTCGCAACCCGAAACGATCAAGGACCCGCTACATTCTAGTATCTGGCTATATTGATGGGGAACTCTACACTTTTGTATCATACTATACCCCCAACAAGGGCCAGAGGGCCTTTTTTGAAGTTTTACTCCAAAAGCTACAAAAACACCTCAGAGGTACGGTTTTCTTCGGGGGGGACTCAAATATAGCCTTTGATTTTTCACTTGACAAATTTACGAACGGCGCCACCAAACCCCGACGGCCCTCTAAACAAAGTGTGGCCATAGCGAAAATCCTGAACACAGCAGGGTTGATAGACGTTTGGAGGGAGGTTAACCCACATATGAAGGACTACACACACTTCTCGGCTCCTCACAATTCCTACGCCAGGATAGACCACATCTTTACAAGACCTTCTACGACCCCCCTGATCAGGAGTTCCAAAATTGTTGATTCTCCTCTTTCAGATCACTCCATGCTGACCTTACTAACTCAAAGACCAGTAGGGACTGATCATCGCCCGCGCTGGCGACTTAGAGAATCGCTCTTGAACGACCCCGTTCATTGCTCCCTTATAGAATCTGATATCCAAGAGTACTTCCTTCTTAACAAATCAGAAGAGATCTCTCCCACTATCATCTGGGCTGCGCATAAATCAGTGATTAGAGGGAAATTAATACAGCTATCTTCTAAACTCAAGGCAGCACATAGAGCAGACTCTTTGAAACTTTCTGAAGACTTCCGCATTCTAGCCAAGGCCCACAAACGGAACCCCACACCTACATCCCTCGCAAACCTTGACTCGGCCCGAGCACGCCTAAATTTATCCCTGACCACGGCAGCGGCGCAACATCTTCGCTGGACGGGTGCAAGATTCTACGCCCAAAAGGATAGAATCGGCTCACGCCTGGCAGCTAAACTGAACCCTAGACAGCGATCGCAGACCTTCCCTAAAATGAAGGTGGCTTCTGGGGATTTATCCCAGAACCCAACCAAGATAATGTACGCTTTCAAGCAATTCTACACCAAACTGTACCAACAAGACCCTAGCACCTCCTCAGCTCACAGGGACAAATTCTTAGCTGACCTCCCTTTACCGGCACTGCTTAAGGAACACAGTGACCTTCTGGAGACCCCGTTCACCCAAGCGGAGGTCCTCGATACCATCAAGAATCTTAAGATAGGCTCCTCCCCGGGCCCGGACGGCTTCTCCACAGGGTACTATAAGAAATTTGGTCAATGTCTGGCCCCACACTTGACTAAAATGTTTAATTCTCTCAGGAATGGAGCCCCATTAGACCCGGATCTAAATTCTGCATACATTTCGGTCATTCCGAAACCAGACAAAGACAATAGCGAGGTGGGAAACTACCGCCCCATCTCGCTCATAAACAACGATATCAAAATAATGACAAAAATTATGGCGAACAGAATGTCCAGCTTTATCTCCTCTTATATACACAAGGATCAGGTGGGCTTCATTCCTGGGAGACAAGGCCCAGACCAGATTAGACGTGCCATTGACATAATCTCCCTACTCAGATCACAATGGGATGGCACACCCCCTCAGAAGGGCTTCCTTCTATCGATTGACCTTCACAAAGTGTTTGACTCGCTGGACTGGGAATACCTGTCTGATCTTCTCCATAGATGGGGATGCGGCAGACATTTTCTCAATATCATTAACTCACTATACTCTAACCCCTCTGCACAAGTGCGCCTGCTGGGCAGATACTCAGACTCCTTCCCCATAAGCAGAGGAACCCGACAGGGATGCCCACTTTCGCCTCTCCTCTTCGCGATAGCCATTGAGACATTGGCTATCGCCCTGAGGACTAATCCGGACATCAAGGGAGTCAATTGCGGCACTCAGGAACACAAATGCGCCCTTTATGCGGATGACCTCCTCCTGTTCATCTCCTCCCCCCTCACGTCTATGCCCATGATTATGCGTACCCTTAAAGACTTTAGCAGGATATCCGGTCTACGGGTGAACATGTCCAAGTCACTAGCGTTAAATATAACATTACCCCCGGATAGCCTTAAACAGCTCACAACCAATTTCGCCTTCCCTTGGGCCTCCGCAACACTACCCTATCTAGGTATTAAATTAACGTCTGACATAAACGGACTTCTCACAGCCAACTACCCGGTCATGATACAAAAATGTAAAAGAGATTTGGAGAGGTGGTCCAAATGTGGTCTATCCTGGCTGGGCAGGCTTCACGCAGTCAAAATGATCCTACTTCCACGTATGCTCTATCTATTCCGCTCGCTACCAATCCCGTTCCCCAAGCAATTCCTCAACAAGTTACAATCGGACATATTACACTTCATCTGGGGGAATAAAGGGTATAGGTGCCCCTCGGAAACACTTTACCGCCTGAGATCCCAAGGAGGCTTAGGTCTTCCCAATCTCTGGAAATACTATCAGGCAGCACAGTTAGCTCAAATCTCTACAGCATTCTCACAAAACTCGAAACCAGATTGGCTGTCTATGGAAAAGCAAGCCATCCCCTCAAACACCATAGATTTCCTTTTGGGGTGCAAGCCTAGGCTCAGACCGGCAGTTATGGCGCCTACTCTCTCACACTCACTAGCCCTCTGCTCCAAACTCTTCACTCTGCCTACCATCATTTCCCCAATAAGGCCCCTGTCACACCTATTCCATAATCCAGATTTTAACCCGGGGATGGAAATTCAAGCCTTTAAATGGTGGACCGACAAAGGACTCTATAGGATAGGACACTTCTTTTCCCCCTCAGGCCCCATTTCCCTAACACATTGTCAGAAAAAGCTGGATATGCCTAACTCCGAACTCTTTAGGTTCTCACAGATCTCTCATTTCCTCCATTCAATATGGACCGATAAACCCTTGCCCCCTACTATCACTGCCTACGAACACTGGTGTGTCAATCAAATGGATCAGAGGGGAGGCATCTCTTTGATCTATGCAGCACTGATGCATAGGGAAACTAAACCCTCTTATGTCCGAGCCTGGGAAGCAGACGTGAATAACACTTGGGACACCGCAACTTGGTTTCGAGCCACGGACAGAGCTTTCAAAGGTATTCTTAATATTTCTCTTATTGAAGCTAGTCTAAAGGTTTTGATCAGGTGGTACTATGTTCCCTCCAGGCTGGCCAGGTTATTTCCGGGTACTCCACCGGTCTGCTTCAGGGAATGCGAGATGGAGGGTTCTATGCTTCATATTTGGTGGACCTGCCCTCGCATCAGAACGTATTGGCGGAAAGTATTCCGTACAATCAGCACTTTAACAGGTACCGCTGTTCCGCCTCACCCTAACTCAGCTCTGTTCAATCACCCAATAACTGGACTCCCTAAAGCATTTCAAACCCTATCCTTTTTCATTTTACTGGGGGCCAAAATAACATTAGCCAAAGCCTGGAAGAAACATTCTGTCTCCTTTCAGCTCTTTAAAACAAAAGTATCATGGATCATGGCCCAAGAACAGATCGTGGCCAAACTGGATGACAAGCTGGAGAAATTCCAGAATATATGGGAACCGTGGGCCACTTTCTGTAACATTTCTCTAATCCCTGGCCTTCCACCTGGTGTGACGATCTATGGGACTAATAGCTGATCCTCCTTCCCAACCCCCCACCCTCCTCTCCCTCACACGTTTCTCTCTTCTTCTCTTATACTGCCTCTCTTGGCTAGGACAACTTAGAATCCTGCCGGACGTTAGGCTCTCTGGGAACGATTGACCGACACTACTGTCTGGTAGGAACCTTTCCATGTCAAGACATAACCTGAACCTGTGGCGGATATCTGGTAGTTCCCACTCCAGGGTGACAGCATGATCCCTTTTGGGGCACCCAGGAGTCTGGGATCTCCCAGACTCCTCCTATGCCTGACCCTTTAAGATGACATGTAGGGCCATATACAGGGAAGGAACCTTCCTGTACTCCCTTTTATCCAAGAGATATGACTGGTCATGTATTATTGCTGCATATGAACAGATCTTTCTACCTGTGGCACCACATCTTTTGCATATGTTTGTTATTATTCACATGTTCTTACTTACATGCATGTTGATGTTCTGTTATTGCAAAAATTTTCAATAAAAATTATTCAACTAAAAAAAAAAAAACAGCCTCAAGGTAATTTGGGAGGACGCCGGCCAGAGGATTCAACACGGAAGTGTTCAGAGCTGTTTAGACAGGGGAGCCACCTAAAAGAGAGAGACCTAAATAAACTAAAAACAACATGTGGGTAGGGATGAACCCATGCCGTTTTTTTCAATGAGTTTTATCTATATTGCCAAGACCCGACAATTCATTACAGCTGTGAGCAGTTTTAAATGACTTTTTTTCCTTTAGAAATGTAATTTTGCTGTTGTATTGTTCTTAACATGGGAAAACTGCGTAATTTTACAGGCATACTATAGATACCCCCCAGGCACAATATTTAAAGGAATATTTAATTTTTACTGTTTCACTTTAATGCATTATTAAAATCACTGCTCCCGAAAAAACGACTGTCTTTAAAACTTTTTTTTGCATTGATACTTGTCCCCTGGGGCAGGACCCAGGTCCCCAAACACTTTTTTATGACGAAAACTTGCATATAAGCCTTTAAAATGAGCACTTTTGTTTTTTTTATGTTAGTGTCCCATAGACTTTAACAGGGTTCCACGGCTTTCAAAAAACTCCACATAATGTTTGTTGTTCGCCGAACGTCCAAACAACCAAAGTTCGGCCCGAACTTATGCTCAGGCCAAACCGTTCACCCATCCCTAGTATGCACAACTGTTTCAGTTCAAAAATTTGTTGTAATTTAAAAAATACCCTTTTCTCTTATTGGGAATGCACTCACAGAGCTTTCAGTATGGCAGGTCTATTAGATTACTGAGTGCACTAAGGCTACTTTCACACTGAGGCACTTTACAGGCGCTACAGCGCTAAAAATGGTGCCTGTGTAGTGCCTGTAAAGAGCCTCTTCTGTGTCTTCAGTGTGAAAGCCCGAAAGCCCTGGAGCGGTGCGCTTGCAGGACGGTCAAAAAAGTCCTGCAAGCTGAATCTTTGCAGCGCTATAGGAGTGGTGTATTCACCGCTCCTAAAGCGCCCCCTTCCCATTGAAAACAATGGGGCAGGGCTGCAAACCTGCTGGCAAAGCGCAGGTTTTCGGGTGGTTTTAACCCTTTTTCGGCCGCTAGCAGGGGTTAACATCGCCCTGCTAGTGGCCGAATAGCGCTGCTAAAATGACGGAAAATGACGCTAAATACCGCTGGCGCCCGTCCCAGTGTGAATGTAGCCTCATGCCTCGTACACACGAAGGGACTATCCCGTGGGATTATCCGCTGGACTCAAGTCCAGCGGACAATCCCCTCGTGTGTGGGCGTCGGCGGACTTTTTGGCACCAAAAGTCCGGCGGACTAGGTTTTAAGTTTTGTTTTAAAATTATCCGCTGGACTTGGCAGTACGGCGGACAATCCCGCCGTTAGTAGGCTAGTCCGCCGGACTTTTGAAACGAACGGACTTGCCGCTCATCGGAAAGTCCGTTCATTTAGCACGTGACTTCAGGTATACGTAGCTAGCGTAGGCAGTGAATGCCGCCGCGCTAGCCCCGTCACCTGGCATGGATTTAAAGGGACTCCCCACGCCGAAAAACGGCGTGGGGGTCCCCCCCAAATCCATCTCAGACCCTTATCCGAGCACGCAGCCCGGCAGGCCAGGAAAGGGGTGGGGACGAGCGAGCCCCCCCCCTCCTGAGCCGTACCAGGCCGCGTGCCCTCAACATGGGGGGTGCCCTGGGGAAAGGGGGGCCGTGCGCCCCCCCACCCCAAAGCACCTTGTCCCCATGTTGATGAGGACAAGGGCCTCTTCCCGACAACCCTGGCCATTGGTTGTCGGGGTCTGAGGGTGGGGGGCTTATCGGAATCTGGGAGCCCCCTTTTATAAGGGGGCCCCCAGATCCCGGCCCCCCAAACTATGTGAATGAGTATGGGGTACGATGTACCCCTACCCATTCACCTAAGGTGTAAAATGTAAAGTAAAAAACCACACAATTTTGAAAAAATATTTTATTGCACTGCTCCGGGGTCTTCTTCCGTCTTGGGGGTCTTCTCGCCGGACTCCTCCGCCATTTACCTAGCTCTTTTACCGAGCGGAGAAGTCCTGCTACCATCTTCGCCGTCGCCGCCGTCTGGGGGTCTCGATCCGCCTTTGGGGGTCTTCCGGGGTCTTCCGAGGTCTCTTCTGTTCTTGCCGCTGTTGTCGCTTTCTGCGCTGCCTTCTTCTTCCTCCTCCTCTTCTTCTTCTTCTTCTTCCGATGTTGACACGTCGCTCTCTCTGGCCGGAATGCCAGAGCCGTGCTGTGCTGGGACTTATATAGGGACAAGGGGACAGGGTCACATGCTCATGTCACATGGTGACCCCGCCCCCTTGTGATGTCACAGTCCCGGAGGATGCTGGGACTGTGACATCACAGGGGGCGGGGTCACCATGTGACATGAGCATGTGACCCTGTCCCCTTGTCCCTATATATAAGTCCCAGCACAGCGCGGCTCTGGCATTCCGGCCAGAGAGAGCGACGTGTCAACATCGGAAGAAGAAGAAGAAGAGGAGGAGGAAGAAGAAGAAGAAGGCGGCGCAGAAAGCGACAACAGCGGCAAGAACAGAAGAGACCCCGGAAGACCCCCGAAGACCCCCGAAGGCGGCGACGACGAAGAAGGTAGCCGGACTTCTCCGCTCGGTAAAAGAGCTAGGTAAATGGCGGAGGAGTCCGGCGAGAAGACCCCCAAGAAGGAAGAAGACCCCCGGAGCAGTGCAATAAAATATTTTTTCAAAATTGTGTGTTTTTTTACTTTACATTTTACACCTTAGGTGAATGGGTAGGGGTACATCGTACCCCATACTCATTCACATAGGGTGGGGGGCCGGGATCTGGGGGCCCCCTTATAAAAGGGGGCTCCCAGATTCCGATAAGCCCCCCGCCCGCAGACCCCGACAACCAATGGTCAGGGTTGTCGGGAAGAGGCCCTTGTTCTCATCAACATGGGGACAAGGTGCTTTGGGGTGGGGGGGGGGCCCCCCTTTCCCCAGGGCACCCCCCATGTTGAGGGCACGCGGCCTGGTATGGCTCAGGAGGGGGGGGGGGCGCTCGCTCGTCCCCACCCCTTTCCTGGCCTGCCAGGCTGCGTGCTCGGATAAGGGTCTGAGATGGATTTGGGGGGGACCCCCACGCCGTTTTTCGGCGTGGGGAGTCCCTTTAAATCCATGCCAGGTGACGGAGATAGCGCGCCGGCATTCACTGCCTACGCTAGCTACGTATACCTGAAGTCACGTTCTAAATGAACGGACTGCTCCGTGTGTGGGCAAGTCCGTTCATTTTCAAAAGTCCCGCGGACTTTGTCCAGCGGATTGTCCGCCGGAGAAGTCCGGGCGTGAGTGGGCAAGTCACACGCTCGGAAAGTCCGGCGAAGCCCCGCTGGAAAGTCTGGCGGATTGTCCGCTGGACTAGGTCCGGCGGACAAAGTCCGAACGTGTGTACGCGGCATCAGTCACACTTAAGTGCCTATTGGACTGAAGAGTAATTTTTAAATTAGGTTGTATAATCCCTATATTCACAAAGTAGAGGTAGGTGTTTGTGAATAAGAGGTTCAACCACACCTATGCATCATAAGGATAGAGCGTTGAAGTAGTTAGCAAGGTAAGGCGCTAACAACGCAGGGAACGATTTATAGTAAAGACCGGAGAAGCTGTCTGGGCCCGGAGCCTTAGAGGGCTTCAGGGACTTGATTGCCTGGAGGACTTCAGCTTCTGAGATGTTTGCGCTGAGAGCTTCATGTGCGTAACCAGGAAGCGAAGGAAGATTTAGGTCCCAAAATAATTGTTCCGCTTGCTGTAGGAAAGTATAAATATACTAGGTTTAGTATAAAGCGAGGAAAGAAACTCAGAGAATCTAGATAGGATTTGCTCAGGATTAGAGGTAAGACCCCCAGTTCTCGTCCGGAGTCGAATAGGCTTATACGGTTTCCCCACCAAATTCAGTTTCTTGGCCAGCATAGGACCTGCTTTATCTGCACAGGTATAGTACCTGTGTTTAAACCACCGTAGGGCCTTTTCAGCTCTGGAGGTGGAGAGAAGGTCAAGCTCTGTCGCCAGAGTGTCGCAAAACTTTTCTATGTGCAGCTGCGGGACGTGCCTTTCAAAGTGCATCAGTGGCCGTCAGGAAAGATTGTAATTCTGTGAGGAGACGTTCTCTGTTTCGTTTACGCGCTGAAGCGATTGCAATGATATGACCCCGCACTGTAGCCTTATGGGCTTCCCACAGGGAAACAGCTGAAGCGACCAAGCCGACAGGATTGCACACGTCTGAGCCTTATGCGAGGTATTGTGAGAGGGGGTAGACCCCTGAGCATATCGTCTGTCTAAGGTCGAGTTGAGGGTGATATTGGAGTCACCCATAAAAGGGAGTAGGCCCTTCTGGTGCTGAGAGACTACCTTACAGAGATGGGAGAAGAACCTATGCTGAAAACGGTTAGGTGCGTAGTAGGAAACAATTGTTATCTCTTGATCCCATAATGTCCCCTGTATGAGTAGATAGCGGCTCGTAGGATCAGCAAGCTCCAATGCGCAATTTAAAGGAAGATTGCTGAAGTGTTCTTTTCTTAACCCTTTATTGCAGATACTAATACACAATGTGCCTTACAGTGACATTTGCTCTTTTCATACGTGGGGGACTTTTCCCTCCTTCTGTTCTCTATGCTGTTGAAAACATATTTATTATAGTATTTAGTCTAGTATTGAATTCATTATTTTGTACCATAAAGCCTGGACCTGCATTGTCTTTGAATGTACAGATCTAGTAATGCTCCCTTTGTAATCTCTGTATCCCCCTGCAATGTATTGTACAATGTATTGTATATTTGTTTTAATAAAAATGTGTTAAAACAAAGAGAAATGTATAAATGTGCTATATATTATAATAACTCTCCTGTGTTTTACATCACTGTGCTGTGTGACTAACATAGTACATCGCCCCTAAGATATATATACACTCACAGGCCATTTTATTAGGTACACCTGTTCAATTGCTTGGTAACACAAATTGCTAATCAGCCTATCACATGGCAGCAACTCAATGCATTTAGGCATCTAAACGTGGTGAAGACAATTTGCTGAAGTTCAAATCGAGCATCAGAATGGGGAAGAAAAGGGATTTAAGTGACTTTGAACATGGCATTGTTGTTGGTGCCAGATGGGTTGGTCTGAGTGTTTAAAAAAACAGCTTTCATGCACAAGCATTTACAGAGAATGGTCTGAAAAATAGAAAATATCCAGTGAGGGGCAGTTTTGTGGACAAAAATGCCTTGTTGATGTCAGACGTCAGAGGAGAATGGGCAGACAGGTTTGAGATGATAGAAAGGCAACAGTAATCCAAATAACCACTCGTTACAACCAAGGTATGCAGAATACCATGTCTGAATGCACAACACATCAAACCTTGAAGCAGATGGGCTACAGCAGCAGAAGACCACACCGGATGCCACTTCTGTCAGCTAAGAACAGGAAACTGAGACTACAACTCGCACAGGCTCACCAAAATTGGACAATAAAAGATTGGAAAAATGTTGCCTGGTATGATGAGTCTGGATTGCAGCTGCAACATTCAGAAGATAGGGTCAGAATTTGGCGTAAACAACATGAACGCATGGATCCATCCTGCCTTGTGTCAACGGTTCAGGCTGGTAGCGGTGGTGTAATGGTGTGGGGGATATCTTCTTGGCACACTTTGGGTCCCTTAGTACCAATTGAGCATCATTTAAATGCCTACCTGAGTATTGTTGCTGCCCATGTCCATCCCTTTATGACTACAGCGTACCCATCTTCTGATGGCTAATTCCAGCAGGATAATACACCATATCACAAAGCTCAAATCATCTCACCACTGGTTTCTTGAACATGACAATCAAATGCACTGTACTCCAATGGCCTCCACAGTCACCGGATCTCAATCCAATAGAGCAACTTTGGGATGTGGTGGAATGGGAGAGAAATGTTTCCAACACCATGTTGAACCTATGCCACAAATAATTAAGTCAGTTCTGAAGGCAAAGGGGGGTCCAACCCAGTACTAGCAAGGTGTACCTAATAACGTGTTTGGTGAGTGTATACATATAAATTATCTTCTGACATGCGCTGACACATTCCTCATTCTACTGTATATCTCCCCTGTGCCACCAACAAGACCTAAGAAGTCCCATAGACATAGGTGTCCCCTCTATGTGCGCACTCCTACTCTGTACTACAACTGTACGTGTAGCGCCTGAGCTATACACACAAGGGCAGCGTGAGAAGGACACAAAAGCCACACCTGTCCTCCACCTGCACAGTGTTGAGTGACAGCATCTCTGTGTACCTCTGTGCTTCTAGTTTATAATTTGACAAGACATTCACTCAGACCCTACTTAATGCTCTATTTGTACATATTATAAATTATTACAGAATTACTTTAAACCTTTCAAAAAGAAAATTACCAGCAAATTGCCCCAAATAATACCAGTTTGCACTTAGTACTTGTTTCCCCAATTCTAACGGTTTACATTTTATATTAGTGCTTTGCTTTTTTCCCAAACACATTATCTATTATTCCTTACAGATTCCAGCTTACAAAATACATAATGCTTTTAATTAGTAATATGATCAGCAATTATATCAACAGCTCTTGCATGAGTTTTTGAGGCTTTCAACCATGAAATATTATATTTCTTTACTAACTTACATCTAGCAATGAGACCTCCTAAGAATTCATTATGTCTGTTTGTGACATTCAATCTCCTTTTTCAAAACAAGCAGACACAGAAATGCCAGACAAGCTCCAATACCTTTCACAGTCTAACACCTCGGCACATCATACAGTTTGTTTATAATATGCCTCAAAAAGGACATTTAGAAAAGCAATTGAAAAACATGGCGTGTCTCTGAATCCAAATCCTCTTCTAGAAAACATTAAAGTTTTTATGTGAAACTATTTAAGAAAAGAACTTGGAAGACTTTAGTTAAATAGACCCAAGGGATAAAAATATAGAAATTTATCTTGAGCAGCTTGTGGCTGTTAAATAGTTACATAGTAGGTGAGGTCGAAAAAAGTCCATCAAGTCCAACCTATGTGTGTGATTATATGTCAGTATTACCTTGTATATCCCTGTATGTTGTGGTCGTTCGGGTGCTTATCTAATAGTTTTTTTGAAACTATCGATGCTCCCCGATGAGACCACCACCTGTGGAAGGGAATTCCACATCCTTGCTGCTCTTACAGTAAAGAACCCTCTACGTAGTTTAAGGTTAAACCTCTTTTCTTCTAATTTTAATGAGTGGCCACGAATCTTGTTAAACTCCCTTCCCTGAAAAAGTTTTATCCCTATTGTGGGGTCACCAGTACGGTATTTGTAAATTTAAATCATATCCCCTCTCAAGCGTCTCTTCTCCAGAGAGAATAAGTTTAGTGCTCGCAACCTTTCCTCATAACTAATATCCTCCAGACCCTTTATTAGCTTAGTTGCCTTTCTTTGTACTCGCTCCATTTCCAGTACATCCTTAATGAGGACTGGTGCCCAGAACTGGACAGCATACTCTAGGTGCGGCCGGACCAGAGTCTTGTCGAGAATTATTGTTTTATCGCTGGAATTAACCCCCTTTTTAATGCATGCCAATATTCTGTTTCCTTTGTTTGCAGCAGCTTGGCATTGCATGCCATTGCTGAGCCTATCATCTACTAGGACCCCCAGGTCCTTTTCCATCCTAGATTCCCCCAGAGGTTCTCCCCCCAGTGTATAGATTGCATTCATATTTTTGCCACCCAAATGCATTATTTAAAATTTTTCTACATTGAACCTTATTTTCCATGTAGTTGCCCAGCCCATTAATTTGTTCAGATCTTTTTGCAAGGTTTCCACATCCTGAGGAGAAGTTATTGCCCTGATTAGCTTAGTATTGTCCGCAAATACAGAGATTGAACTGTTTACCCCATCCTCCAGGTCATTTATGAACAAATTAAACTGGATTGGCCCCAGCACAGAACCCTGGGGGACCTAACTAACAACCCCTGACCATTCCGAGTACTCCCCATTTATCACCACCCTCTGAACTCGCCCTTGTAGCCTGTTTTCAATCCATGTACTCACCCTATGGTCCATGCCAACGGACCTTATTTTGTACAGTAATCGTTTATGGGGAACTGTGTCAAATGCTTTTGCAAAATACAGATACATCACGTCTACGAGCCTTCCTTTATCTAGATGGCAACTTACCTCCTCATAGAAGATTGGTTTGGCAAGAACGATTCTTCATGAATTCATGCTGATTACTGCTAATGATACTGTTCTCATTACTAAAATCTTGTATATAGTCCCTTATCATCCCCTCCAAGAGGTTACATACTATTGATGTTAGGCTAACTGTTCTGTAATTCCCAGGGATGTATTTTGGCCCTTTTTAAATACTGGCGCTACATTGGCTTTTCTCCAATCAGTTGGTACCATTCCAGTCAGTAGACTGTCAGTAAAAATTAGGAACAATGGTCTGGCAATTAATTGACTGAGTTCCCTAAGAACTCTTGGGCGCAAGCCATCTTGTTCCGGTGATTTATTAATGTTAAGTTTCCCAAGTCTAATTTTAATTCTGTCCTTTGTTAACCATGGAGGTGCTTCTGTGATGTGTCATGAGGATAAACACTGCAGTCTTGGTTACTGAAGCCCCCCGATTCCCTCGTGCAGACTGAGGAGAAGAAGAAATTCAATAGCTTCACCATCTCCCCATCCTTTGAGACCAGATGTCCTTCCTTATTCTTTATGGGGCCAATATGTCCTCCCTCTTTTACTGTTTACATAACATGGTTCAGTTATCCGTCCCGTGGGCGTCCCGTGGGGGAGCACATCACGGCGATCGGAGGTGCGGTGTGTCAGTCTGACACGGATCTCAGTAAAGAGCCTCCGACGGAGGCTCTTTACCATGTGATCAGCCGTGTCCAATCACGGCTGATCATGATGTAAACAGGAAGAGCCATTGATCAGCTTTTCCTCAATCGCGTCTGACAGACATTGTTTATCAGCGCAGCCCCCCCTCAGATGTCCACACTGGACCACCAGGGAAGCTGCCAGGACCACCAGGGAAGCACTTAACATGCGGATGGCCAGGTACATCCCCATGGCCTCCCACGTGTGAAAATAAATGCCCAACATATGCCAATCAGTGAACACAAATGGGCACTGACTGGCACCTCTATGGCACAATAAAAATATGTGATGCCCAGCCATACCACCCACCAGTGTCATCAGTACCTCCCATCAGTGTCCATCAGTGCCACCTATCAGTGTCCATCCGTGCCCATCAATGCCCACCTATCAGTTCCCATCCGTGCCACCTATAAGTGCCACCCATAAGTACCCATCAGTGCCACCCATAAGTACCCATCAGTGCCACCTACAAGTGCCTATAAGTTCTGCCTATGAGTGCCCATCAGTGCCGCCTATGAGTGCCCATCAGTGCCACATACCATTGCCACCTATCAGTGACCTATCAGTGCCCATCAGTGCCACCTATCAGTGCCGCCTATCAGTGCCCATCAGTGATTCCTCATCAGTGCCACCTTATCAGTGCCCATCAGTGCAGCCATATCAGTGCCCATCATTTAAGAAGAAAACTTACTTATTTACAAAAAAATAACAGAAACAAAGAAAACCTTTTTTTTTACATTTTCAGTCTTTTTTTATTAGTTTGCGCAAAAAATAAAAGTCGCAGAGGTGATAAAATACCACCAAAAGAAAGCTCTATTTAAAAAAAATATGTTTGGGTATAGTGTAGCATGACCGCGCAATTGTCATTCAGTTTGCGACAGTGCTGAAAATTGGCTTGGGCAGGAAGGTTTATAAGTGTCTGGTATTGAAGTGGTTAAAGAGTTTCTTGGGATTGTTTTTGCTCACCTCCGCTATGTGTCTTTCATGTTCTATCATAGCCGTCCTTGTTGCACCCTTACATTTCTTGCTGTATTCTTTATAAAGTCTGAATGCTGATGATTATCCCTCAACCTTGTATTTTTTGAAGGCCTTCTCCTTTGCTTTAATATGCATTTTTACATTGGAGTTAAGCCATCCAGGACTTTTAGCTAATGCCTTTTTTTAATATGCTCCTAAAGAAAACCCATCTCTCCTCCGTGTTTCAAGGTACGTAGTTTAGGGAAATTGGCTCTTTTGCAATTCAGTGTCTTTGTATTCCCCTTATGTTTCCTATTTGTGTGATTTATACTGAAGTCAATTGACCTGTGATCGCTGTTACCTAAACTGCCCCGTTTTTTCCACATCGGTGATCAGGTCTGTATTGTTGGTAATCACTCAGTAGATCCAGTAATGCTTTATTTCTAGTTGGTGCATCTACCATCTGACCCATAAAATTGCCCTGCAAGACATTTAGGAACTGGCGAGCCTTAGATGAATGTGTGGTTCCCTCCGCCCAGTCTATGTCTGGATAATTACAATCCCCCATCATGATAACACTTCCCATCCTTGCTGCTAATCCAATTTGTGATAGGAGATCTGTCTCGCCTTCCTCCCTCAGGTTAGGGGGCCTACAGCATACTCCCAGTATTATTTACCCCTTAGCTTCATCCCTTTGGAGCTCTACCCATAAGGATTCCACCTCCTCCCTAGCGCCCTTAGTGATGTCATCTCTCACATTCACTTGTACATTATTCTTGATATATAGGCATAATACTCCCCCTTTTTTTACCCTCTCTATCCTTGCAATAAAGAGTATACCCTTGAATGGTTGCCAGCCAATCATGAGAGTTGTTGAACCAGGTCTCGTACAACCTCCTCGTACAACAGTATCTATAGTTCACCCATCTTGTCCGCCAGGCTCCTGGCATTGGTGAACATGTCACATAGTTTAGATCGTCGCATATTATGCTCTTATTGGGTGTTCCGAGATTACAACTAGGACTTGCTAGTGCTACTATACTTACCTTAGGTTTATGTGCTTTGGTCAACCTATCACTAATGCCCCCAATACTACCCTCTGGAAAATGTTCCGCGCTGACTATCTCTACCTCTGGACCCTCCCCCCTGTCACCTAGTTTAAAAACCCCTCTAACTTTTTGGCCATCTTCATTCCCAGCTGATCTGCACCCTCCTCATTTAGGTGCAGTCCATCACTTCTATAGTACTGGTTATCGACTGAGAAGTCGGACCAGTTCTCCAGGAACCCAAAACCCTCCTTACTACACCAGCTGTTCAGCCACTTGTTTACTTCCCTAATCTCCCTCTGCCTTTCTGGTGTGGCTCAATGTACAGGTAGTATTCCTGAGAATACTACATTGGAGGTCCTTTTCCTCAATTTAGCTCCCAAGTCCTTAACCACTTGCCGACCGGCGCACGACAATATACGTCGACAGAATGGCACGTACAGGCAGGAGGGCGTATATATAAGTCCCTCCTTTAGCCTGTTCGTGCCATCGGGAGCGCGCCAGGAGCGGCGCGCTCCCGCGCCGGTCGGGACCCCCGTTAGTCCGATCGCGGTCCCCGCAGACTCGATCGCCGCGGGGACCCCCGCGATCGTCTCACGGGAAGGCTGAACGGGGAGATGCCAAGATAAACAGCATCTCCCCGTTCTGCCTAGCAACTAGTGACGCCGATCTATGCTCCCTGTGATTGGAGCAGAAATCAGCATTCACTAGCTGACAGCCACGCCCCCCCCCCACAGTAAGAAACACACCCCTAGGCATACTTAACCCTTACACTGCCCCCTTGTGGTTAACCCCTTCACTGCCCCCTTGTGGTTAACCCCTTCACTGCCAGTGTCATTTATACAGGAATTAATGCATTTAACCGCTTCCCGACCGCCTAACGCCGATATACGTCGGCAAAATGGCACGGGCAGGCAAAATCACGTACCTGTACGTGATCGTGCATGTGCCTGCCTGTGGGTCGCGCGTGCCGCCAGCGGCGCGCTCGCGACCCGGTCGGGAGCTCCGTGACCCCGGCCGCGGGACCAGTGGACCCGATCGCCGCTGGTGTCCCGCGATCGGGTTACGGAGCTGAAGAACGGGGAGAGGTTTGTGTAAACAAACCTCTCCCCGTGCTTCCTACACTGACTGTCAGTGATCGGCGGTTCCCTGTCATCGGGAACGCCGATCAATGACGTCAGACGTACAGCCACGCCCCCCTACTATAAAAAAACACACACACGTCACACTGACTCCTCCCCGCCCCCTAGTGGTTAACCCCTTCACTACAACTGTCATTTACATAGGAATCAGTGCTATTTAAATAGCACTGATTTCTGTATAAATGACAAATGTCCCAAAAATGTGTCAAAAATGTCCGATGTGTCCGCCATAATGTCGCAGTCACAATAAAAATCGCTGATCGCCGCCATTAATAGTAAAAAAAAAATATTAATAAAAATGCTATAAAACTATCCCCTATTTTGTAAACGCTATAACTTTTGCGCAAACCAATCAATAATCGCTAATTGCGATTTTTTTTACCAAAAATATGTAGAAGAATACGTATCGGCCGAAACTGAGGAAAAAAAATGTTTTTTTATATATTTTTTGGGTATATTTATTATAGCAAAAAGTAAAAAATATTGCATTTTTTTCAAAATTGTCGCTCTATTTTTGCTCATAGCGCAAAAAATAAAAACCGCAGGGGCGATCAAATACCACCAAAAGAAATCTCTATTTGTGGGAAAAAAAGGATGCCAATTTTGTTTGGGAGCCACGTCGCACGACCGCGCAATTGTCAATTAAAGCGACGCAGTGCCGAATCGCAAAAAGGGGCCATGTCCTTTGGCTGCCAATTGGTTCGGGGCTGAAGTGGTTAAATAGCATTAATTGCTGTAAAAATGACAATGGTCCCAAAAATGTGTCAAAAATGTCCGATGTGTCCGCCATAATGTCGCAGTCACAAAAAAAATCGCAGATCTCCGCCATTACTAATAAAAAAAAAAATATTAGTAAAAATGCTATAAAACTATCCCCTATCTTGAAAACGCTATAACTTCTGCGCAAACCGATCAATAATCGTTTATTGCGATTTTTTTTACCAAAAATATGTAGAAGAATACGTATCGGCCTAAACTGAGGAAAAAAATGTTTTTTTATATATTTTTGGGGGATATTTATTATAGCAAAAAGTAAAAAAATAATGCATTTTTTTCAAAATTGTCGCTCTATTTTTGTTTATAGCGCAAAAAATAAAAACCGCAGGGGTGATCAAATACCACCAAAAGAAAGCTCTATTTGTGGGAAAAAAAGGACGTCAATTTTGTTTGGGAGCCACGTCGCACGACCGCGCAATTGTCAGTTAAAGCGACGCAGTGCCGAATCGCAAAAAGGGTCCTGGTCCTTTGGCTGCAAATTGGTCCGGTCTGAAAGTGGTTAAAATCGTTCTTTGCCTCTGACTTTGATATTGGTGCCAATGTGCACCATGACAGCCGGGTCTTCCCCAGCCCCTCCCAGTAATCTGTCCACAAGATCCGTGATGTGCCGAACCCGAGCGCCCGGTAGACAACAGACAATTCGGTGCTTCAGGTCTTTGTTACAGATTACCCTCTCTGTCCTTCTAAGAATTGAGCCCCCTACTACCAGAATCTGTCTTTCCTTTTCCTTCGCTTCCCACTCACTCTCACTGGAGGAGTTCTTCCCACGGCAGCTAGGAGAGTCCCTCAGATCCAGCAGTGCTGGTCCCTGACTGGTTTCACCAATGTCACTCAATGGAGCGTGCTTATTGGGATGCTCCAGCCCTGGATAGGCCTCCCTGGAACTTCCCCTTCTAACCTTCCTGACTGTCACCCATCTACTCTTTCCTAGTGCCTGCACCTCTTTGTCTCCACCCGCCTCTATCCTGGGCCCTGCCGGCACCTGCCGTATACCTTCCTGGCTCTCCTTAAGTACGAAGGGACTTCATTTGACCATATTTCTATGGTTTCTGGTCTCCTCACTCTCAGAATGAAAAACATGTAACAAATATTTATTAAAATTATTTATAAAAATTATTTGTTTATAAAAAATGGCAGGAATACACCATGTTTTGTTTTCTAAAAGAATAAGCTATGTTTTGAAAGTGGATTTAATAAGTTGTCTTATGTAATTATTATTAATGACTTATTCTATGTATTCGTGCAAAGAAATAAAGAATTAAAAAAAAAAAAAAGAAAAACATGTAACAAGAGGCTCCACTGATACAATCTGTTAAAGGCCTGGATTATGTAAAATTCATAGTAAATTTAGGTGAGTTTAGTTAGGACTCCAAGCAGGAGGCTTACTAAAAATGGTGCACACAGAATCTGGTGCAGCTGCGCATAGTAGTTAATCAGCTTATAACTTTAGCTTAATTAAGCTCCATTAAGCTTTGACAATAAGCCCTGGTTTGCATTTTGACATGCGATTTGACGTGTCAAACCGCATGTCAAATCGCATGTCAAATCGGTGGTAATTGCTGGAAATGGCACCGTCCTAATTGGTGTGAAACTGCATTTGCGGCACTGCACCAATTTCAAAAATAGTTTTTCTGGGTGCGATTTCCATTGACGTCTGTGCAGAAACCTGCACAGATGTCTGTGAAATCACCACCGAAATCGGGACTGACATGCGCGAGTGAAATCGTGCGAGTTCAGCTGAACTCGCACGGCTTCATTCCCACAGCTCATTGTGAACCAGGGCTAAAACCTAGAAGCTGATTAGTTACTATGCACAGCTGCACCAGGTCCTGCATGCACCAGTTTTAGTAAATCTCCTTATAGTTTGGCACCAGTGCAATTGTATTGCAGATAGCATGAGTTACTTGCTATTTATTGTGAGTTAAAGAGAAAGTCAACTCCTCTATTTTGTTCTATAGGTAAGCTTATAATAAGGCTTACCTATAGGTACTGTAAATATCTCCTAAGCTTGCACCGTTTAGGAGGTATTTACTGTGTATTGCGCCGATTACGTCATCGGCACATGCACTCTGTAGAACCGGCAACCCGTGCCCTTTCTTCAGGGTTTGTGCCGTGACTGGCGGCTCCCGCGTGCATGCGCGGGAGTGACGTCGTCGCGGCTCCGGACAATCACAGCGTAGGGGACCGCAAACTCTGAAGACCGCAAACCCAGAAGAATCACCGGGGTAGATGTCGGCCATGTCAGCAGTGTGCGGGCACTGCTGCATGGCTTCATTCTAAGTTAAGTATTTCATAATGAGCTAGTATGCATTGTATACTAGCTTATTATGCCTTTGTCTTGCAGGTTTTTTTTTTTTGTTGTTCATGGGGGTTTACAACCTTTTTAAGGTTTTAAAATAAATGTGTGAATTAACCACCAGCTGCAGACCCTCCACTAAGGGATGGATGAAATTTAGAGTTTCCTTTGCTTCAAAATTGTGATGAAAAGCAAGAGATTTGGATGACATTTTGACATTTTGGAACACATTGCAATCTATCTCTCTATCCCTCAGCTCACTCCATCAGTCTCAGCACGTATCACTAATTTACTAATAGACATATCAGCCTGGATGTCACACAACTTCCTCAAACTCAATCTATCTAAAACTGAGCTCATAACATTTTCTCCTCCACGTGACTCTTCCCCTGACTTCTCTATCAAGATCAGTGACACAACTATCAACCCACCCCCTTTATGCCAAGGTGCTAAGCGTTAACCTGGACTCTGAACTATCCATTTGGCCACACGTCCAATCACTGTCCAGGGCTTGCTGCCCCAACCTATGCAAAATCTCCAAAATACGCACCTTTCTAACCATCACAAAGCTCCTAGTTCACTCCTTAATCATCTCCCGCCTCAACTAACTTGATTTCAGGACTTTTTTTTCCTCGAGCCTCTCCCATCCTATAGAATTCTCTACCCCAATCTGTCCGATTTTCTCCTACTCTGTGTACTCTTATGCCACATACAAACGATCGGAAATGCCGCCAGCAAAACTCAGATGAGAGCTTTTTGTCAGGAAAATGTGACTGTGTGTATGCTCCATCGGCCTTTTTCTGGCGGAATTCCAGCCAGCAAAAGATTGAGAGCATGTTCTCTATTTTTTGGTCAGGAAAAGTTCCTATCCGAAAATGCGATCGTCTGTATGCAATTCGGACATGCAAAAAATCATGCATGCTCAGAAAAAAATTTGACGCATGCTCGGAAGCATTGAACTTAATTTTCTCGGCTCGTCGTAGTGTTGTACGTCAATGCGTTCTTGACGGTCGAAAGTTCAGAAACTTTTGTGTGACCGTGTGTATGCAAGACAAGCTTGAGCGGAATTCCGTTGGAAAAACCATCCAAGATTTTTCAGGCATAAATTCCGCTCGTGTGTACGCGGCATTAGGCTTGGTTCACATATGAGCCGCATGCGGCTCACAGCAGGGGTCCAGTGCGTGCTGGTTCACTGTTTCAGGTCCGATTACAGCCTGAATTTTGGGCTGAATTCGGACCTGAAATGGACCAAAAGATGCAAAACACACCGGACCCGCTGCAGAGATATGTGAACTGGCTCCGTAGAGAGCCAGTCAAAGTCTCCTGCTATTTCGAATTGGATGCCGAGATCCCGCATCCAATTCGCAATGGTGTGAACCCAGCCTCAGACAATCCCTAAAAACCCTTCTCTTCAGGGAAGCCTATCCTGCCCCCACCTAATAACTGTACCTTATTTTCTCCATCAGCTCATCCCCCACATTTATTACCTTTTGTATCACTTGACCCTCCTTTTTAGATTGTAAGCTCTACTGAGCAGGGCCCTCTGATAACTCCTGTATTGAATTGTATTGTAACTGTTCTGTCTGCCCTCCCATTGTAAAGTGCTGTGCAAACTGTTGATGCTATGCAAATCCTGTATTATAATAATAATAATAATAAAAAACACATTGCAGTCAAAGGTGAAATAAAGCTGCTTTTTGGTGTTTAGTGTATATTAGGCTTTAAATGGATCTTGAGGAATTTTGGAAGCTCCTTTAAACTATCCTGGACCTGTTTTAGTGAAACAAAAATGCTGTTTATTAACCTTATTATTTATTGTTTTTTTTTTTGAAGTAAAGTAAAAGTAAAATGTTACAGTAACAGTATTCAAATAATGGCCATATACACAATAAAAAGAAGACACAAAATACAAAGATTACTAAATAAATAAAATAAATCATCTAAAAAAATATCCTCATATAAAAAAATATCCTCATATAAAAAAAGACTCCTAAATGAAGAGAAAAATTATTTTTAAGCAAAGTAGATCAATGATTGAAACTGTGAGAGTTTGTTTTTACGAAAATTTGGCAGATGGGGAAACCAGTAATCACTCAGCGCTCTGCAGTGCAGTAAAATAAACAGGTTCTTTGTTTGTTGGAATGATATTGTAAGGTTGCAGATTCAGAATTGGTTTTGCATCTTGTCCATAGTGTATGGACTTTTGACTTAAAAGATATAATGTAGAAAAACATTTAATTTATGGTCACATTGAGTTTAGTTCACAGTCAGTTTAATATCATTGTGGAGCTTTGACTTAAATGTAGCGATAAAATCAAAGCAGTATAATATTTGATAAAAGCACAAAATGACAGACAAACTTTAACAGAGGCTTATATGAAAGATTAAGCTGTAAAAAGATCTATGAATACAAGCAGTTATTATCACAGAACCACTTTTGTTATTCCTCACATGATCCAAAATTGTGGTTTAAGTGTCATATGTTCAGACAACAGTGGACAACAGCAGGACAAAGATTCTTTTTAAGAGTAAAAATGCCTTGTAAATACCAAAAAAAAAAGAAAAGAAAAGAACGGTAAAGAGGATGATTTTGTATTTATACATCACACTGCTGCTTTGTTTAGATGTATTAGGAGGGAGTGAACACTAGCATGCATTCAGATTCATTTGCAGTATTGAACATGAGCCTAATGCTTACTGCTGCTTGATTCCCAAGAGGTAGATTAGATTAATGCTTATCTTCAGGGCTTGTGCTAAATGGCAAGTGCACCTATTACCAGATGGTAGAAGTGCTGAGATTGATGCCCATTGCTCAAGAACATTACCAAAAAAACTTTTACGTATACTACTCAACTGAGTTTAAAATAAAATGAAAAATTGTACTTGGTTCCAGTAAATACAAAATACCAGTTTACTAGTAACTGATGTAGCAGCAATGTAAATAAAACTTGTTTTCTACCTGTACAATTAAATTAAATTGTATCTTGTATCAGTCTTGATATTGTATAAAAAATGTTACTGCGCTGATCATAAAGTGCATATACAATAATAACACTAAAAACAGTATCGGTGAAATGTGCACAAACATCAAAACTGTGCACAAACATCAAACATCAAAAAATGCATCAGGAATGAATGCATGTATGTATGCGAAATGCGTAGAGGCTTCTGGGTAATCGCTGATGTCACTTCCTGTCCCAGCCCGTACCGGATCGAGGCTTGGAGCGCACGCCAATCCCGGGGAATAACCCAAAAAACCCTGCTGGAATGACTCAGTGCCAGTCTAAAGGATGTTTACCTTGTTGGTTTAAATACATTTTACAAAAGCATATTGCGCAATGATGGCTATTTACTTCTTATGAGATATCAAGATTTGAGGAGTAACTAGTGGCAACCCAGCTGGAGAAACGCCAGGAAGGTGGAGTGGTTATCCCAATAGGAACCAAAGGCGTCCTCAGAACTTTTTTCTAGGGAGGGCATCATTTTAGGGTCACCCATGCACCGCCCCCTTTCGACAATGTCATTATCACATTATCATGGTCAGAGACTGCAGACGTAGTAAAGTCCCTAGTATAAGTAGTGGATAATGGCCAACAGACCCAGCAAAACTACAGCAGTGATCCCCCTGGCTGGACGATCGCTCACTCTTGGTTCCTCGGGGGCGACTCAGTAGTGTAGCATGTCTGTACCCTGGTAGTGGCTCAGTTGTTCTCCCTCTGATGGTGCTGGGCAGCGTGGCCCTCTCTGGTGGCCCTGGGGAGCGTGTCTCTCTCTCTGGTGGCGCTGGGCAGCGTGGCTCTCTCTCTGGCTTCCACCCAGCACACTCCTCATTCTTTGTCCTGTAGCGCTCTCTCCCTCATCTTTTTTCCAGGCTGCAGTCTCTCAATCTCTATTTTGATTGAGTTGTAGCCTTCTCCCCATGATGCTCTCCTCTCCTAGTCTCCTTTGATTGGCCCTCAGTTATGGCCAATAGGGAAGGAACGGAGCGGGCAGGAAGCTGGGCGGGGAATCTGGTGAGAACCGCCATAGCTTCTCCCTGATAGGGGAAGGTGGGGCCAGCGGGGGAAACCTCTGATAGCCCGCAGCTCGCCTTTCTCCTGTCACAGCGACGCCAAGTTCTCTACTGGACTGAGCACCTTGATGGTGGGTGGCACCAGGGTACGGGCTGCCCGCACCCCGATAGCGACGCAACTGTGCTGAATTTAAGATATGATCCCTGATTCTGGGGGGGGGGGCACTTGACCCCCTTGCCCCTATCTGCGGATGCCCATGAGCACGGATGTAATTTTTGAGCACACTACGCACATGTGATTTAAATGAAAGAATTGTGAAGTGGACTTTGGCAAATATTGTTAAAAACCTGTTTCCTGCAGTTTTGATAACTTTGCAATTTTGCACATTTCACTGATACTGTTTTTAGTGGTAATATTGTATAAGCACTTTATGAACAGCGCAGTTACATTTTTTATACAGTATCAATTTACCTCTAACCAATGTTAGAGAATATCTAACTGCAGCAGATTTCACTCTAATTTTAAATATACTTTTTGCACCAGATGACACATTTTTTTCACTTTGCTAAAGTCTTGATTGAACAGTTTTGTCTCTGCATGACAAACCCTTAAACTGGGCCATCTTCAAATCATTCAACCAACCAAAGAAAAAACAAAACATTGCTAAAGCATGGAAGAGACCCTAAAAGGTTGAGTTTAATATGTGGTCCAGCGTGTTATTATACCAAACTCAACTATACCATTTACCAAATCTAACCCTTTTTTGGTGCAAGGCATTAGTTAACACATTTCACATAAATAAATGTATATATATATATATATATATATATATATATATATATATATATATATATATATATATATATATATATATATATATATATATTGATACATTGTAAAATCCTTACAAATTTAGAAAAATGTGGCTAAACCTGTGTAGCCATGCCCCCTGCAGGGGTTGCTAAATGCAGTGGTTCACCTGTCACACTATGTCCAGCCAGACATCCATTTCTCAGTCACTCAGAACATAGAACAGTCCATAGCTTTGTTTTGTTTTGTTTTTTATTTGAAAGGATTAAACTTGGATGGGAAATTGGGAATTATGGGATGCCCAAAAATATTCAGTCCAAACCTGCTTATTTACACTCCATTTTTTTCACTCCAATCGTCCCTCCAGCACAAACACTTGCTACACACCATTTCTCCTCCAGCACTTCACTTGCTGCAGATTGTTACTCCACCAGCACTTCCCTTGCTGCAGACGGTTACTCCTCTGGACTAGCTAGCACCACATGGGTAGGTCTGACACTGCTTCAGCCAGGGAGAGGAGAGTGCCTGGCGTTGCTCTGGTGGGAAGTCTTTCTTTGCTGGACTTCACTGCTGGATGGGAGCTCCATATACCTGGATTGAGAATCGCTCAAGCCCTGCTGGAGGTTTTACTACATCTCTGTGGAGATAAACACCCTTGTGACCTTCTGTAAAAAGTAGGTTCACCATTTCTGGTAAGCGTATTTTGGCTTATTTGGTGAAGGATATTGTCACCTAACATAGGAAGAAGTTATCTCCACCTTTATTCACTTTATCTGGTCTTTAATTTAAATTAATCTTTATTGCATCTATCTGGTTATTGGAATTCCCATTTAATTTGGATTGGACATTTTTTTCCTCTTTAATTGATTTGTTGTGCTGCACTTACCATTGTTTTACCCACCAGGTGGAACTCAACGTTGGCCATGCTGCAGCGACTGCACACGCAGCAGAGGGCCATCAATGAGTACCTTTGCGATACGGCACCAGGACAGGGTCAGGGGAGCTTGGTTTTTTTTCCCCACGTCAGTGGGAGCATGATCAGGGATGCATGCACTGTCCTCTCACATTTGAGGAGGCACGAGGATGGTGAGCAGTGACAGTGCATGCATCAGTGACACTGTCCCTCTTGTCCACCTGTTGGAGCATACGCTGCGTGTGGGATAATGGACAGGGCACTTGAGGCAGAACAGAGGCAGGAAGAGGAGGACTTCCTTGCCTCTCAGGCCCCCTTTATCCGGACAGTGTTCCTTCTGTCCCACCCATCACACAGGAAGAGGATGAGGAGGAGGAGGAGGAGGAGGAGGAGGAGGATTGTGTGAGCATGGAGGTGGAGCCTGGCACTCAGCATCAGCAGCAGCAGCAGTCTTTTTTTAGGGATTGATGTACAGTCCCAACAAGCCAGTGGACTTGTACGTGGCTGGGAGGAGGTGGCTGGCGATCATGTCATCCTCAGTGACCCAGAAGACTCCAGGACGAATGCCTCAGCTAACCTACGCTGCATGGCCTCCCTGATCCTGCAAAGCCTGCGGAAGGATCCTCGTGTTCTTCGGATCAAGGAGAGGGACCATTACTGGCTGGCCACTCTCCTTGATCCGCGGTACAAGGGTAAGGTTGCGGACCTTATCTTGCCGTCGCAGAGGGAGCAGAGGATGAGACATCTCAGGGAGGCCTTGCAGAAAGGTCTGTGCAACGCGTTCCCAGAAACTGGGAGGCTACAAACTCCTGGTCCTGGGCGACGAGTTGCTGAGGCTTCGGTCAGTGGCAGAAGGAGCGGTGGGGAAGGTGGACGTCTGACGATGCGTTCAGACAATTTTTTAGTCCGCAGCCCCAAGGTATGATCGGTTCCAGCAACCATCGCCAGCGTCTGATATACATGGTGCAGGAATACCTTGGGGCAAGGTCAGACTTGGACACCTTTCCCACCGAAAATCCTCTGGCTTACTGGGTCCTGAGGATGGATCACTGGCCAGAGCTACTGGCCAGAGCTTGCACAGTATGCAATTGAGCTACTGGCCTGTCCTGCCTCCAGCGTTCTTTCCGAACGCACATTCAGTGCTGCTGGAGGATTGGTGACTGATCATAGGGTGCGCCTGTCCACCGCCTCGGTTGATCGACTGACATTCATCAAAATGAATCAGTCTTGGATCACCACCAGCTACCAGGCACCTGAGGCGGATATAACCGAATAATTTTAATGTCACATCCCTTCAAGACTGCCTATGCTGATGCTGAGTGACTGTCCTCTTATGTTCACTGACTATCCTCTTCCTCCTCCTCAATGATCCATGCCACCACACCAGTGCCTAAGGCACAATTTTTCAGCCCCTGTTTAACAGGGGCGTGTACTTACAATTTTTTAAAAAAATGCTTCGCAACACGTGTGACTGCTGTGCTCCAAGTACAGTCTCTGTGAGGGCCGTGTTGCAGTGTTGTGGCACCAGCACCAGTGCCTAAGGCACAATTTTTCAGCCCCTGTTTAACAGGGGCGTGTACTTACAATTTTTAAAAAAAATGCTTCGCAACACGTGTGACTGCTGTGCTCCAAGTACAGTCTCTGTGAGGGCCGTGTTGCAGTGTTGTGGCACCAGCACCAGTGCTTAAGGCACAATTTTTCAGCCCCTGTTTAACAGGGGGGGTACTTACAATTTTTTAAAAAAATGCTTCGCAACACGTGTGACTGCTGTGCTCCAAGTACAGTCTCTGTGAGGGCCGGGTTGCAGTGTTGTGGCACCAGCACCAGTGCCTAAGGCACAATTTTTCAGCCCCTGTTTAACAGGGGTTTGTACTTACAATTTTTTAAAAAAATGCTTCGCAACACGTGTGACTGCTGTGCTCCAAGTACAGTATCTGTGAGGGCCGGGTTGCAGTGTTGTGGCACCAGCACCAGTGCCTAAGGCACATTTTTTCAGCCCCTGTTTAACAGGGGCGTGTACTTACAATTTTTTTAAAAAAATGCTTCGCAAACACGTGTGACTGCTGTGCTCCAAGTACAGTATCTGTGAGGGCGGGGTTGCAGTGTTGTGGCACCAGCACCAGTGCCTAAGGCACAATTTTTTCAGCCCCTGTTTAACAGGGGCGTGTACTTACAATTTTTTAAAAAATGCTTCGCAACACGTGTGACTGCTGTGCTCAAGTACAGTCTCTGTGAGGGGTTGCAGTGTTGTGGCACCAGCACCAGTGCCTAAGGCACAATTTTTCAGCCCTGTTTAACAGGGGCGGGTAATTACAAATCTTGATCTAATAGTTCACAGCAGGGCCCATTCCTGCGCCCACCAAGAGTAACTATGAGGGCCTGCAGTCTTGTGGCAACACCGTCCACCACCACCGCCAAAGCCCAATTTTTTCTGCCCTGTTCATCAGGTGCTTGCAATTACAAATCTTGATCTAATAACTCACAGCAGGCCCATTCCTGCGCCCACCAAGAGTAACTATGAGGGCTACAGTCTTGTGGCAACACCGTCCACCACCACCGCCAAAGCCCAATTTTTCTGCCCTGTTCATCAGGTGCTTGCAATTACAAATCTTGATCTAATAACTCACAGCAGGGCCCATTCCTGCGCCCACCAAGAGTAACTGTGAGAGAGCTTACAGTCTTGTGGCAACACCGTCCACCACCACCACCCACCACCCCCAATTTTTCTGCCCTGTTCAACAGGTGCATGCAATTACAAATCTTGATCTATTAACTCACAGCAGGGCCCATTCCTGTGCCCACCAGTCTTGTGGCTACACCAACATCTAATAGGGCAAATTTCTGCAGAGTATATACGCCAGGCCCCTACTTTCAAACATCCAACTTACAAACGACTCCTACTTGCAAATGGAAAGAGAAAACAGGAAGTGAGAGGAAATCTACCCCTAGGAAGGGAAATTCTATCCTGTTAGATTTAATTTGGGAAAAGGTATCTCCTCTCTACTGATACTTTATCACCAATCCTTGTTTCAATTAAAACCCCACTTTTCCAAAAACATTTGTCATTGGACGGAAAGTGAGGTGACATGTTCTGAACAGATGTGCAAAGACAGCAAATGTTACAGGGGTGATAACCCCTCCTATGTTCTCCAAAAAGCTTAAAAATAGATTTTTTTGGGATGGAGCTACACTTCATAATGTACCTGTTCAGATTCTACTTAAGATCAAACCTAAAGCCGCAAGTGGTTTTAAATGCTTCTTTTTTTCCTTTACAAATGTCATTTTGTGCAAGGACAGTTCTAAACACGGGAAACACATGCCACTTCACAGGCATACTTTAGACACCCCCCAGGTACATATTTAAAGGAAAATTTCTTTTTTTTTTTCACTTTATGCATCATTAAAATGACTGCTTCCGAAAAAACGTTAGTTTTTAAAAGTTCTTTTTTTGCATTGATATATGTCCCCTGGGGCAGGACCCGGGTCCCCAACCTGTTTTATGACATTAACATGCATATTGGCCGTTGTAATTAGCACTTTTTGATTTCGAACGTTCGCGTCCATTATAACGTATAGGGTTCGAAAATTCGCGCGAACTTTCGGTCCGTTCGAAGGTTCTGGTTCGAACCGAACCCGGGGGTGTTCGGCTCATCCCTAGCTAGCACCACATGGGTAGGTCTGACACTGCTTCAGCCAGGGAGAGGAGAGTGCCTGGCGTTGCTCTGGTGGGAAGTCTTTCTTTGCTGGACTTCACTGCTGGATGGGAGCTCCATATACCTGGATTGAGAATCGCTCAAGCCCTGCTGGAGGTTTTACTACATCTCTGTGGAGATAAACACCCTTGTGACCTTCTGTAAAAAGTAGGTACAAACTGCTTCAGCCAGGCCTCAATGAAATGCTTTGCGGTCGGGGACCTCAGGCCCCTGTGGTGTAGAGTTCAGGTGCTAACTGTCCTCTATTCAGCTACCATTCCCAGATAGCTCTCTTCAAGACCAGCCCCCCCCCCCCCCCCACACACACACACACAGACTGGGGAGCTCCCTGTGGGCCCCAACAGCCTTCACAATGTCTCACTTCAGCTCTTCCACCTTACAACTCCTCCCCAGCTGGGCTAACCCCAGGTATTTAAGGAGGCCTGCCCCCTGCCAATCCAGGTTGGGGATAAGTCAGAGCTCCCTAAAACACCCCATGCACCTCCACCTCTCCTCTCCTTCCAGATCTTTATAGCAGGCTCTAGAAAGCAGAGGGAGGTGTCAGTGATGCTGCCTGTGAGTAACCAGCTGCTGCCCTGGGCCATTCCCAGCCCAGAATGAAAACAAACAGGCCTAGCAACCGGCTAGGCCTGCCTAAGTTTACCTACTCTACCTACTTACCTACTCTGCCAGAAACTCCTCACCTGTAGCACCTACCTAACTAGAGGGTGCTACATTTGGCAAAACATATTCAGTAAAATTAAGATTTTTTTTACAATGAGGTCTAGCATTATCCCTAGTAGCCTACCTACAACTACATACTGAGGTTGATTTACTAAAACTGGAGAGTGAAAAACCTGGTGTAGCTCTGGAGACAGGCTAGGCCACTCCATGGCCTTAATGTGCTTCTTCTTGAGCCACTCCTTTGTTGCCTTGGCGGTGTGTTTTGGGTCATTGTCATGCTGGAAGACCTATCCACGACCCATCTTCAATGTTCTGGCTGAGGGGAGAAGGTTCTCATCCAATATTTTACAATACATGGCCCCATCCATTGGCCCTACAATGCGGAAAAGTCGGTCAGCACCTTTAGTAGAGAAATAGCCCCAAAACATAATGTTTCCACCGTAGGGATATGGTTCTTAGTTTTTTATTCCTCCAAACACGGCGAGTGGAGTTAATGCCAAAGAGCTCAATTATGGTCTCATCTGACCACAGCACTTTCTCCTAACCCCTCTCTGAATCATTTAAATGTTCATTGGCATGACTGTACATGTGCCTTTTTTGAGGAGGGGGAATCGTGATGTCTTCAAGAGTGATGTCAAGCCATGAGGCACAAATGCAAGACTGCAAGACTTATTAGATGAGCAACAGACAGAACAGAGAATGGCTTTGCATTGCTGTTTGCCACATAGACTGCTGCTAACAGAAGAGGCACTGTGGGGGATCACATGACAGCAGATTTAGGTAGGGATTTCTGTTTTTTTAAATAGGTGGGGTGGAACTGGGTGTTTTTTTTTTCTATTGCAGTTGTGCTTTAACTCTAACACTGATACTAAAGTCACCAATACCTGGTCCTAACACTGACCTAAACTGGCCCTTAATGCTGATCTCCAGTTGATCCAACCAAACTATTTAAACTCCACCAAAAATTGGAGACCAGCATTAAAGAACAAAAAAATAACCCCTTCTGTTTGCTCATCTCCTTCTGCACTGGGAACCTCTTACCTAATCCCCATGGCTTTGCTAAAAGTTGTGTGTGAAACGTAGTGGCACCAAGCTGTTACTAACAGCAAAAGCTGTGTATATGCAAAGGGGAAAAAGGTGCAAGTTGAAAAACAGCACAGTAAATAAGCTCAATTAGTGTGCAAACAAATAGGGTGGATACATCTACTTAAGAAGGTTTGCATTTTACAAACTGCTGAAAAACTGTAATCTGTCTTGGGGATATGTTTCTACCATTATGTTCTACATCCCTTATTATAAAATACAACATTCTAGTAAAGTGCTGAATGTTTGACGTCACCAGTATTCTAGAAGTTTCATCAATTGACAACTACAATAAACAACATTCTCAGTTTGTGCTTGTGACTTATTGTAAATTCATGAAACTATTTGCAAGCTAAGAGGCTCCTATGAGAAAAAGCTAACAAAATAGATATGCAAGAGACAGAAGACTAAAAACGCTGGCTCAGCTCTTGCCTAGTCAAATGGGCTATTATTAAATAGTCTTTCAATGTTCCAATAAATTAAATGGTATTTGTAAGGTTATCACTGGCCACAGAATACATTTTTGTACTCAGAAGAGACCTACTGCAACACAATAGAATAAACACAGAATTATTATGTAGCACACTTGTTTTAACAAACAAAAGTTTGGTTTCTCAAGAGCATAGTAATGATAACAGAGACTTCAGTCAGACTGCAATATTTATAACAGAAATACACGCTGTGGACACAGCTACCTTCCAATAGTATTTATGTTTTATCCAAGCATTGCTTGCACACCCCAGCACATCCTGCTATAGAAAATCCTCTGGCACTGGCAATCTGGTATTCTGAGAACACCAAATGTCAAGTATGTAATTTTGCAGACCACAGATCCTCAATTTCAATCTCAGCCAAAAAAACTAAATCATTATAAGAACTGTAAGTCTGTCCCCTGAAATGAATGCATGCACATGCACAGAAACAATGATGAGCTGATCTAATTGCAGCTTATAGTAATCATTGCATGTACAGCGTTTTGGTTCTCCAGGAGACAGGTTACAGAAGACAGAATGATCAGAAAGTGGTTGCAATCACACCAGGGGAGGGCTGGGCTGGGGGGGAGAGTGGCAATTGCCCCCCAGGCCACCCTAACTTATGTTGGAAATGGCTGGCGCCCGCTGCTATTTTTACAGCTGTGGCAGTCGGCCACTGTTGCATTCCGGGAGTTGTAGTCCACACTCAAGCTCCCAAGCAGCGCAGAGAAAACTACCACCCTCAGAGACCAGGGTGCCATGGCGGGCTCGGGCTGTGGGGCTGGGTGCTGGCTTGCGCTGGCCATGGCGTGCAACTTGAGCTGCCAAGTAAGAGACCCTGACACCCCCAGCTGACCCCCACACCCCATCCCCCCATACACCCCATTTACCCTGCCCCAGTAATCAGGCTGCATTGGATGGGCACTGGTGAGACTGCATTTATGGACACTGGTGAGGTTGCATTGATGGGCACTGATAAGGTGGCACTGATGAGTCGGCATTGATGGGCACTGATCAGGCTGCATTGAGGGGCACTGGTGAGGCTGCATTGAAAAAACAGCTGGGCATGGATGGTGAGCTGATTCGGAAATTCAATGGGCCACTTGACTGGACTTCCCCCCCAGGCCTAAGGCTGCCAGCCCTCCCCTGAATCACACCTTCTAAAAGTTCTTCTTCATCAGTGTGCAATAGAGGATATGGGATTTATAAAGAACACAGAGTAATATAAATGTAGGACATTTTATGACTTTAGCACAGCTGTGGTGTTTTCTGGATTGTCTAGTAGTTAGGCAAATTATTTTGCTTGTTTCTTCTTGTTGTTATCCTAAAGACTAAAGCAGGGCCGTCTTTTCGCATAGGCACACTGGGCAGTTGCCCGGGGGCCCCACTTGCCTAGCAACCCCAGCTAGGGCCAGACTGGCCTACCGAGAAATTTACCGGTAGGCCGCCTGCCCTGGGGCCGCTTTGAGTTGCGGCTTCAGCGCTCCGCTCTTTCCCTCTCTCCTCCTCCTCCTGTGTATTACGGAGCTGGCTGGGTCTGTGTTCGGCCGCCGCGCTGTAACAAGGTCCCGTCCCCCTAGACCGGCTTGTGTAATAGTAGATTGAATCAGTGTTCAGCCTATCACATGAGGCAGTCTAGGGGGGCGGGGCCTTGTTACAGCACGGTCGCTGAACACAGACCAAGCAAGCTCCGTGATACACAGGAGGAGATGCCCACTGTGTGTGTTACAAAGCGATGGTGAGTCTGTATTAATTGGCACAGTGATGCTGCATTCATGGGCACAGTGAGGGTGCAATTGTGGGCACAGTGAGACTACATTCATGGGCACAGTGAGTCTGTAATGGTGGGCACAATGAGGGTGCAATGGTGTGCACAGTGAAGCTGCAATGGTGGGCACAGTGAGGCTGCATTCACGGGCACAGTGAGGCTGCAATGGTGGGCAATGGTGGGCACAGTGAGGCTGCATTCATGGGCACAGTGAGGCTGCAATGGTGGGCACATTAAAGCTGCATTCACGGGCACAGTGAGGCTACAATGGTGGGCACAGTGAGGCTGCATTCACAGGCACAGTGAGGCTGCAATGATGGGCACAGTGAGGCAGCATTCATGGACATAGTGAGGCTGCATTTGATGGGCACAATGAGGCTGCATTTACGGGAACAGTGAGGCTGCATTCATGGGCACAGTAAAGCTGCATTTGATGGGCAATCATGCGTGGTTGTGTAGATAGGGCCCCAGTGTACTGTATTGCCCAGAGGCCTATAATGCTCTTAAGATGGCACTGGACTAAAGCTTAAATTGTGGTTGATTCCTGCTGAATTAGCCAACATTTGAACCATGGAAGCCCCTGGCTGCACCACCAAGCTCAATAAAAGTCGATTATTTAATCAACTTTTGTTTAAGAAGCCAGGTAGAAGATTGTAGGCTTGACAGTGCTTGCGTCCAGTCTGACGTAGTCACTGTTTGAATATTCTGACAGTCATGGGTGACGGTGCAGAATACAATAGCCAGCAGGGGAGATTTGTCCATCTGTACTATTTAGCATGGATGGAGGAAACTGTTTTCTGATTTCTTTAGTTCAGCATGCAACTTAAATGTAAGAACCCTAGGAATTATAATTTTTGCATACTTACACTATATTTCCAAAAGTATTGGGACACATGCCTTTACACAAACACATCCTAGTCTAATGCCCCGTACACACGGTCAGAATTTCCGACGGAAAATGTCCTATCGGATCATGTTGTTGGAAAATCCGACCGTGTGTGGGCTCCATCTGAGCCCGACGGAAAAAATTTGAGATCCTGCTCTCAAATTTTCCGACAACAAAGTTCTATCTGACTTTTTCCGATGGTGTGTATCGAATTCCGACGGACAAAGTACCACGCATGCTCAGATCACAATACAAGACCAAAGCTATTGGCTACTAGCCTCTACGTAGTCCCGTCGTACGCAACGTACGTCACCATGTTCAGAATGATCGGATTTTCCGACAACTTTGTCCGACCGCGTGTATGCAACACCAGTGTCGGACAAAAAATGTCTGAAAAAATCAGACGGATTTTGTGGTTGGAATTTTCCGACCATGTGTACGGGGCATTAGTCCTTAGAGTTCAATATTGAATTGGCCCACCCTTTGCAGCTATTACAGCTTAAACTCTTCTGGGAAGGCTGTCCACAAGGTTTAGGAGTGGGTCTATGGGAATGTTTGCCATTCTTCCAGAAGCGCATTTGTGAGGTCAGACACTGATGTTGGACGAGAAGGACTGGCTCGCAGTCTCCACACTATTTCATCCCAAAGGTGTTCTATCAGGTTGAGGTTAGGCCAGTCAAGTTCCTCCACCCGAAACTTGCTCATCCATGTCTTTATAGACTTTACTTTGTGCACTGGTGAGCAGTCATGTTGGAACAGGAAGGGGCTATCCCCAAACTGTTCCCACAAAGTTGGGAGCATGAAATTGTCCAAAATGTCTTGGTATGCTGACGCCTTAAGACTTTCCTTCACTGGAACTAAGGGACTAAGCCCAACCCCTGAAAAACAACCCAAAACCATAATCCCACTCCATCAAATGATTTTGCCCAGTGCGCACAGCAAGGTTCATAAAGATATGGATGAGTGAGTTCAGGGTGGAGAAACTTGACTGGCCTGGACAGTCCTCACCTCAGCCCAATAGAACACCTTTGGGATGAATTAGAGGGAAGACTGCGTGCCAGGCCTTCTCGTCCAACATCAGTGCCTGACCTCACAAATGCACTTCTGGAAGAATGGTCACACATTCCCATAGACACACTCTTAAACCTTGTGGACAGCCTTCCCAGAAGAGTTGAATCTGTTATAGCTCCAAAGGGTGGGCCAATTCAATATTGAACTTTACGGACTAAGATGCCATTAAAGTTCATGTGCGTGTAAAGGCAGGCGCCCCAATACTTTTGGCAATATAGTGTACAGTTGTGCTCATAAGAATTTATGATTTCTTTATCCATTTTTCGGAGAACATAAATGATAACACAAAAACTTTTCTTTCACTCATGGTTAGTGTTTGGCTGAAGCCATTTATTATCAATCAACTGTGTTTACTCTTACTATGTGCTTACTTACTGTTTTTAAATCATAATCACAACAGAAACGACGCAAATGACCCTGATCAAAAGTTTACATACCCTGGTGATTTTGGCCTGATAACATGCACACAAGTTGACACAAAGGGGTTTGAATGGCTATTAAAGTTAACCTCACCTGTGATCTGTTTTCTTGTAATTAGTGTGTGTGTATAAAAGGTCAATGAGTTTCTGGACTCCTGACAGACCCTTGCATCTTTCATCCAGGGCTGCACTGACGTTTCTGGATTTTGAGCCATGGGGAAAGCCAGGGCCGTTTTTAAGGCAGGGCAAAAGGGGCAGCTGCCCTGGGCCCTGTCATTTTGTGGGGCCCAAAGCAGCTGCCTCCTATATTCCAACTATCTTGGTTTAAATTCCCTCGTCCCTCAAGGTTTTAGTTCCGTGTTGTGTCCCAATATCTCAGTGTGAAGTGCTGCTACTAATGCTGCTCAGCTCTGTCCTATTGTTGTGTAAAGATGACTAACCTGCAGACCCTGTGTTTACATGTAAATTACCGGCAAATATATGTAAATATCGGTGGCATTCATACTGTATATACTCGAGTATAAGCCAAGTTTTTCAGCATATTTTTTTGTGCTGAAAATGCCCCCCTGCTTATACTCGAGTCAAGCACTTTTCTGCAGCAGAAAATGACATTTTCTGACCTGAATTTGGGGCCCCGTATCTTGGGGCCACTTGGTGCTAGGAACCCCAAATTTGGTATTCAAACTATGGGGTTCCTAGCACCAAGTGACCCCAAGATACAGGGCCCAAAGTCGGTCAACTGTGTCCATCTGTAGCAATGTAATTTTGGGACCCTTTGAGTCCAGAGACCCCAAAGTTTGTGGGACCTATGGCTGCAAATGGGCACAGTGAGGCATGCAAATGGGCACAGTGAGGCTGAAAATGGGCATTGTTGACCCTCTTTTCCACTTACAGTAGCTGCGCATTTCTCACCCTAGGCTTATACTTGAGTCAATCAGTTTTCCCAGTTGTTTGTGGTAAAATATTATGGCTTATATTCAAGTCGGCTTATACTCGAGTATATACGGTATGTAAATAGAGGCGCCCGGAAGCATTGATATGTATATCATGCCCCCCTGAGGTCATAACCACAAAAATCTCTAGCAACCAATCAACAAACAGAAATCATGTGCTGTAACCTCTAGCAACTAATCAGTGAGCCGTAGTGTGTGCTGTAACCTCCAGCAACCATTCAGTGAGCTGTAATGATACACTGTAACCTCTGGCAACCAATAGCAATAGCTGCCTGATCTGATTCAGTAAACTGATGTTGAGTCTAGCTGCTATTTATTGTATGTCTCAGAGCAGGTGGAGAGCAAAACTGCATGGGGGGGGGGGGGGGCAAGAAAAGTTTTGCCCAGGATTCAATAAATATTAAAGACGGCCCTGGGGAAAGCAAAAGAATTGTCAAAGGATCTGCAGGAAAAGGTAGTTGAACTGTATAAAACAGGAAGGGTATAAAAAAAGATATCCAAGGAATTGAGAATCAGCAGTGTTCAAACTCTAATCAAGAAGTGGAAAATGAGGGGCTCTGTTGAAATCAAACCACGGTCAGGTAGAGAAACTTAAATTTCAGCCACAACTGCCTGCAAAATTATTTGGGATGCAAAGGAAAACCCACAAATAACTTCAGCGAAATACAGGACTCTCTGAAAATATGTGGTGTGGCTGTTTCAAGATGCCCAATAAGGAGGCACTTGAAGAAAGTTGGAGGTGCTGAGCAAGTGACCCCTAGTGATCAGTGTGCAGAGGACAAGCCACTCACATAGAACTGGGATGATCACAGCTCTTATTGTATGTAGAATGCAATATTACTGTGATTTACAGCGTCCCCAGTGGCCCTCTGGATATCAGACAAGGATATTTACATCGTTCCAACTGGCTCAGTGTAAGTATGCAAAAAAATATTATTCCTGGAGTTCAGCTTTAAGATGGATGTTTTACTTATTTTGCATACATATCATAAAAGTAAGCTGGGATCCATACTGCACCTATTATTTTAGCTTTGATTGGTGCATGTGTATTATATTTATTATGGTTTACCAGTCCATATTCTACATATTAGAAGATCAGACATTTTATTGGTTCACTTTTAAATTTTTTCGTAAAGGTGAACAAACCTTTTAAGTTTCAGCTCTTTCTTGCGCACATTTTTTTAAATTTGATCTATTTTATGTGCAAGTGTCAATACATGATGGCCAACATACTTGCATATATTGTATAAATGATATATAAAATCACATCCTTGAACATTTTTAATGGGGATACTTACTGTAGTTTTTAGAACATTAGTAGGTTTTCATTTATTTCTGATTTGAATATTTCATATAAAAAAAGAAAGGGCATTATCTAAGAAGGGTTGTGCATTAGTGGTGATGACCAACGATAATAGCTTGCATTCACTCAGCACTCAGTTAAAAAGCAATTTGATTAAAATGAAAAACATTCAATCACTTATGGCATCTGTTAATTGATTTTGGAATGTTTGTGTTATTTACTTATTAACTATACATGGCAGCTTACAGCTTTCTGTGCCTTGTGGATATGCCAACTGCATTTTAAGAGCAGGGTGCATATGGAATACAAAAACACTATTGTTGGCGGCATTTCACATCTTATTTGGACCAAGGTTTATGCACTCAAAATCAAGCTTGCAATGCTATTTGAAAAAATATATGCTGCTTGGATGGGAAAGGGGTTCATTCAGTGCACCTTCACAATGCTCCCAGATGTGGTACGGTAACCACAGCGCACATTAACACGTTATGTGCATTAGCGTGCTGCAGTGCCATTCCTCTTGAATGACACCACAATGCATTAAGGCAATGCAACTCCAACAATAATTCATTGCAGGACACAACAATTCACTACTGTGTTATAACTGGCCTTTTTTAAAAAAAAAAATATTCCTGTTCATTTCTTATGCATTGGCATCCCAATCAAAATGAATGAACTGCCTTAAAGCTGAATTTCAGGAATTATATATTTTTTGCTAACTTGAGCTAGCTGAGCTTAATGTAATACGCATAGCTGATATTTGGAGGGCCAATCCAAATTGTATAAATTGCTGTGGTAGCCTGTGCTACATACAATGGGAGTTATGATCTTTCGGGTTCTGTGTGAGCCGCTTCCCCTTTACACATTGACCCCCTTTACACATTGACCCCCTTTTACACATTGATCTCCTTTACACATTGACCACCGAATGTTGCTAGCTTGGCACTTCCACCATTCATAGAACACTAGTATTTTTTTAATGAATGCAAAACTTTTCCTGATTGAATGAGGTGGAGATCGTGACATCAGCACCCCTCTGTTTCTTTATCTTAACTTGACGATTCAGCCAGTGGCACATTCCCTGCTTTAGGTTGACTCCACTCTACAGGGTAACAATGGGTCACCTTTGAACAGCAGCAATGTAGACCTGAGGTAAGGATAGTGTTATGCTCCATCAGAAAAATCTTGGATGGTTTTTCTGACAGAATTCCGCTCAAGCTTGGCTTGCATACACATGGTCACACAAAAGTTTGTGGAACTTTCGACCGCCAAGAACGCAGTGACATACAACACTACGACGAGCCAAGAAAATTAAGTTCAATGCTTCCGAGCATGCATCAAATTGTTTCCGAGCATGCATAGGAATTGCTACAGACGATTGGAATTTCCGACCGAAAAATTGAGAAAATGCTCTCAATCTTTTTCTGGCTGGAATTCGGCCAGCAAAAGTCAGATGGAGCTTACACGGTTGCATTTTCCGACTAAAAGTTCTTATCCGTCTTTTGCTGGCCGAATTTCCGATTGTGTGTACGCGGCATAAGAAATCCTGAAGGCGGTGCTTGGTTATTGGGGTCCAGTACGCGGTTAGGCTCCCAAAAAGTCTCACACATAAGGTATCCCCATACTCAGGAGAGGCAGCAGAATGTATTTTGGGGTGTAATGCTACATATAAACATGGCATGTTTGAGCAATATGTCATTTAGTGATAACTTTGTGTAATTTTTTTCACTTTTGACAAAAAAATGTAATATTCAATGGGCTCAACATGCCTCTCAGCAATTTCCTTGGGGTGCCTACTTTCCAAAATGGGGTCATGGGGGGGGGGGGTGTTGTGCTGCCCTGCCATTTTAGCACCTCCAGAAATGAGATAGGTAGTCATAAACTAAAAGCTGCGTGAATTCCAGAAAATGTAACCTAGTTTGTAGACGTTATAACTTTTGCACAAACCATAAATATACGCTTATTGACATTTTGTTTACCAAAGACATGTGGCTGAATACATTTTGGCCTAAATGTATTATAAAAAAATTTAATAAACTAAATTTTAGTAACAAAAAGTAGAAAATATCATTGTTTTCAAAAATTTCTGTCTTTTTCTGTTTATATCTCAAAAAATAAAAATCACAGAGGCAATCAAATACCATCACAAGAAAGCTCTATTTTTGGGAAATAAAAGGACGCAAATTTAGTTTGGATACAGCATTGCATGACCGCGCTATTACTAGTTAACCACTTCAGCCCGGACCAATTTGCAGCCAAAGGACCAGGCCCCTTTTTGCGATTCGGCACTTCGTTGCTTTAACTGACAATTGCGCGGTCGTGCGACGTGGCTCCCAAACAAAATTGGCGTCCTTTTTTTCCCACAAATAGAGCTAAAATAAATGCGCTATAAACAAAAATAGAGCGACAATTTTGAAAAAAATTCAATATTTTTTACTTTTTGCTATAATAAATATCCCCCAAAAATATATAAAAAAACTTTTTTTTTCCTCAGTTTAGGCCGATACGTATTCTTCTACATATTTTTGGTAAAAAAAATCGCAATTAGCGATTATTGATTGGTTTGCGCAAAAGTTATAGCGTTTACAAAATAGGGGATAGTTTTATAGCATTTTTATTAATATATTTTTTTTACTAGTAATGGCGGCGATCAGCGATTTTTATTGTGACTGCGACATTATGGCGGACACATCGGACATTTTTGACACATTTTTGGGACCATTGTCATTTATACAGAAATCAGTGCTATTTAAATGCACTGATTCCTATGTAAATGACAGTGGCAGTGAAGGAGTTAACCACTAGGGGGCGGGGAGGAGTTAGTGTGACGTGTTGTGTTTTTTTTTACAGTAGGGCGTGTGGCTGACGTCTGACGTCACTGATCGGCGGTTCCCGATGACAGGGAACAGCAGATCAGTGACAGGCAGTGTAGGAAGCGCGGGGAGAGGTTTGTTTACACATACCTCTCCCCGCTCTTTAGCTCTGTGACCCGATCGCGGGACACCAGCGGCAATCGGGTCCGCTGGTCCCGCTGCCGTGGTCACGGAGCTCCCGACCGTCTCGCGCGCGCGCGACCCCTTGGCTAGGCAATTAAAGGGCACGTATATATACGTGCTTTTGCCTAGCCGTGCCATTCTGCCAACGTATATTTACATGCGGCGGTCGGGAAGCGGTTAAAGCAGCGCAGTGCCAAATTGTAAAAAGTGCTCCGGTCATTGAGCAAAATCCTCTGGGGCTGAAGTGGTTAAGGGCAACTTCTTAACTTCTACTCTTTTGGTGACAATTGTATGATTTTAGGTGTTCTGTCACCATATCAAATCGCAATCTTCCTAACAGATACACAGGCAGCAACGTAATCCTGAAAGAGGTTCTAACCCTTCTACATTCTATCCACAACGAAAATAAAGGCCAGAGGCCCACTTTTTCTGATAAAGGAGGATGAAGTTGAAGAGGCCAAGATGGATGCCCACAGAGAGGATGATGGTCAAAATGATGAAGATGAGATTGTCCTGGATCAATATGAATCATGGATCCATTTTCTCTCTGAGCTTCCCTTTTTAATCCCAAAAAACGTCTTTATCTAGAGCCCAGCCAACAGGATGTAGTTTGGAATATTGACTCTGATGGGGGAGTAATATTACTGATTAATTAATTGTTTGCACAGGTAATGGGTTAACTTGTCCACTAGATGGCGCTCTAAGGCTAGAAATGTTTTTCAACACAATCTTATAGGGGTTATAACAGTTTTATCCCTAGATTATTTTAATGAATAATTTTAATTATTGGGAGTATAGTTATATTCTTTCGTGATGTTTTAATATTATTTGTAATATTAATCTCAAGTGTCCTATAATTTTTATCATGTAATCTTTGTGATATATATATATATATATACACAGTATCTCACAAAAGTGAGTACACCCCTCACATTTTTGCAAATATTTTATTATATCTTTTCATGTGAAGAAATTACACAATGTAAAGTAGTGAGTGTACAGCTTGTATAACAGTTTAAATTTGCTGTCCCCTCAAAATAACTCAACACACAGCCATTAATATCTAAACCGCTGGCAACAAAAGTGAGTACACCCCTAAGTGAAAATGTCCAAATTGGCACCAATTAGCCATTTTCCCTCCCCGGTCTCATGTGACTCGTTAGTGTTACCAGGTCTCAGGTATGAATGGGGAGCAGGTGTGTTAAATTTGGTGTTATTGCTCTCACTCTCTCATACTGGTCACTGGAAGTTCAACATGGCACCTCATGGCTAAGAACTCTCTAAAGGATCTGAAAAGAAGAATTGTCGCTCTACATAAAGATGGCCTAGGCTTTAAGAAGATTGCCAAGACGCTGAAACTGAGCTGCAGCATGATGGCCAAAACTATACAGTGGTTTAACAGGACAGGTTCCACTCAGAACAGGCCTCGCCTGACCGGCCGGGCTGCATGCTCGGATAAGGGTCTGATATGGATTTGGGGGGGACCCCCACGCCGTTTTTCCGGCATAGGGATTCCCCTTTAAATCGATGTACCCCTACCCATTCACCTGTTGAAAAAAGTGTAAATAAAAAACACAACACAAGTTTTTAAAATACTTCACATTACACAGCTCCGGCGGTCTTCTTCCGTCTTGGGGAGTCTTCTCGCCAGACTCCTCCTTTATCTTCTGCTAGCTCTTTTACTAGCGGAGGAGCCCGGCTTTCTCCTTCGTCGCCGCCGCCGTCTGGGGGTCTTGTTCCAACTTCGAGGTTCTTGTCCCGCTCTTCTGTTCTTCTTGCCGGGTCTCCGCTTTCTTCTTGCAGCTCTTTTACTAATGGTGGCCCGGTCTTCTGTCGCCGTCGCTGTCGCCGATGTCGCCGCCGCCTTCTGCTTCTGCTGCTTCTTCTTCTTTCTTCATCCGATGTTGACATGGCGCTGTCTTCACTTCTAATGGCCTAGACGTGTTGCGCGGCCAGTTATATAGGGACAAGGCCCCTTGTCCCTATATAACTGGCCGCGCAACACTTCTCGGCCATTAGAAGCAAAGACATCGCCGTGTCGCGTCTACCTGGAAAAGTCCGGCCGTGTGTGGGCAAGTCCGCACGTTCGGAAAGTACGGCCGAAAAGTCAGATCATGTGTACGTAGCATGAGGGTAACCTGTGCTGGCTCAGTTAAATTCTTTGATTCTCCGGAGGATGCTGAGGCCTGGATCGCCACTCTGTGACTGTCACTGTGAGTCCGCTCCATATTTGTTTCTGCTGTGGTCAGAGACGCTTTGTTTTTTTTTGCCTGCACCCTACCTTTTTTTTTTGTATTGATCATTTTGCCACTATCTGGTTGCAGTGGGTTGAGAAGTGCTCCTGCTTGCTGTTCCCCCCTCATTTTTTTTTGTGTGGGCAGGGATCTTGTTGTTATGTTCTATTCTTCAGATGTGGCCCTTGAATTCTGTTTTTTTTTCTCATTTTGCTGGTTGGTAGGGTATAGTTTTCTTGCTACTTATGGAATTAATTCCTTCCTAAGCTCAACCTATAGATTTTTTTTTTTTATATTTTACGGTTCATGTACCATCATTTATTATTGGCTAAACATAATAGCATCTTACTGCATGTGGTATGGTTGGCCCCCTCCTCAGTATTCTGTCCTCTTATTTCTATATTGACACTACAGTCATGGAGCTTAAATTAATATCAATGACAGGATTAAGAGGTCTTGCTATACATTTTCTTCCTCCCAAGAAAACCCCAGGCCCGGATGCCCTTTCCGGAGACTGGTATAAATATCACGAATGAAGATGGAACAGGTGAGTCCCCTAATTTTCCTATTACCCCTTAGCATATTCCCCAAAAAAAAAAAAAAAAAAAAAAAAAAACCCCGGTGCAGAACCGCTTTAAAAATACTTACCAAAATTCTTGCTACCAGATTGATGAAAGTCCTCCTGTTCTTAGTGAATATAGACCAAACCGGTTTAATGCCAGAACACACACACCCACATATATAAACACACATACAAATAGTCTTTTGAAAAATTGGCATTACTTACTTTCACTCTCCCTGCCGGGTACTACACTGTACGGAGGAGGCAGAGAGCACATCTCCCTTGCTTTCTTTTTAGAACGTGTAAACACAGTCTGGCCAAGCTTCCGAAGTGCCGATTTACAGTGCGGCTGAGGATCGGGGATTGGTCTAATGTGACAGCCTTTCTCTTCCAAGATGTCACGCACCCCATGCGACCTCAGGCGGAACACAGTTGGGAAAAGCTGTTCTAGATTGTTTACACTCTTTTTGATTGGCTGAGCTCCCAGAGCTGAATGACGAAGACAGGCAGGATATATGGGGATATCCTTTTTCCCAGCTGGTGTCTACCAGAGACTGATTGATAAAGTACAAAATACTACATAAGTTCCAATACACACCTCATAGACTCCATAAGATTTATCCAGACTGCCTGCCATGCTGTTGGCGTTGCCAAGCTCAGCTAACTATCTTTATATGATTTGGTTGTGTCCTTCTCTAAAACCATTTTGGACAGGCATCTTATGTTTATCACACATCTAACCACTATTTCAATACCTCAACAGGCAGACATCTGTATTTTAAGGCTGGTGGAGGCTCAGTACACTACTAGGGCTACTCTTATTTTATGCCCGTTAATCTAAAATAACTAAATAGAGAGCTACCAATATCCCCACTCTGAATACATTGAAGCCATGTTATACCTCTTATTTGAACAGGGGATGTCCCAAAAAATGAAAGTTTGGGATATCTGATAGGAGCCTGATGCCACCACAGAAGAGCAGGATGGCCCCACAGTTAGCTCACCTTAAATTATTGTTTTTTGCCAAGATTAAACCATTGATAGTTTTGTTTCATTCCTTGCCATATGCAGTATGCCCAGATGTCATGTTAATTTGATATTCCTAAACACTTGCATACATGGAGGTGGAAGGTTGCTAACTGCTATGATGGTATGTCTTCCTTTCTTCCTTTCTTCATATTTTATGAATTAAAATCAGAAAACCCAGACAATGTATGCAATGCATAAACTGAGAGCAGGTTACCAGCTGGTGGCCCATTCCTCATTACAGTACAGCCACATACAAGAAGCCAACATTGCTCAAGGTAGCTGAAGACAAAACAAAACAACAATGATAGCCCATGCACCCTTTTTCAGAAAAAAAAAAAAAAAAAAAACTAAAAAAAAAAAAACTATTTCAATATCTCGGTTAAAAACAGATATACAGACATATGCATATGATAAAAAAGAAAAGGATTATTAAAGCACAATTCCACTTTTGTTGAGAAAAAACATTCCCATCTGGGTGCTCTATGTACATTGCAAGGATTTTAACACAATTTGTTGCATATTTCTACCTTTTGTTATTCTGAAGAAATCTCTATATGTTTGTCTGTATCCATGTGGGAGAGATTTCATAATTATCAATCAGCTGTGCACCTGCAAAACTGTAAGACCCCTTTCACACTGGAGCGGTGCGGGCGTTAGCAGTAAAGCGCTGCTAGTTTTAGCGACGTTCTACTGCTGTTGAAGCAGCGCTTTGGCGCCACTAGCGCCTGCTTAGCACTGCTTTCAAATCGTTTTTAAGGCACTTTGAAAGTGTCGCCCATTCATTTAAATGGGCAGGAGCAGTGTATACACCTCTCCCGCACCACCCCACAAAGATGCTGCTTGCAGGACTTTTTTTCCTGTCCTGCAAGTGCACCATCCCATTGTGAAAGCACTCTGGCTTTCACATTGTGGCTGCAGAAGAGGCAGTTTACAGGCACTTTGTAGGCACTATTTTTAGCTCAAAAACGCATGTAAAGCGCCCCAGTGTGAAAGGGGTCTAATTAGGGAAAGCTGCTGAGCCTGCATCCCTTTAGCCATGATTTCCTATTGGTAGTACCTCACCAAAAATGACATTGTTGTTGCAGGGGATGCCTAAAATCAGACTTGTATCTTAGTGCAGACTTCTGGGAAAATCGGTGAGCCAATTATACAAGCAGAAAATTATGTTTCTGGGGGGGGGGGGTGTTCTGTACACATTCTGTGTACAGAACACTTCCATGTAGCCATATTGCATTGTATTTTCAGCAATTTACAGAGCTGCAGATTGAAAAGGAAAGGTCATTTTTAATAACATTCAATTATAATATGATTTGTGTCACAATTGTATACGCTATATTATTTTTTCTTTATTTGATACTTTCTTTCCCCACGGAAGTGAAGTTACTCTTTAAGTAAAATATCTAGAAGTTACAGTTTCGAGCATGCAAAGTGTATCTAGCATTGCAAGCAATTTAGGGCATAATTCATACATCAACTTTATGTGGTTGTATTTGTATAGCAAATGTGTACTAAAAAGATAAAAGATTGGAAGCACTAAAGTGTCATCATACATTACACAAAGCAAATGTGGAATGTTTATTTCCACCTTGGGAACAATGCAATTTGGAAAATGCATATTTATGTAAAATGTAATCCATATGCAAACATGTTAGGAAGGCTTCTTGTGAATTATTATATAAGGTGATAAAATAAATCATGGACAACATTGATAATGAGGGGATATGGTTAAAGTCATAGCATATTTCAACATAATTGTGTTTGATTTTTATCGTGTTCTCTGAGGTTAAGCTTGACTATTAAACAGATTCCATCGCCATTATGGATAAATCAAGCAGCAGCATGGAAGATAAAACAACAAAATATTAAAAGTGTATTTAATGAGTATCCATGCATGCTGCTAGCTGCATCAATGTAACATGCAGCTTCTTTCTCTTCACCCAAAGGCTATCTCATCTTAACAGTTACCCGATAACCACCTAATTTTTCCTACTGGTTTTAATTACCTATTTTACTACCTCAGCAGTGCATCAACTATCATAGTTAGATATGTATCCTACCTTCTTATGTGGCCCTGTATTCTCCAATATATAGGTCGCACTACTAGAACTTTGGCACAAAGGGTTGGGAAACATGTAGACAACATCAAAAAAGGTTTTACGAAGCATAGTGTTTTCAATCACTTTAGATTAGTACATAATAAAGACTCCCCTCTCTACTTAGATTTTGGGGAATAGATAAAGTTCGCCCCCACTGGAATTGTCTGGATATGACCAAATGGTTATATCCACTGAAGAATCAGTGGCTATACAGGCTTTAGTCTCTATATCCTCGGGGTTTAAACCTGTATATAAATCTAAAGTGTTTTATCACAGATTATTAAGATTAGATGTATGGGTGGTATCCTAGTTTCTGGTATATGATCCCTATTTTGTAATGGGTCTACCATGTATGAATATTCTACTTCTAGTTTCCTCCCAAAGATAGAATATGTATTATGACGTAATTACCCTTTGAATTAAGTACCTGACTACTCACCATTCCCAATATTCTATTATATTTTATATTTTTTTTTTTTCATTTTCCTGTACTGACAATATTTAAACTGAATAATATATATAATCATTTTTAAAATATCAATTTTTTTTATTTTAATAAAGCTCCACTTTCATAACCTCAATCCCCCACTAGAGGGAACCAGAGTGTGGTTTGTCCATACATGATACACCTTAGTTTAGGAAACCATGGATGTAATGGGGAGATTTGGGGTTTTCTATATACACTTTCATAAAAATAGTGGATATTATGTTATTATTTTGCACTAGATTAGGTAATAACTTTGTGAAATAGATGTGTGTGTGGTGTGGACGGATGGATATATGGGAACAAGGTAGATCCCTTTAATTTTTGTCTTCAATCTCCATGATTGAGAAGTCTAGCCAATCACGTTAATTTTTTCATCATAAAAGCAAACAGGAAATGGCGTGTCGTCACTTCCTAATGATGCCAGTACAATGAAACGTACGGCAGAGCAGGGATTTGTCATTACCGGGTCCCATATGTGACTTTCATACTACTATTCAGAACGAGGCGTGGAATGCACATCGCAGTGAGTCTGATATATCCATCCGCACATGCTGTAGACACCTTGGTGCCGGGCTTGGCACAGTCACAAGTGATTGAAAAATTGTTGTTACTTTTTAAACCCATTTTAAATAAAACTTACTACACCATAAGAGCTCTCTTTTGTGTCCTTGGTGGTATGCATTCCCAAATCCTTGGCTGCTCATGGAAGGGGTCCCATAGTGGAGAGATGTTCTATCCAGGATCTTGCTGGTTTATCTAACCAGAGGTGTTTGACCTACCTTAAAAAGTGGTCAAACACCTCTGGTGAGTTGCTGTCTACCTTTTGAGCACTCGTGGTGAAGTTTTTAATCAATTTGGTCCGATCGGACAAGGTTGTTGAAAAATCAGACCGTGTGTATGCACCATCGGACAGTGTTCGTCGGTTTGTCCGTCGGACAAAGTCTTATCTCCTGCTGGAAAGATTTCCCGTCAACCCGGTCCGATCACACCAAATCCGAGCGTGTGTACGCTTGTCCGACGGACAAAGTGCTACGCATGCTCAGAAGAAATTCTGTGACGGAAGCGCTCGGTCAGGTAAAACTACCTTTCCTAATCGACACAGCACATTCGTCACGCTGCAATGTTAAAATGTCTTTAATGCAGCGCATTCTCTTTTTCTTTACAATGCAACAAGAATGACATCTTTTAGCTGCTCCTATTCACCCGCACTTCTCACAAACTTACTTCTTTATTACTTTGCAGCATTTATACACTACATGTTTATTTTTACTCAGATCGTAATACAATCTTTCTTATTTTTTTACCCAGATTTTTTTTTTTTTTTGGGGAATACATATTTGAAGGAGATTTTTTTTTTTTTTTTGGAGGGGGTTTGTATGTCTCAACTTAGCAAAACCACATTATTAACATTTGTATTTCTTGCTTACATTTACTAGGAGTTTGTTGGTTGTTGGTGCCCCTTGTTAATTCTACTTTAGGATTAGTGAAATGTACCTGCCTACTCAAAGAAAAACTGTCATTGTAGAAAAGTAAAACACAATAGTCAATGATTATTTCAAATCAAAAAAACCTTTATTTAGGTCTCAGCAACAGACCAAAGAGGAACGCAGCCATGGTGAAACTTGGGGAATTTGCAAAGCCTTGGACACCCATGGCAACCATCATTTTACATACTTAAACAATTGGGGGCATGAAGACTACCTATCTAAATAATAAGGGAGCGCAATCTGGTCCTGAAGTCCAAAACATCCGGAACTGCAGCAGATGCCATCTAGGTCCCCAGGCTCTGGTACTACGAGAGGCTCCATCTTCTCTCAGACCAGACTGAATCCAGGTCGTCACTCTCTTGTCTTCCTTGTACGCTTCCTTCCACGCCGTGGTGCTGGTGCTGGTGGGGTGGCAGAAGGAGGAGGAGGAGGCGGAGCAAGGTCACTCTCACAAACATGTGTGAGGGGAGTCATCTCCCCAGCCATCCCCTCATTTAGTATTTTGAGGATGACCTCCTCACACATGCTGCGTTGCCCCGCCTCCATACCCGTAAATTTACTTGTAACCAAGGAGGCAAAGGCCTCCTCGTAGGTGGGTGTGGCATAGAGGGAGGCTGAGGCATCTTTTATCAGCTGGAGCGCTGACTCTCCCACCTCCCCCATGTTTTTCGCCCTTCTGTAGGGAAGGCGGAGGGGAGAGACTTGGGAGACAGTCAGGCTCCTACGCCTACCCCCCTGTTGGCTGCCACTACCCCCTGCCTCCTCCTGACTGCCACCTTCCACAGCCACCTCCTGGCTGAGGTCTTCCTGTGTATGAAAAAGGGACATAGTTTCAGTTATTTGTTCATCAAACACACACAATTCTCATCTAGTGACTGTTGCAAAATGTTTTCAAATACAAAACCATACAATTCTCAGCCCTGCAGTTTAGATTCTTCCCAAAAATGTCTCCCACACCACTGTCTGTTGATATGTCAATCACGTTAGGAAATAAGCAATTGGGGATCCTGAATTAACTGAACATCATTCATTATTCAACAAACTGGTTCCAAAACTACTATACCTGGAACAAGCTGGGCACCTGCACATATTCCTGACTGGAAGGCCCAGGTTGCTCCTCGGAAGCCTCATCAGGGGTGGCGTGCGTGGAAGGACGCGTGCAAGGAAGAGTCGAGAGTGACTTCCTGACAGTAGCCTGGTCTTTGAGAAAGTGGAGCCTCTCATAGTACCAGAGCGTGGGGACATGGACATCAGCTGCTGCAGCTCCAGATGCTTGTGACTTCAGGACCTTATTGCGCTCCCGGAAATAGGTAGTCTTCATGTTGGTGATCTTCACTTTTAAGTTTGCGACGGTTGCCATGGGCAGGGTAGGCTTTACAAATGCCACCAGTTTCAGCAGGGCTGCGTACCTCTTTGGTCTGTTGCTATAATCCCTGTGTTTTGCCTGCCATAAGAGGGGGAATTGCCGGTATTTATCAATGAAGTGTGGGAGAAAGCTCACGTTGTAGAACGCCTCCATCACCTCTGCAAGACACAACGCCACACAAAACAATATAAATAATGTCAGCCTAAACTCTCCTAATCTTCTCCATAAAGAAGCCTCAAGTTCTAATCAGTCTAGGCTAGTTATGTACCAACGTCAAATTGTACCTTGTAGCTTGTAGCGATCGTCTCGTGCGTGAGCTTTCTCTCCCCTCGTCTCCCAGATCGTGGCTACGACACAGGCGTGTGACGTTTTATATACAGTGCGCATGCGTCAAACTCCGCCCGCCCCTGACGATCTTTCTCGTCTATTCCCCACCCCTTCTCTTTACGGCGCAGTGGGGAGAGCACATGGCGGGGACACAGCAGGTGCGCCCCAAATATCCCCCCAACGAGGAGGTGGACGAGGAAAGTCCGGAGGCACAAACGTCCCGATCCCGGAGCCTGAAATTCAAGGCCTCCAATATGTCATTTGGAGAAATGTTGGAGATGGTGGACATATTAAAGAGGAGCGACTATGATGGGAAGTATGGGCCTTACCTCAACCCCAATGTCCGCAAGGCCAAGATCATGTCTAAAGTTGTGGGAAGGCTGTACAATCATTTTGAGGTACAACGATCCAAGGAGCAACTGAGGAAACGCTGGTCAGACCTGAAACTGAGGGAGGCCGATCAGTACAGAAAGATCAAGAGAATTCTTCAAAAAAGTAAGTAGTTGTGTTTTGTGTTTGATTTCTTGCTTGCATACTGCTCCATGTGGTTTGATTTTTACAAAGTTGTACATTCCAAAATGGCCACTTTCATGTTCGTCTGTGCATTCGATCGAACTCAGCCTCGATCTTTCTGCCACTGTCATGGTCGTGTGTGTGTCCATTCGATCGTACGCAACCTCGATCGTGCGGCCACTTATAATACGATGTTTGGTGTTTTTTTGGGGGAAAGGAAGTTTGTTCTCCCTAGAAATGTCATCCAGAATGTAAAGCCAATTTATTCAATGTAAAGGAGAGGTCACCCAGTAGCTGTTTACCCATCTGGACTCGAGAGCACTAGTGCTGGGACACCCAAACCCCCTTTTTATTAGCCTTTTCCACACATGTGCTCCAGTGGATACTAGAGGGGGGTCTCCATCACACAAACTTCTACCAAAAAGCTAGTCAGTTTAGCACCTTTACAAAGTGACTACATTCATGTAGTTGACATTTGTAACTGGCCAAACTAAAATAGTGTCCGTCACTTTCAAGCAATGTTTGTCATTTCCTATTTCTGCCCTCAATAGTTTGTGTTGCTAAATCTTCCTTTTGGACATTCTCATAGGGGAGCGAAAACTTGGGCCGTCTGAGGAAACCCCCAAACCAACACCTCCCAAAAAAGGGGAAAGAGCAGAAGCAGAGGAGGAGGAGGAGGAGGAAGGAGAGATCATCGAACTTGGAGAAATTGTCACCACAACAGGTGAGTGTGGGAGAACACAGCTACTGGTAAGCTAATCCATGTATGGCTGCCTCATTTCCAACACCCCATTTTTGTTTGTTTGTGGTTTTTAGGTGACGTGGATGTTGTGGAAGAAAAATCGCACTTTACCACAGAGAGTGCCCACGTACTCATCGGAGAGATAATGGTCTGCAATCGAGATCTAGATTACATAAAGCAAAACATCAATGATGTTCAACAAAAATTGAAGAACATCATTGATGTTTTAGGAAAAATATGAAAACGCACCAAGTAATTAACACACATTTGTGCCTGCTTCTGAACACATTTGCAACTTAAAAACTGTCTGAAATTTGGAACATGCACACATTGTGTCCACATGTGCTAGCTCCCACCATGGTGGATGAATGGCAACGTTTTTTTGGGGGTGCAAACACTTTACGAACTACGAAAGTGGTTGTGGTGAAGGGGTTGCACCCCCAAAAAACGTCCATTCATCCCCATGATGGAAAATGGCACTTTTGAAGCTTCTAGGCATGTGTTTTCCCATCTAATGACCATTTTCAGACCCAAATTGTGTGCATGTTCCAAATTTCCACTTTTCGGGGGTGACCCCCCCATGTGATGAAGGCAAGATCAAACACACTTTGAACATATAGTCATGTCTGATCTTGTCTTCACTTTACAAAGTTGAACTTTCCAAGTTCCTAGGTTCTGTTTTGCTCCATGCCTGGTTTTACCAATTGCGGAATGTTTGTAAACAATGTTGTAAATAACCAAGATGTTGTCAGTTTTGGCGTGAAGATTGTAAACGCACTTGGGAATGTTTTCCTAGTAAACTTTTATTTTTCTAAATGTGTGGCTTCCTTATTTAAAAAACACAATGCATTATGTATGTAAAATGAAAAGGATATGGGGGGCAATGGGTGTTATTTACTAAAGGCAAATCCACTTTGCACTCCAATTTTCTTTCCCTGTGAACTTTTTCAATGCACTTGTAGAGCATAGCGGATTTGACTTATGTAAATGACACCCACAGTGCTTTGTACGAAAACACGGAGCACAGCATTTTGGAGATACACACATGTCAGACCTGGTGATGAAAAGGAGTATTTTGGGTGTCAGTTAAGCAGTACAAACCTTCTCTAGACCAAAGATTAGGTAGCAAACACACAACATGAGAATAATCTTTTTGGGAAGAAGAGACTGTTACCTCCTTTTGCCCAGAAAGTGCATTCCCACTGTCGAAGGCAAAGGGAAAAAATGTCAAAGTAAAATAAGCTAAAAAGAAGACTGAAATGACAAGAAATCATAGGTTGGTTAAAATATCAGATTTATTAAAAAATGCCTCTCACACATCGTCAGGCAGAGCAATGGCCCCCCTACCCACAAAGTACTCCATATATTGGTCCCGGACAACACGGGCATTTAGAGGGGGCAAGCCTGGACGTGCCACTCGAAGGGCTGTGAGTTCCGCATTTGGAGGGCCCTCCACATCTGGGCCAACGGGCACCACATAGTTCCTGTTATGTCTTTTGAGGAAGTTGTGCAATATGCAACAGGCAAGAACTATGTGGTTGAGTTTGTATTCCGCCAAGTTAAATGCCGTCAGGAACAGGCGGAAGCGGCTGGCCAGGATGCCAAAAGCGTTCTCCACAACTCTTCTGGCTCTGGACAGCCTGTAGTTGAAGACCCTCTGGTCCGGGGTGAGGGTCCTCATCGGGAACGGCCTCATCACATGGGGAGTCAACGCAAACGCTTCATCTGCGACAAAGACGAAGGGGAGTCCTTCGGCATTCTCCTCTGGAGGTTGCAAGCACAGACTGCCACTTTGGAGACGCCAGTAGAACTCCGTGTGCGTAATGGCCCCACCATCCGATATCCGGCCGTTCATCCCCACGTCCACATACATAAACTCGTATGTTGCCGACACCACCGCCAACATCACTACACTATTAAACCCTTTATAATTATAATAGTAGGACCCCGAGTTGGGCGGTGGGACGATGCGGACGTGTTTCCCATCAATTGCCCCTCCGCAGTTAGGAAAGTCCCAACGGCTGGCAAAGTGGGAGGCCACAGTCTGCCATTCCTGTGGTGTGGAAGGGAACTGTGGAGTGAAACAAGAAAAAAAAATTAGTCACTTTGCACCTAAACATTGCAAGCAGATTAGACAATCAACATCTTGGAACAAGAGCATTGTATAAAATTGGAGGCTGGAAAGTATTTGCACAGAAAAGTAGAGGCTCCCCTTCACAGATTACTCACCCCCCCATCAATCCCCCCACTTCTGATGGGACATTGGCAATAACTAGGGTTTTGGGGGGGGGTGGTGGACAGCTAACCCTCTGCACTTCATTGATTGGCAAATGGCTCAATAATGTGGGCTAGTTTGGCCAGACCCTCTGTACTTAACACTATTGGCAGGCCACAGGAAAGATCAAATAACATTTCAACCCCCCCCCCCCCCCCCAAAAAAAAGGCAGGCACAGTGTGACATTATTAAATTACCAAGCAAGCTAATAGGAGGGAAAGAAGACAAAAAAATAGGAAATGGAATGTATGGAGGCAGCCCCTTGCACTACATGCTTTGCTGAATTCATCCCTAAAGATGCGCACTATAAAGAGGTAGGTATATAGTGTGTATGGACCTTGGGAAAGCCAGCAGATAAAGGATTGGTACCATCTGACAGAGCAGTTGGGGGAGGGGGTTCCTAATGAGTTTGCCCCCCCCCCCCCACCAAAAGAAAAAAAAAAGGGGGCTCTACATGAAGTAAACCACACAGCAAACATTTGTGCATATTTTAGGGGGTGTTTTGGGGCAAACAATACTATGCAGCAGACAAAAGACATTGCTTAAGTGACTAGGCCATAGGTGTCTATTGGGGCAGAAGAGCATGCTGGTGAGGTAAGTGAAGGGAAAAATGCATGAAGGAGAAAAGGGGCACAGCATATTAGAACATATTGCAATCATGGTAATTAGGGAAGGAGGTCAAAAATACAAGTCATTAGCAAACAGAGCATACATAGAAGGGAATAGTAAAGTATAAATGTTACCTTAATATAGTCCTCCTGCAGGACCTGAATGATGGCAGAACAGGTCTCTGGAATAATGATTCCCAGGGCCTGGGGAGAGATACCTGAAGAGAACTTCAAATCCTGAAGACTTCTCCCTGTCGCCAAGTACCTCAACGTGGCAACAAGCCTCTGCTCCGGAGTAATGGCTTGTCTCATGCAGGTATCCTGCCGGCTGATAAAGGGGGTCAGCAAAGCCAAAAGACGGTGAAAATCGGGGTCCGTCATCCTGAGAAAGTTCCTGAAATCATCAGGATTATTCTCCCGGATCTCACGAAGCAAAGGCATGTGCGAGAACTGGTCACGCTGAAGCAACCAATTCTTGGTCCACATACTCCTCGTCACTCTGTTCATGGACGGGTCTTGGCTCAAAGCTAAAAGCCCGACACCAATTCCGCGTACAGCACGAACTCGGCGACGAGTACGCACGGGAAACATCGCTCAGAAGGTCACAAAAGGTCGGCTGGTCAGAACGGACAAACAGAAAGCACCGATAAACAGCAAGGCCTGAAAGAACGAAGTGAATACCAGCAACGAGCAGACAATAAGCAGTGCAAATCAAAGCGTCCTATATCAAGATATAGGCCGCAATGACCAACAAATGCGAACTGACTACACGCACTAATAAACAGATACGCACGACAAGCACAAACTGAAGAGCAGTAACGATCTGAGTCAGAAAACTGAGAAGCGCGAATCTTAAGTCACCAAACTTCCACTAACTCTCGATAAACACGGGATCAGCAGAAGGAGCCCAACGGGTGCCTGACGTGGTGCTGAACTTCCCTTTTGTAATCTCGTGGACGACGACTTACGTCACGACGTTCTTCCGGACCGGATATTCCGACAACGTAGTCCGACCGTGTGTACGCAACGCCAACATCGGACAAAGTACGTCGGACAAAGTCCGACCGACCTGGTCCGCGGATTGTCCGAGCGTGTGTATGGGGCTTAAGGAGTGAGGTGATAGGTATTGCTGTACTGCAGCACTGGTTTGTGAATGCTGCGCACCTGAGAATTGGTGATCTCCAACTGGTAGTGTTTGTAGTTCTTAGTGTAACAGTACAATCAGTTAGCCTGGAGTTGTGAGAGGGTTAACTGTGTTCAATGTGGCTTGCCTCTAAGTCAGGAGTTATGCTTAATGCTGATTTTTGCATGGAAGCAAACTCCTGCATCAAACTTAGGCAATTAGCAAGTGTAGTTCTAGTGTCCCCAATGGGGCATCTAGATTTACTTTATTACTTTATTTGCCTTTTGGAGGAGCTGACACGACAACCAGTTGCACAGATATCGGGGTCAGAGGTTAGGGACGAGTTTTGCAATCTCTCTGACTCTGATGTCATCTTTCCATGGTCCCTACTACCCCTCCAGTGGAATATCCCTCCTGACAAGCAACATCAGATATGCTGTGACTTCTACATGCATGCCACTCCCATCATGTTTTCTTGTCAGGAAGGACGCCCCTTCTTAAGACTCCAGCTAGGAGGGGGAACACTTAAGCCCAGCAAACCTTAATGCTCGCACACTTCAAGTCCCAAGACAAATGTTCCAGCAAGCACAACCTGCAGAATTATACTAATTTACTGTTTATCCTCCATCTCCTTTTGGGTTTAGCCAACAAGCTTCCACCTCCACCTACCATAGTCTGCCTTATTACCAGGATTTGGAACGATCTGTTATTAACATTTTTGTTTAAAAATGCTGTAAATGTACCTTTTTGTTTAACCCCTTCACTACCCGCCCATAGTCATATGACGCCCACAAGGTGGATCTCCCATCCTGGGTGGGCGTCATATGACGTCCTCCCATTCCCGGCGTCGCTCGGGACCCGGTGCGAGTGCCCGGCGATGTCCGCCGGGCACCCGCGATTGCCCGTTAAAACAACGGGACCGTACGGGACCGTGCGGGACCGTGGAGCTGTGTGTGTAAACACACAGCTCCACGTCCTGTCAGCGGAGAAGAGACCGATCATGTGATCCCAGTACGGAGGAACACATGATCGGTCTCCTCCCCTTGAGTCCCCTCCCCCCACAGTTAGAATCACACATATAGGGAATACATTAACCCCTGCAGCACCCCCTAGTGTTAACCCCTTCCCTGCCAGTCACATTTACACAGTAATCAATGCAATTTTATAGCAACGATCGCTGTGTAAATGTGAATGGTCCCAAAAATGTGTCAAAAGTGTCCGAAGTGTCTGCCGCAATGTCGCAATCACGAAAAAAAAAATTCGCAGATCGCCGCCATTACTAGTAAAAAAAAAAAAAAATGCAATAAATCTATCCCCTATTTTGTAGACGCTATAACTTCTGCGCAAACCGATCAATATACGCTTATTGCGATTTTTTTTACCAAAAATATGTAGAAGAATACGTATCGGCCTAAACTGAGCAAAAAAATTGTTTTTTTTTTTTTAAAAAAATGGGATATTTATTATAGCAAAAAGTAAAAAATAGTGTTTTTTTTTCAAAATTGTCGCTCTTCTTTTGTTTATAGCGCAAAAAATAAAAACCGCAGGGGGATCAAATACCACCAAAAGAAAGCTCTATTTGTGGGAACAAAAGGACGTCAATTTTGTTTGGTTGTAACATCGCACGACCGCGCAATTGTCAGTTAAAGCGACGCAGTGCCGAATCGTAAAAAGTGCTCTGGTAGGGAAGGGTGTAAAATGGCCCGGTGTTGAAGCGGTTAAAGAACATTTTAGGTTCTTTGATGCCTTAGACACTCGATCCCCCAAAGTCCAGATTGTGGAAAGAGTGGACACCACCCCATACCCCTGTGGAAGAGATTGCTTCTCTCTTCTTTGTAAGAGAGAAGTTTTTTGGATTTCTAAACTTGAAACCCGCATCCTAAAGGACTCAATTTTGAATGGGGTGTGACCCATTTTTCTGAGTAGATGAATCCCTCCTCCCCTTTTTTCATCTCCTTTGCCAACCCTGTACCTCCCCCTCCTATCCCCTCTCCACGTCCACGCCCTCTACACCACCCTCCTCTCCCCCTTTCTCTCTTTCCCCTTTTTCCCCTTCTCTTTCCTACTTTCCTCCTGCTTCCTGCTTTAAATTAATCCAAAAACCCAATAGAAGTAACTAAAGGATGATTTGGTTTCACCCTTTACTGAGTGTTGTGCAGAGTGCTATGTGTTTTCATTGATGAATTGTGTGTGGCTAAGCGCTAATGCTACAGACTAAGCTCATAAAGTTATATGGACTTCAATACATTGCTGTAAATTAAAATTTCTCTACATAGTGGCTAATGCATTATACTTAGTGGCGTAGATAGTGTAGATTCTTAAAATAAAGTCCAATCAGTAGCAGCTAGTAGCAGATAAGTATAATATTGCATTGTTTCTATAATAAATGTTGGAATTAATTTGTTAAAAGTCTTGCTCAATCCGCCAGTTAGTTTCTTTAGCAAAACCTTTTCATTCATTACAATGTTTTTTTTTATTACTAGAAGAACTGGATGCTGTCACCAGTGTCTCTGCTATTGCTGTAGTTTTGAAGTTTTCAGTTGTTTTCATGTCTTCTGTTGTGAAAGTATTCTGCAGCCACTAGTTTTAATTAAAGCTTCCCATAATGAAAATTTGTACACACAATTTATCACAGATTGGGTAATGCAACATGCAGTGGAGCATGAAATGAACACGTTCTATGCTTATTTGTTTTAATTACAATATTTGTGGCTCTTTTCTGAAAATCTGCCTAACTCCTTGTGCTTGTCAGATTATGTGCACAATTGTAACAAGTAAATCAATCAGTAAAGAGCCAACACTATCCAGTATACTAGGGATGAGCCTGATGTTCGAGTCGAATGTAAGTTTGACTCGAATATCGGGTGTTCGCCTGTCCACTGAAAGGCTAATATTATGAGGTGTTCGCAGCAAATTTGAAAACCACTGAACTTTGTTAAAGTCTATGGGACACGAACATGAAAAACCAAAAGTGCTTATTTTAAATACTTCTATGCAAGTTATTACCATAAAAAGTGTCTGGGAACCCGGGTCCTGCCTCAGGGGACATGTATCAATGCAAAAAAAAGTTTTAAAAATGGCCGTTTTTTCAGGAGCAGTGATTATAATAATGCTTAAAGTGAAACAATAAAAATGTAATATTCCTTTAAATATCATGCCTCGGGGGATGTCCTTAGTATGCCTGTAAAGTAGTGCATTTTTCCCATGTTTAGAACAATACCACAGCAAAAGGACATTTCAAATGGAAAAAAAGTCATATAAAACTGCTTGCGGCTGTAATGAATTGTCGGATTCCGCTAATATAGATAAAAGTCATTGAAAAAAACGACATGGGTTGAATATTAAGGGGAATCCCTCCCTCATTCTTTTAAATGCGTGGGGGTCCCCCCAAAATCCATACTAGGCTCTTCAGGTCTGGTATGGATTTTAAGGGGAACCCTCCACCAAAATTTAAAAAAAATGGCATAGGGGTCCCCCAATATACATACCAGATCCTTATCCGAGCATGCAACCTGGCAGGCTGCAGGAAAAGGGGGGAACAAGAGAGTGCCCCCCTGAACCGTACCAGGCCGCATGCCCTCAACATGGGGAGGGTGCTTTGGGGTCCCCAAGGACCTCATACTCACAACCCTTGCCCGGTGGTTGTGGGGGTCTGTGGGGCGAGGGGCTTATCAGAATCTGGAAGCCCCTTTCAACAAGGGGAACCCCAGATCCCGCCCCCTATGTGAATATATATCAAGTACATTGTACCCCTACACATTCACCAAAAAAAGTGTCAAAAATAGTGAAAATGACAGAAGACAGTTTGAGACAAATCCTTTATTAAAAAAATGTCCCGCAATGTAAATCCATCATCCATCATGCTGCCCGATGAACCAAAAAAAAACTGCAACAACTCTGCCTCCATGGGAGTCTCCGGAGACTAAAGCCTCTTCACTAGGACAGCTGTTATATAGCTGAGGGCGGGGCCATCTGATTATGTAAATGGTTGACCCCGACCCCTCTGATGACACGTGATGTCAGAGGAAGGTGGGGTCATCTGTTTATGTCACCGGGTGGCCCTGCCTTCATATTATGTCACGTGGCATCAGAGGGGGCAGAGTCACCCGTTTACATCACCAGGTGGCCCCACTCTCAGCTATATAACAGCTGTCATCGCAAAGAGGCTTCAGTCAACGGGAGCCTCCCATGGAGACAGAGTTGCTGCATTTTATTTCATTTTTTTTCTTCGGTTCGTCGAATGGCGTGTTGCATGATGGATTTACATCGCGGGACATTTTTATTTTTACATTTTTTAATAAAGGATTTGTCCCAAACTGTCTTCTGTCATTTTTACTATTTTGACACTTTTTTGGGGGAATGTGTAGGGGTACAATGTTAAACCAAAGAGAGAGATACTCAGCGCAGTCAGAAATAAATAAAATAAAATAAAATAAAAGCCCTAAATCCTAAATGATGCCAGCTGACACTCAAGGTAAATTCAGAAACACCTCATAATGACTGGTAAAATATAATAGTGCAGCGCAAGAAAATGACATAAAATAAAATAATATAAATGATCACGGAATGTCCCAGGAGAAATCATTAAAATTGCAAGAAATAATCACTAAAATTGCAAAAAATAATCACGGACTGTCCCATAAAAGATCATGTATAAAGTCCACAAGATAAAGTGCAAGTGCATAAAGACTAATTGCAGCATATGGTGGAGTGATGACAGATGGTCCAATATACAGTATTAGTGCTGGTGATCCCTTCACCGAATAAAGTAAGGGTGGCCTCTCACCTCCCTGCTTCGACCTACAATAGGTCACAAAGTAGTAAGTAGTGGGTTAAAACTCTGCTCTCTCACCATCAGGAATTCTTCTCCACCAGGGGGGAAAATCTCACAATATCCCAGCAGCAACCTCACCAAACATTCCAGCGGTAACAGCATGCATATGCAAAAATGAAAGAGGGGACAATCTAGTGCTCTCCATTGGAATGATACTTTTAATATGCACAAAAATCATTAAGAAGTAAACTCACATTAAGAGGCACTCTATCGCGAGTGCTGGCGCTGTGTGTGTACAATACAGGAAACTCAAAGATGGCAGCGAGTGCACCCTGACCCTCGTACGCGTTACGTCCGGGCGGGACTTCTTCCCTGCCCTACGCTGAAGAAGTCCCGGACGTAAAGCGTACGAGGGTCAGGGTGCGCGAGTGACGTCACCCGCGGCCATCTTGGAGTTTCCTGTATTGTACACACACAGCGCCAGCACTCGTGACGTCACTCGCGCACCCTGGCCCTCGTACGCGTTACGTCTGGGCAGGACTTCTTCAGCGTAGGGCAGTTTACTTCTTATTGATTTTTGTGCATATTAAAAGTATCATTCCAACGGAGAGCACTAGATTGTCCCCTCTTTAATTTTTGCATATGCATGCTGTTACCGCTGGAATGTTTGGTGAGGTTGCTGCTGGGATATTGTAAGATTTTCCCCCCTGGTGGAGAAGAATTCCTGATGGTGAGAGAGCAGAGTTTTAACCCACTACTTACTGCTTTGTGACCTATTGTAGGTCGAAGCAGGGAGGTGAGAGGCCACCCTTACTTTATTCGGTGAAGGGATAACCAGCACTAATACTGTATATTGGACCATCTGTCATCACTCCACCATATGCTGCAATTAGTCTTTATGCACTTGCACTTTATCTTGTGGACTTTATACATGATCTTTTATGGGACAGTCCGTGATTATTTTTTGCAATTTTAGTGATTATTTCTTGCAATTTTAATGATTTCTCCTGGGACATTCCGTGATCATTTATATTATTTTATTTTATGTCATTTTCTTGCGCTGCACTATTATATTTTACTAGGAGTACAATGTACCCTATAACCATTCAGATGGGGGGCAGGTTTTGGGGGTCCCCTTGTTAAAGGGGGCTTCCAGATTCTAATAAGCAGACCCCCACAACCACCAGGCAAGGGTTGTGGGGATGAGGCCCTTGTCCCCATCAACATGGAGACAAGGTGCTTTGGGGGGACCCCAAAGCACCCTCCCCATGTTGAGGGCATCTGGCCTGGAATGGTTCAGGAGGTGGGGCGCTCTCTCGCCCCCTTTTCCTGTGGTCTGCCAGGTTGCATGCTCGGATAAGGGTCTGGTATGGATTTTGGGGGGACCCCTACGCCTTTTTCTTTTTTTGGTGCAGGGTTCCCCTTAATATTCTTACCAGACACAAAGAGCCTAGTAATGGACTGGGGGGGAACCCTTGACATTTTTTTCAATGATTTTTACCTATATTGCCGGGATCCGACAATTCATTACAGCCGCAAGCAGTTTTAAATGAAGTTTTTTCCTTTAGAAATGTCCTTTTGCTGTGGTATTGTTCTATACACGGGAAAATGTGCTACTTTACAGGCATACCCAGGCATGATTATTAAAGGAATATAAAATTTTTATTGTTTCACTTTAAGCATTATTAAAATCACTGCTCCTGAAAAAAAACTTCTGTTTTTAAAACTTTTTTTTGCATTGCTACATGTCCCCTGGGGCAGGACCCAGGTCCCCATGCCATTTTTTTTCAATGATTTTTATCTATATTGCCGGGATCTGATAATTCATTACAGCAGCAAGCTGTTTTAAATTAGATTTTTTCCCTTTTTCCTTTAGAAATTCCCTTTTGCTGTGGTATTGCTCTAAAGGCGGGAAAGATGCGCTACTTTACAGGCATACTAAGGATACCCCCAGGCAAGATATTTAAAGGAATAATTTTTATTGTTTCACTTTAAGCATTATTAAAAAATCACTGCTCCTGAAATAACGTCCATTTTTAAAACTTTTTTTGTGCATTGATACATGTCCCCTGGGGCAGGACCCGGGTCTCCATACACTTTTTGTGGCAATAGTTCTGCACTGAAAAAAAAAATATTTTCCAGTCTATGAATGTCAAAGATATCGATCATTGAATATGCTTACTTCTCTTTCAGCTGCACGATCGATCCGTCCGTTTTTATCAGTAAAGATCTGTTTTAAAAGTTTCTTCTCACCGATGTAATTTTGCTTGTGGGCATTTGAAGCCCACAAGCAAACACTTCCTGGTTCCCTTCGTTGTGAGGAACCAGCATTCATTGCCGGTTCCCGCGTATGCTCAGTGGCTTCACAGCTACGAGCGGCGCCATCGAAATAACGCAAGATTTCACATCTGACCTCCGCAATGTCTCCTGGGATTAATTACACGAGATCCCAGGAGACACAGCGAATTAGAAAGGAAATTATGCGGATCCCCGCTTAGAGCCTGCCCACCGCCGCAGGGAGAAAAATAAAGATGAAGGCAGCATTACAGGTAAGCTTACCAGATGCAGAATTGAAACATCAATTCTCTCATTTTACATGGTATAGAAGCAATAGAGAGGAAGTTGATCGGATGTGTGCAGAACTGCTTTAAAATTAGCACTTTTAATTTTTCATGCTAGTGTCCCATAGACTTTAACGGTGTTTGCTTGTTCGTACAAATTGTTTGCCTGTTCGCATGTTATGTTGCGAACCGAACCAGGGGGTGTTTGGCTCAACCCTACAGTATACATTGCAAGTATGCTAAAGTCACAAAGTCCTCTTTAAGTAGAACTATACTCCCCTCTAGTGATGCAGCTCCCTGGATTTAGGATCAGGATGATGTTCCCAGAAGTTCATTCATCGTGTCAGCCAGCGGATGGCAGGATTGTCAAAAACTATTCCAAGCAGACAGATATAAATCCTTTTTTGCAGCGGAAACATAATATGCTTCTTCTGAAATAAAAAGTCTGCCTGTTTGAAACATTTTTAATTTCTAGGTAAAGTTCAACTTTTAGTTTAAAACCCACGGTTCTCTTAAAGTGGTTGTAAATAGTCTTTAACTTGTACCTATAGGTAAGCCTATAATAAAGCTTACCTATAGGTACTGTAAATATCTCCTAAATGTGCACCGTGTAGGAGATATTTACAATATATGCAACCGACGACATCATCGGCGCATGCGCTCTGAAGGTACAGCCGTTCCTTCAGAGTCCTGTGGTGTAAATAGTGGCTCTACTGTGCATGCACAGGAGTTACGTCATCGCGGCTTCGGCCAGTCACACAGCCGGAGTCCGCGGACCCGGAAGTAAGACAGGTAAGATGGAAGCGGCCTGCTGCAATGACATTTCATGGCTGGAATACTTAGTTTTCAGGTAAGTTTAATATAATGTGCTAGTATGCCATGCAGAAAAAAAAGGCACCCAGCGGTTTACAACCGATTTAATGTTGCGGGAGCCTAATATGGGCTGCTGCACATGATTGAGCTTCTTATTTGGTGTTATGCAACTGCTAATTTATTTCTCTCTTTGTCTCTCTGTCTCTCTCTGTCTCTTCCTGTCTCCATCTTTCCATAAAAAAACCAAGGCACCTATATTAGGCTTGCTAGCTATACCTAGCCTATGTTTTTACATGGGTGAGCAACTCTGGTTTCCAGAACACCAGACAAGCATGGGAGTAGCATAGGTCACTACAAGAATGCCTAGATAAAAAAGGGCAAACATGTTGTGACCTGTGTGTAGGCACGTACAGTTAGCTAGCCTGACACTAGGTAGCTCTGTCCCAAAATAGTGTGGTAATAGGGAATTATGTAATTGAATGTTAGGCCCCTTTTAGTAAACCACAAGAAGAAAAAAATGAAAAATACTTTTCTTGTACATTGGGTTCTGTATGTTCTCATAAAGCTGTACATTTCCCAAAACCTTAATCACAATATATAGTATGTCTGGATGGTCCTTGAAACTAGATTGCAGAGGTCTTTTCAATAGTGGCAGAGCAATGTACCCAACTTTCAGAGAAAGACTGAAATGAGGGTGTTGAGGAATTCCCCACTATACTAATATTATCCAGGGGTCAAGTAATCCAGATTAAATCTATGTTTACCAGAAAGACGTCATTGAATTTTGGGAATACAAATCTGTGTGCTCAATGTTATGTACCCATGGACACCTAAAAGAACAAGTTCTGAAGCCTTCATAAAATCATCTTTTTTGGAATAATATGTTTCAGCTGAGTCTTTAAGATTAATCTTTATTTTGAAAACCCTAAAGTAGCCCATTGGGAATCTTGAAGGATCTGGATATATAGCAGTGTAGGAAACTGACGATCAAGCTACTGTTTTAGCACAGCAGGTGGAAACCAACACGGGGACCTTAGTATAAGTCTATTTATTCTAGTCTTTACCACCCTTATTTAAGTAAAAAAATGCATTTAACGAAGGAGCACCAGACCAAAGGATAAAAGAGTTCACATTCATTAATTAGTTTCTAGTAAAAAACAGTCAACTAATTTCAGGAGTCAGAAAAGTCTTCCCCTTCATCAGGGCTTTAGCTAAGAGAATGACCTTGAATGAACTCAAAATTAAGCTTTCCAGTGTGAATCGGTATAGTAAAGTTATTTGCTGGATCAGCAGGGAGACAAGCAATTACTTTTTTTTTATTTTTTGTGGGGGTAACTTCCCCCATAATGTCATTATTATTAAGGTCTTTGCAATCTAGATGTACATTATATTTGCATTTGTAAATTGTTTGTATGTTAGCCACAATCTCTCACTAATTATGTAAATGGCACTAGAAAACTGAGACATACAGCTAAATAGAACTTCTGCTCATAGTGATGTCTATAATGATAAATCTCTGTAGACATAACACCAATTTGGTGCTGACAAAAAAAAAATGGATAATCCCAAACCTATTATTAGTGGAATATCTTTACAAAAAAAAAAAAAAAATAGCAAAATTGACAGTACATTAATAATGGTAAAGGTAGAACACAAAGAAGGCACTTTTAAGTGCAATAAAACCAAGACTTAATTAAAAACACATACAAAAAATAAAAAGTAAACAGGCCAATCAAAATGCATGGAGGTATCCTTTAAAACGGTTGTAAACCGCTGGTTGTTTTTTTTTTTTTCTCGGATCTGCAAGGTAAAGGCATAATGTGCTAATATGCATTGCATACTAGCACATTATGTGAAACTTACCTGAAAATTAAGCCCACCAGCGATGCGATGTAATTACTGGAGGCAGCGTCCATCTTCACCCGGTCTTCCTTACGGGTTTGTGGACTCCGACTGTGTGACAGACTGGAGCCACTATGACATCACTCCAGCACATGCGCGGGGGTGCCATCATTGATGGCACAGGTACCTGAAGGAACGGCATGTTATTTACAGTACCTATAGGTAAGCCTTATTATAGGCTTACTTATAGGTAAAAATGATGCCTTTGAGTTTACTTCCTCTTTAAGATGTAGCAGCCGCATCATGTGCTCCAGCCAACCAGCGGTGAGGAGCTACGTGTCAGGAAGAAGGAGCTATCACGCATGCTTCAAAACGTGTCACTGCCCCTTTGACGTCACATCCGGATACATGCATTTCACGCTGGTCCCGCCTGTGTGGCTGCTCTTTCTGGACTCTGACATGCAGCTCCTCAACACTGGCTGGAACACATGCTGCAGCTGCTACATCTTAAAGGAAACCTTCCGCTGGACGTCCCATGCAATTTGATGAGCCTGTTTATTTATTTTTTCTTGTAAGTCTTTTCAATCTTCCTTTGGGCAATTAAAGTCTTGGTTTTATTGCAGTTGGAAGCGCCTTCTCTGTGACCTGTCTTTAACAGAGTTTGCTTCCCTCTTATAGAGTGCTGCTGAGGTGCTATTCAAGACATCTGCCTGCCCGTCCCATCTCCTGCATGGACTACATTGTGAACTTACCTTACTTAGAGCACCCCATACTCAGGGCCGAAACTGGGGGGGGGGGCAGGGGAATGTGCCCCGGGCGCCACATTGGGGCACTGGTACTAGTAGGAGTAGCAAGTGAGCAGAGGAGGAAGGAGCATGGAGGCAGTGCGGTATGCATACTCTCCCCTTCTCCTTCCTACCAGTGCAGCGCTCCTGCTCCCTGCATTGTTCTCCTATTGAATGGCTGCTGCAAACCTTCCCAGGAAGTTTGTGTGTGCAGGAGGAAGGAGCAAGTAAGGTAAGCCCTTCCCTGGACCGGCGTGGCTCGTCTTCTAGAACCAGGTGGAGTAGAGCAGAGCTCAGCTGATTCTTCCTCCTCCACATTAACACATCACAGCCAGACTAGGAAGGACGGCTTGTCACTGATTGTAGGGCATTGTGTTTGTAGCACTGGAGGATCACTTCCTGCTCCTTACACAGAATGTAGGACAGTCCCAATAATCACTGATCTACACAGAACCGATCTTTGAGCTGCAGCCGACAGTAACAAGAGCAGCTGAAAAGTCATTTCTGTGTTACTTTTACAGTAGTAGTAACACAGAAGTGATCTTTCAGCTGCTCTTGTCACTGTCTGCTGCAGCTCAAAGATCAGTTCTATGTATGAGAGATCAGTGATTGCTGGGACTGTAATACTGTACTGCCTAGGAGAGGGCTCTAGAGCTCTGCACACCTCCCCTCTCCTCCCCCCAGCTCCTGTAGGAGGACAGAACATCCCCATTCAAACTTGCTCCTCCTCTCAGCTTCTGCTGAGCTGCTATTCCATGCTGGTTAAGGTGGGGGAACATTGATGTAAGGGGGGCTCTGATGTAAGGGGGGCTCGGAAGTAAGGGGGGACATTGATGTAAGGAAAGGCTTTGATGTAAGGGGAGCTCTGAAGTAAGGGAGGGCTCTGATGTAAGGGGGACTCTGATGTAAGGGTGCACACTGATGTAAAGATGAATTCTGATGTAAAGGGGTACTCTGATGTAAGGGGCACACTGATGTAAGGAAGAACTCTGATGTAAATGGGATAATTGATGTAAGGGGGATGCTGATGTAAGGGGACACTCATGTAAGGAAGGACTCTGATGTAAGGTGGGCTCTGACATAAGCGGGACTCTGATGTAAGGAAGGGCTCTGATGTAAAGTGGGCACTAATGTAAGGGGGGGCTCTGATGCAAGGAAGATGCTATTGTAAGGAGGGACACTGTTGTATGGGGGCATTGGTGTAAGGGGAGACATTAATATAAAGAAGGAACTGATTTAAAAGGGTACTCTGATGTAAGAGGGGGCTCAAATGTAAGGGGGGCTGTGAAGTAAGGGGGGACTCTGATGTAAGGGTGCACACTGATATAAAGGGGGGACTCTGATGTAAAGTGGGGAATTGATGTAAGGGGGGACTCTGAGGTAAGGGGGCTCACTGATGTAAAAAGAGGAACTGATGTAAGGAGGGGCTCTGAAGTAGGGGGAACTCTGATGTAAGGAGGCACACTAAAGTAAGAAAAGACTCTGATGTAAAGGGGAACACACTTATGTAAGGTAGGGCTCTGATGTAATGAAGGCACTGATGTAAGGGGGACTATTAAGTAAGGGGGTACATTGAAGTAAGAAAGGACTCTGATGTAAAGGGGGGCAATAACGTAACGGGGGACTCTGATGTAATGGAAGTATTGATGTAAGGGGGGAGTATGATGTAAGGGGGACCTTGAAGTAAGAAAGGACTCTGATGTAAAGGGGGGCACTGATGTAAGGGGGACTCTGATGTAATGGAGGCACTGATGTAATGGGGAACATTGTAGTAAGAAATGACTCTGGTGTAAAGAGGGGCACTATTGTAAGGAAGAACTCTGATGTAAAGGGGGGCTGTGATGTAAGGTAGCACACTGATGTAAGGAAGAACGCTGATTTAAATGGGGGAATTGATGTAAGGGGGATGCTGATGTAAGGGGACACTCTTATGTAAGGTGGGCTCTGACGTAAGGAAGGACTCTGATGTAAGTTGGGCTCTGATGTAAGTAAGGACTGATGTAAAGGAGGGATTGATGTAAAGGGGGGCTCTGAAATAAGGGGGGGGCACTGATGTAAGGGGGGACTCTGATGCAAGGAAGATGCTATTGTAAGGAGGGACACTGATGTATGGGGCTCTGAAATAAGGGGGGACACTGATGTAAGGGGGGACTATGATGCAAGGAAGAAGCTATTGTAAGGGGGGGCTCTGAAGTAAGGGAGGCATTGATGTAAGGGGGGACTCTGATGTAATGGAGGCACTGATGTACGGGGGGACATTGAAGTAAGGAAGGACTCTTATGTAAAGGGGGGGGGCACTGATGTAAGGGGGACTCTGATGTAATGGAGGCACTGATGTAAGGGGGACACTTATGCAAGGAAGGGCACTGGTGTAAAGGGGGATACTAATGTAAGGTGGGGCATTGAAATAAGGGGGGACTGATTTAAAATGTGATTCTGATGATAGGACAACGCCCTCTTTGGAGGGGGGGGGAATTGAGTCTTTGCCCAGGGTGAAAGAATATTTAGCTACACCACTGCCTATACTCCACCTGTTCAGAACACTAAATAATAAATTGTTTTGTTAGAGCACCATTTAATATGAAATAACATGTTTAACAAGTATAATGATTTTCTAAACAGTTTGTTGTTCCTTTACATAGCGTGAAGCTTGTTAATAGTGTGAAACTTTTTTTATATAGAGGTCATCAAATGGTTTTCCTGGAATGTTTTTGTGACCTAATTTTTTGGTGTGTTGTAAAAATAAAATCCTTATACAGTGTTTGGGTCTATTTGATTTACATGAATAATGTATATACTTGCAATACCTATTCTAAAAGACAGCATGTAATCGTTTCATATCTTACTTCCTTACACTAAGCTGTTGCAGGAGTGCAATTGAATATTTCTCTTTTTTTTTTTTTTTTCTTTGGTTCAAATTTATGCTGCTGTGTTTCTTGTTAAATTCTCTAAGTGGACAAGATATTCTACACAAAATCTTACGCTGAAAATACATAACTAAACGGCTGTGTTTTTTTTTCCAAAGCTAGGTTGTTCTCCCTGTGCCTGCGTGGGTTTCCTCCGGGTACTCCGGTTTCCTCCCACAATCCAAAGACATGCAGGTAGGTTAATTGGCTTCTGTCCAAAAATTGGCTCTAGTATATGAATGGGGACCTTGAATTGTTGGCTCCTTGAGGGTAGGGACCGATGTGAGTGTGCAATGTACAGGGATAGGGACAATTGTAGACACTCACTCAGGTTGAACTGGATGGACTGATGTCTTTATTCAACCTTACTAACTATGAAATTAGAGCCAAAACCTAATTCAGGTTTATCCTGGGTCGATCCTAAGTTGTAGTAAAAGCTAACTTTAAAGAATGAGTTCACCTTTGTAGAAAAAAAATATATATATATTTTTTGTAGGTTAAAAAAAAAAATTAGCATTTTTTTTTTTTTTTTTTTTTTTACTGGGAGCCTGCAAATTTATTACAATGCAGAACTTTTGCAGACTGTCATTGTAAGCTGTCTGCTCATACCTTGTATGAGCATGCAGTTACACACTGACAGGAAGCATCAATGAACTATCTAGGGAGCTCCAGTAATGGTGATTCCACAAAGTACACTGCTCAAAAAATTTAAGAAACACTTTGAAAACACAACAGATCTCATAGACCACAATCAAAAACTGTACCACAGCTATGTATACTTACTTAACTGTCTGTTTTTCCTAATATTTCATATGTACAACTTATTATTACTGTCAATGTTCGGACATAATTTTGTACTCTTTTTGTACCACCTTTTGTACCCAATAAAAATAGTTTGTAAACGAAAACACAACAGATCTCAATGAGGAAAAATATCATGCTGGATATATATACTGATATGGACTGGATAATGTGTTAGAAATGAAAGGATGCCACATCGTTTGATGCAAATGAAAATTATCAACCTACAGAGGACTGAATTCAAAGACACCCCAAAGATCAAAGTGAAAAAAATATGCAGCAGGCTAGTCCATTTTGCTGAAAATTCATTGCAGCGACTAATAATGGTACATAAAGTTTATTACCTGCAATGTTGCTCCTCCCTAGCAAATTCTCTCCTCGGTAAAAAAAAAAAAAATGATCAATAGTATAGATAATGTGTCAGCTGTACTATCTTTTCTTTCTTTAAACTGACTTCAATTTAACATGTACTGTATGTCAAGCCAATACTTTATTTGTGTAGTTTGAGATCAAATGAAGAAGCATTAAAATTATTTAGTAGCTCTGTGAGTTAACATCATTAGGATGAAGATATATTTAGAACGGCAAAGTTCTGTAATGCTGTTGAAGTGCCACATCCAATAATAAAAATTAAAAAGCAAAGACCCCTAGTGGTGGACTTTTAAGGCACGTACAAAAGTGAAGTAAATGAAAACGATTTATTTAATTAAAGAATAGATAAAAGTATGTCATAAAATACACAATACATGTATTGATTAGTAACATCAAATTTAACAGAGCATCATACAATCAATAAGTTAGCTGACACCCATATGGGGTATTGTGACATTGGTAACATTAGGATCTACACTCATTTTTATTTTTTTCTGAAACATTTTAACAAACAGTAAATAACCAAAAATCTGACGCAGCAACATGCAGAAACTGAAATAAACAAAGGCACATTGTTAAACCATTGTTAGCTTAGTTTGGCTTTGCTATCTGAGAGTTATTAGGCTGGATTCACATCTATGCATTTTTAGTGCTTTTTGCATTTTGCAGATTTGCTAAATGGACTGTAGTGCAAATCTGCATAATGCAAAAAGCACTAAAAATGCATAGGTGTGAATCCAGCCTAAGAGATTTGACAGTTGTTATCAGATCATTTTATGTATGTCAAAATTCAGTTACCAAAATTTATGTGACATCTCTTTCATAGAGACTTAAGGCTCATACATATGATCACACCGCAGACAAAGCGTCAGACTTTTGTCTGAAGGGCATGTGCCTGGATTTTGTCTTGCATACAAACGGCACACAATTGTCGGCCAACAAACACGAACGTAGAGGAAGTTCAATTGTCAGGCACCTCCCTTTGGGCTACTTCTATTTTGTGTTAATAGAAGTTTGGTGAGTGTTGATTCGGACTTTTCAGTTCGTGCTTGTCAGTTTGTTTCTGAACGGCCGTTCGTCAACCAGCTAAGTTGTGGAATCAGAGGAGAGAACGTGCTATTATTGGCCTTGGAGTTATTGCTTTGACCCAAGTCCAGTCCAGGAACAGGAGGAGGAGGATTACTTGGGCCAACAATTGATTGCTTAACCGTGACCAATTATGTCTATGCCTTTGCTGCTGGAGCTTCAGGAGAATAATCCGGAGGATTTTCAGAATTATCTCCGGATGACGGACCCCTGCTTTCACCAACTCTTGGCATTGGTGACCCCCTATATTAAGAAGCAGGACACATGCATCCGGCTTGCCATCACTCCTGAGCAAAGGCTCATAGCCCCCTTGTGTTACTTGGCGATGGGGAGAAGTCTCCAGGACCTCAGGTTTACCACTGGGATCTCCCCCCAGGCTCTGGGTCTCATTTTTCTAGACACCTGCTCAGTTATTATTCAAGTCCTGCAGAAGGACTATATTCTTTTTTTTTTTTTTTCTTTTTTTTTTTTTTTGCCACTTCAGAAAAGCTAGTGTGTAGGACTAAGTCAGCAAGGCCTTTTTCTCCGTCCCTACTCAGTCTTATCATCATTGTGGCTCATTTTTTCCCCTTACATTTAATACTACCGGAGCAGAAGGACTATATTCAGGTAAGTTTTTGCCTTTAACATCATATTCTATGTATTTAATGTTTGCTAATGTATTGTATTCCTTTCTTGATTCCATAATTAACATTATTGTAATATGCTGTGAATGTCCTCTTTGTCCTCATGCATGCTGTAAGCTTTCCCTGCTCCTTTTTTGGCCTACATGAATATTTTACTTCACTAACCTCCTCAGCATGCTATCCTGGGCTCATACACACCTAGCCTAGTAACTTAACAATGTATTTTGTCAGCTACATTTTTGTGTTTACCCTTAACACCCCCTAAAATGTGTCCAAAAGTTATTGTTGTCCTCCAATTCAGGCAGAGTGCAAGATGCCATTTTTTGGGGCCCAAACTCATTTGTAACCCCCCCCACCCCCAAAATGCTAAGTCAACTGATACAAAGACTCTATCTGCTAACTTTGCAAAACCCATACACACTATCCCTCTTTTGTTGTATTCTGTAGAAATTCATCCAACCATGTAGTGCAAGGGCCTGCCTGATTACCTACAAATTGTAACGTAGACAGTTTTTGTCTCCTATTATATTGTTAGATATTTTCTGAATGTCAAAATGTGCGGTAATTTGGACATTGTAGATCCATATTTTTAGATTCACACTTCTTACCTGTCTACTGGGCTGCCAATAGTGCAAGTAAGGAGGAGCTGGCTAAAGTATCCCAGATTATTTATGCAAACAGCTCTCATGGAAGTGGAGAGGGTTAACTGTCCAAAACATCTACCCATTTCCTCCCCCCACCTTAAAATTCTGATAATGGGCCACCAGAGTGGGAGATGAATCAGATAAGTTGACCTTACCCTTTTGTCTTTAAATACTTATTTAAGTTTTCTCCTTATGTTGGCTAACCATGTTTGTGTCAAATCTGCTTGCAATTTTATGTGCAGAAGTAGTAATTTTTTTTCTTTTTTTAATCCACAGTTTCCTTCAAACCCACAGCAATGGCAGGACATTGCAGCCCAGTTTCAGCACCAGTAGGATTTTCCTAACTGTGGTGGTGCTATTGATGGAAAACATGTCCGTATTGTCCCACCACCCAACTCAGGCTCATGTTATTTTAATCATAAATGCTTTTGCAGTATAGTCATGCTAGCTCTAGTGTCTGCCACATATGAGTTCCTGTATCTGGATGTTGGGAAGAATGGCCGCAACTCTAATGGAGGAGTCATTATGCAGACAAGCAGCTCCAGAACGACACCTTAAACTTGCCACCTGCTGAGGATAATGTTGAGGGCCTCAATTTTGTATTTGCTGCAGATGAGGCCTTTGCTCTGGGGGGAACATCTTATGAAGCCGTTTCCTATGAGGAACCTTGCCGAGAGCAGAGAATATTTAACTACAGGCTCTCTCGTGCCAGAAGGGTGGTTGAAAATGCCTTTGGCATCCTCTCCAGTCGTTTCAGGCTGTTTTTAACCCCAATTAACCTGGCGCTATACAAAATCAACCATATGGTATTGTGCTGCTGTATCCTCCATAATTTTTTACGGAGGAATGCTAGCAGCCACCTTGCCTCAGTGCCAACTGATGCAGACCCTGTAGTGGCAGGCCCAGCTGAAGAGGCTGCAGCTCAGCCATCTGTGGGCGTGATGACATCTCTCGAAAATGCCTGTGCTGGATTGCCCTCCCAAAATTCAAGAGATCTACGGCAAAAATACCTGGATTATCTTGTGGGTAAAGGGGCAGTGACTTGGCACCAAATTGTAGCTGATCATGAATAATATATTTCTTTGATCATAAACTCCTATTTCATTTAAGCTACTGTTGTCTGTGTTTCTTATCTGTCTGATGTGTTCACAAATGTGCTTTATTTTGGCCACTTGCTCCAAAATGTACCTTTTTTGCTACATGAGGTGACAATATCTTCTTCAGCTAACTAATGCATGAAGTTCATAAACATTATGCCTTTTCAACAATTTTTTGGAGGACTAAAAATTGCAGGAGTTGGCCACATTTTAAGAGCACATTTTCACTGTAACTACAACTACTTA